>NW_010589578.1:157917-170365 GCF_000705375.1 Tinamus guttatus
TCGGGGACAGAAGTGGCTGCGGGGCAGGGGGGCCGTTCTGGCAGGTCCCTGTCTTGGTCTCGTCTTCCAGCCATTCAATAGATTAGGAGAGGGCACCCTGCTACACAGAGCCAATTCATCCCCACCTGACCGGGGACTGGCTCCTCCACTCTCTCAGCACTGTGGGCTTTCTCTGTTCCAAGACTATTCCTCTTTGGATACTGGGGAGGAAAAAAAAATCTGGAAAGTCTCCTGAAGTGAAAGGGGCTTCCACGCAGCCACATGCACCAGGCTGAAAGGGTTTGGGGACGGAGGGAGCATCCTTCTGGCAGGAGACCTGTTCATTGCCCAGGAGCCCCTGCAGTATATACAGCAAGTGGAACAGTTAGTAGGAGCTTCAGTACAGCATACGCTCAAGCACTGGCTCACGAACATGTGCATAGATATATTTATTATATATGAAATAAATATGTATCTGCCAGCATTTCTTGCCCTCTTGAACAGGGGCATTTCCCCCATTTCTCAGAAACACACAGCAGCAAGAGTGCAGTTACTGACATCGGCTTAGGACTCTCTCGCGCATCAGCCCTTTCCGCACCCCCCTTTCCTTGGTGGGGCTGAGCCAGGGAGAAGATGCAGAGGTTTTTGAGGTTACCTCTGTTAAATGAAAGCCTCTGGGAGGTCAGCAGTAAGATCATGCTGCTGCAGTGGAGAGGCAGTAACAGAAAATCTGACCCCAGAATTGCCAGGTGCTGTTTTGTGCCCCCTCCCTGTTAGATTACTATAACCAATAACCTTGAGTATTTTGAATTAGCCATATACTTCTGCAGACATCACAGAAAGAGAGTGGGTGGGAAACAGTTTTCCAGCACAGAGGTATATATATATATATGTACAGATACATAACTCTTCTATTTTTCCATTAGCAGAAACCAGAAATGTTTTAGTCTGTTCACTAGCCTAGATTCTCTCCTTCCCCTCACAAAGGCCACCCTAGAGTTGAGATGCTATCAGAGCGCCCCAAAAATGTCAGATTTCCAAAAGGAGTTCCAATAAATAAAGAAATGAAAAGATCCCTGGCTGGTGTGACACGGAAGATCCTGCCGGGTCATCTCCCTTCCCAGTCTGGAGGGTGAGGGTTCCCTCCAGGTCACCCTGTAGGACTTCATTTAGTAAATGGATTGGTTTAGCTAAGCCTAATACAGGGATGACCTCACCGGTGGGTTTTCTGCTTTAGTGCTATTCTGAAGGAAGCAGCAGGAGGGTGCCAGGCAGAAATTAGCTTGGAATATGAACTAGAAGATTTGAAGGTTTTGTGTGTGTTTTTTTTTTTTTCCTTTATTTTTAAATGCATCTTAACGGTATAAGAAACAGACCTAAATCCACAGAGCATGGTAAGAAACTGCTTGCAAGAGGTAATGAAAATGGGTTTGCTTAATATATTGTGCTCTTTTTTAGTACAGAAAGGGAACAAGACAGGTCAGAGCCCTCCTTTCCCACAGGTTGCATTCCCGGGGAGGGCTCTGATGAATTAGGAAGCAACTGTTAGCTCTGTGATACGTTTCCCCTTCCTAATTAGAAGGTGACCCATTTTGCTTGGATGTGGGGAGGGCAGTAGCTTTTGGATTTTGAATTGAACATTTGGGTTTACTGAGGGGCAGAAAAGGGAGCACGACAGTGTTCTCCCCTTTCTCCCTATGAAAGAATTGAAGTCCCGACAGCTACTAAAGAATAGCTAGAAGAGGCTGGTAGAGGGATTCCATTTTAGCGCTCGGTACAAAAATTTCTATGCATCCTGAGCTTTTCTAGTTTATTTTTGTTCTGCTGTGATGTCCCATTTTACTTTTACCTGCCTGAGATTCTCTGACATCTAAAGCATTCTGTCTTACTTCTAAGAATTCTTTATAATCTCTTGGCATGAAAGTTCACAATAGTTCCCTCTGACCTTAAGAAAAAGAGTGCATGTTATATATAACTACAGTCTATTATAAATTCTGCTGCTTTATTGCTCACATTGGAGCTGAGCTCCTTCTTTAGAAGACATGAACTGGTGACCTAGCTAATTTGTATAAACTGTATTTATCACAGCAGGTGCAGCAGTGTAGCAGATTCGGCCAAAAATTCTTCCCTCCAAATCGGTCTTCCTCAGCTTAGGTTCCTCTAACCAATATTTAAAGACTTTTAAAGTATCTTTCTGAAGTCTTAAACTGATAGATGATATATCATCTTACCACATTGAAATTGTGACTAGATTGGTTAACATACTGACTATAAAAGGTAAACCTTTTGTTTTAAATATAATTAAATATAATTGGAGACATGCAGTCTGGGTAGCTAGACAGTATCAGTTAGTTCCTATAATACAGATTAATCCAGTTTCTTATCTTTTCTCCTCCTTTATTATGCATAGATTTTTTTCCTGTATAATGAGAGGTGATCGATAGTTTATGCCCCTGGAGATCTATGGCTTCAGTAGTGTATAGTTCTATTCAATAAACTCGTCTTTGTACAACTCACTGTAAAGCAAGCAATTACTTGTAGTTAATTACAGGAAACTAGAATTCAAGCATTTATTGGCACATGTTACTTATATATTTTGAATGTGATTAAAAAACAGTGGGGGGGGGAAGCGTGGGTAGCATTTCTTTGGGAAGAGGGCATTGTGAAAAGGTTTAACAGTTAACAAAAGTAAAATGCAGAATATCTTTTCAAGGGAAAAGAGTTTCATAAACCAATTACATTATTTTCCTTTCAGGAAAAGCTGTCGTTAGACCTTTAAGGGATGGTACCTATACCACAGACTATAATGCTAACTGGGTACAAAATGTCACTTGAAAGAGATCATATAAACTACTATGGAATATATCTTATGCCAAGCACCATCTATTCTTAGAGAATAGGGATATGTGCTGTTCATAGCATGTGCTGTTCAAGAATTTCAAGTACATTAGAATTGATCTAGTTCGATATTTTTTAAATACAGCACTGAATACAAATATTCAGACCACTGACTTTTCATCAGTTTAGAAAGTTATTTGTAGAGCTGGTTAGCTCAATTATAGATTTCCCGCTCCCTCCACCCCCGAATATAAGATGCCAACATAGATCTGTGAGCCATACTGCACAGCTAGTTTTGGCCAGCAAAGTACTCTCATATTTTGCAGTATTCAGTGCCTAAATATAGGCTTCTAACGCAAAGGAAAATCATAGAGCTCATGATCTGTCCTAAGGTTCTGCCATATCTGCAAAACTAGGGATATTTTAGAGCGTAAGGTATTTCCCTCAGATTTCCAGCTCTAATCTCCCTCTAGAGACAAACCTTAGCAACTGATCTGTGGGTTTCAGGGTGTTTTTAAGATACCTATGTAAGGATGTCTGCAGCAAAGTGCTTCAGCTCTACAGTGAGAGAAGGTGCGGAGGGGTAAAACTAAGGCAGCTCTTCCTCTGTCTCTACAGCACCACAAAAGCCACAGCTTCTGCTCAGTGATGCTGGTGGGAAGTCACCTGCACAAAGGTTTGTGCAAAGGGTACAGCAGGTCCCTTCTCCCAGTCACTGTCCTGGCAGCAGCCACGTCTCATCTCAGCCTCATCTCTTTCCTATCTCTCCTCTTTCCCACCCCTGGAAAAATGAAGTTATCAATCCAGACAAAAAGTTAATGCTGATTAAATTAAAAATTATACACAATTTAGGTAGTTTAGGCCATGTCCTTGAGTGAGGAGATATACACATACATATATGTGTATTTGTGTGTGTGTATATATACATATACACACACATTGAGGCATTCAAGTACCTTGGCAATGTGGTAATACATGGTCAGAAGTTGTAAAATAGTGATGCATGTTTCAAAGAACACTGAAATACGCTTAAAAGTAATTGAAATAAGACAGCTATTGTCCTCATATTGCATTTAGTGAGAAAATTTTCCATTAATTGCCAAGTTACTATTTCTTTTCAAGAGGATTTAATCATTAAAGCTGATTTGATTGGCAATGTCCACACTGCATCTTGTTGAATAAACAGAATGGTACTTTTTGCTAATTAATTGGGGAAAGCTGAATAAAAGATTAAGAAAAAGCAATCAGACTTTTCGAAAAGTCTTCACATAATCTTCAAAGCGCCATTTAACAAAAACAGTTTCTTTTACCAATTTGCTCGTTTACTGGTAGCAAATAGAATACTACTGTCAGTTACATTTTTGTACTAATCTGGAACACAGAGTCATTCGAAGTCACGTCTGAATGACTTGTGGAGGCAGTGAAGAGAAATCTTAAAGCAGAAAAGTAATTTGGCAGAGTGGCTGCTATAAACTCTTCAGTGCACACTTATTATTTTTGAAACAGTTTTTCAGACCTACAAATTACAAAGCTACAGAATACACATTTTCATCATTTTATATAAACTGCTGCATCTCCAGTTACCAAATTGAAGATCTGCATAAAGCACTAAAAAGGACACAAGAGAAGAAAGTCGAATGACAGCCAGTTTATATGCAGTTTTATTCCTGGACACCATTTTGCCCACACAACATATGTTTTGTGCTGAATTTAGAGGAATATTCATGTCCATTGTGTTGCACTAGTCTAACACAACAAAATCTCTGGTTCAGAAAGCAAACCTCTAGAGTTTGTAAGAAACAAAAGAGAATGGAAAGAAAGAGAAAGCTTTATCGCTTCCAAGTGAAACGACAGTAGCATATACGGACTCTGAATGGCGTAGTTACTGACGTGCTTCATTAGGCGTGCAGAGAGGCAGCAAATACTACAGGTACCCTGTGCAGTGTGAAACACCTGATGCACACCTGAACAAACTGGAAAAAAACAAAACAACCCCCCCCAAAAAACAAACAAAAAGAATACTGAATTCCATATGTTTGAAATATAACATACTTCCAAATTATTCTGAGGTCTCATGTTGCAACAGAAAGCAGTTACTTTTGTTTATTTAGAAAAAAATATTCCCAAAGCAAATATTCCAGTTAGGAATGAGAAGACCATGAGGCAGCTCTGCGGGAGGCTCAAGGGACTACCTGAAGCAAGGCTTAACCACAGCTGTAATATCCGCCGAGCTCGATTCCCAACAGAGCCACGTGAGCCCAAGACAAGGGGAGAGCTGCCGTTCAGAAACACTTGGCTGTGTTCGCTATTCCACCCAAACATTCCCATGCCATGTCCAGCCAAGGGAATGCGTGTTCTAAGAAAAAAAGTTGGTAACTGAGTAGTACATAAGCTATAAATTAAAAATTAGTCCCATGACATTTTACATACAGTTTGTTTTAAAAAGAATCCTAGCAGTGTGCTGTGTCATTAATAAGTGTGTGTAGCAACTAAAAGATAATTTTTCTGAAGATGGGTTGCTCATTGCAGAATTTGGTTATTAGCAGAGCATGCTTCAATGTGACTACTTAGCAATAAGGGTTTCCACTGTCAGGCTTTAACTTAACTCCTTTCAACAACAGTTCAACCTGTTCTCACTGAAATCCTATTACGCTTTTCCAGTAAGGTGTTAGGAGAACAACTCCGACTTACTATTTATGGAGCTAGTCACTCTTAAAATATACTCTAAAGTAAGTGGCTATTCCTTTAATCTGTGACCTTAAAATTCATCAAGAGTTGGTGTTTTGTTGCTCTTATCAGTCGTCTATCTAAACATACCGTCACTGGGTCATTTGGTCACATTCCACCTAAATATGTAGTAGCTAGTTCACTGGGGACACACACCGTGAATTTACCTGTGCTGAACTGTCACCCAGTGCCCCAAGGGGGTTTGTGTCTGTGTAAAAAATTAAGAACATTTCTTGCAAAAGCTGAAGTGGATTAAACTGAGAAAGATTAACAAGAACAGCAAGGCCAGGGAAACCAAGCAGATTACTGACAGCAGCCAAAATGGCACTCTCTTAACCAGAAAAAACTCATATGAGTGACCAAAATGAAAGAATGAGCTTCTCTGTAAAGCCTCCTCATATGAGACATCACAGAGTGGCCCAGGGCACAACTTTCTGCGTGGTGGCCACGCGCTCAAAGCCGCAGGCAGCCGGGCAGGCAGATTCCTGTGGCTTCAGGCCCGACTTCGCTCTCAGCTTCCCTCACCTCCCAGCCTGGATTTCTGCTCACCAACAACAGAGCTGCCGTGTAGCCCTTTAAGAGCAATTAGAAAAGTGAAAGCATAAAAATAATCATTAGCAAACATCAGGAAACAGGCGTGCTCCATTCAGGATGGAGTCACGACCTCTGTAAATGACAAAATATCGCACAGAACTTTCTAGACTGCCTAGAAACACATCATTAGTCCTTGTCACACTGGGACTTAGCTTATTGTGGAAGTCATTAGCTTCTTTTCAGATTCTCTGGAGAATTTCCAAAACGTAGCCCTTGCATTTCCTCAGGTTGTTCATATATAATTTCATGTTCCAGCCTGGTTAGCTCGTGCAGCACAAGTTGTTCCAAGCTGAAATCCAGTATTACTTTGTCTTACTAAGCCACTGTATCTGCCCTCGTGGCTTCCATTTCTCTCTGGAGCGATTCACCACCAAAATCCTGCTTACAGAAGCCCTTCACCGAGGTTACAAAATCTGTGGGATACAGATTTTGCCCTAATATAGGAATCTTAATACTTTCAGCTTTAATAGAACAATCTCAACAGGTTTGCTACAAGGTTTGCTACATTCACATATGTGATATGAGACAGGTTCAAAGGGTATTAACACTGTATTTTTTAAAATTATCCTGACCTTTAAGTTTAATTTACTAAGGTTTTTTGTTTGTTTGTTTGTTTTTGATAAACAAATGCCAAATGTAGTTGTTCGCACGGCAGCAGCCTGCTAGCCATCTCTGGAAATGGCCTTCACAAATAACCACGGCCTATTTTTCCTATTAGGACCACAGCTCTTTTAGCATTTTGCTGATGCAGACATCCTACAGATTACAATATACCCCTTATCCTACCTTTTTGCAGGATGGGATTGCGCACCACCTTCTTTTCCAAGGCCCACTTGCATTTAGGCCTGCAGAAAAAGTCCCCAGGCCTCCTACTGCAGAGCGCAGGCTTCGAAAGCTGATTCACTGAAACCAGCAATGGCTCCAAACAGTCATTTAGACCAGAGCGGAACCTCTTCCTTTCACCCAACTCCTCACCTCCTTGGTTCGTAGCACAGGGAAACCCCCGCTAGCCTCAGAGACCTTAAGCTCCCAGCAAACGTTGACATAACTTAAAGCCCGTGTGGAAGTTCCACTTTCCCCCGTCTGCTGCTCGGCCAGAGCTCGTTACCGCTTCCCCCTAGGCCACTGCACCTCGGGGAAGGGGGCCGCTCAATTCCTAGAGGAGGAGGCTTTTCCCAGGAGTGCCTGCAGGAGACTACAATTCCCACAATTCCTGCACAGGCCCAGCCTGGCGAGGGGCTGTCTTCTCCCCACCCTCACCTTTTCCTGCACGGCTTCTGCTCCTAAGACAGACCTGATCTTGCAGATAAAAAAGCTTTGAATTCACCTTTGATAGTGGTTCAACTCCAATGAAATCCGATTTACAAAACATAAGAATAATAATACTCGGGGTGAATCTTGGGTGCAAAAGAAAGATTCACAATGTTGCTTTTTCTTGATGACTGGAAATCCTTCCCTCACAGCATTACTGTAGTGCCTGTACTTAGAGAAGTTCCTTCAGTCCAGTGATCTATGAGTCTCCAGTTGGTAAAGCTAAAAGATCAGTTTTGAACATCACAAAATACTTGCAGTGTGGCTTTAGTAGTGATTGTGGCTTTAGTGTGATATATATGACTAAAAATAATTTCTTTTTCTTTTTTTTTTCCCTCAGCAAAGTTTCTGTCTGAGAAATACAAGTTCGCCCAGCAAAACAAAAACAACTTTTAAAGGTTGCTCTCTGTGGAAATCTCTCCGTGCCCCATTACCTGCTTGAGTGAAACCAGACTAAGAACCTCTGTCATGGCAGCTTTTCTGCTGGGAGCCGTGTTGCTTATTGTTCAACCTCATATAGTGCCTTCCAGACCGGCTGTAAATTCAAAGGCTGAGACGTCTTCTCAGTCTGTTCCGAGAGAGCTTCTAAAGAAAACATCTCAAAAAAATGACTTCAAGGAAAGCATTCATTCTAATGGATCATGCCAGCAGCTGCCACAGACTATTATTATTGGAGTGAGGAAAGGGGGAACCAGAGCGTTGCTGGAGATGCTGAGCCTCCATCCAGATATCGCGGCAGCAGAAAGTGAAGTTCACTTCTTTGACTGGGAAGATCATTATGGAAACGGATTGCAGTGGTATATTAATCAAATGCCATTCTCCTACCCCCATCAGATCACCGTGGAAAAAACTCCAGCATATTTCACATCACCGAAAGTGCCTGAAAGAGTTTATAACATGAACCAATCAATGAGATTACTCCTGATTTTAAGAGACCCAAGCGAGAGAGTACTATCAGATTACACCCAAGTGTTCTATAATCACATGCAGAAGCACAAGCCGTACCCCTCCATTGAACAATTCCTCATTAAAGATGGTGAACTCAATGTGGACTACAAGGCAATAAACAGAAGCTTGTATTACATTCACATGCAAAACTGGTTGAAGTATTTTCCTCTTGATCGCATCCACATTGTAGATGGGGATAAACTAATCAAAGATCCCTTTCCAGAAATAGAGAAAGTAGAGCGATTTTTGAAGCTATCACCACAGATAAATGCTTCAAACTTTTATTTCAATAAAACTAAAGGCTTCTATTGCCTAAGGGACAGTGGTAGGGAACGCTGTTTACACGAGTCAAAAGGACGAGCACACCCACAGGTAGATACCCGCTTACTTGAGAAACTGCATGCCTATTTCCATGAACCCAACAAGAAATTTTTTGAGCTTGTTGGCAGAACATTTGACTGGCATTCATTTGTGGCAAGTTAGTGGTAAGCTTCAGAACCTATGTTCCAGTGTACATTTAGAAATTTTGAAAAGGGCATTTAAGCTATAATTTATTTGTAAAATCCATAAATACTTCTGTACAGTATTAGATTCACAATTGCCATATATACTAGTTATATTTTTCTACTTGTTAAATTTGAAAGCATTTTGTATTGTTTTTCATGTTGTTAACATTGTGTATTATGTGTCTATATGAAGAAACTAAAATATTTCACTGCAGAAGATACTCTCTTGAGAATGTGTTGTCTTTTTAAGAAATAAGAGATTCCTTTCAACAGAACCCTTCAGAATTATCTGAATATTTTGGTCTTTCTGGACTATTCTGGACTTTCCCTTTTAATTGATAAGGAATATACTAAACTTTACATTTCCCTTTCTCTTGCTTTAAAACATGTTGCTTAATAACTTATTTTTATTTGAAAATGTTCTTGTGGTTAGCAAAGTATTCCATCCTGCTTTACAAAATTATTTCTTGATAGAGTGGTACTTCCGATACATGCTGGGACATGCACATCCAAAGGACAACGAAATGCTCTGTAATAAGACATATTAACTGCTGCACTTACCTTCATATTTAATGTTATAGCAAGTGCTTCTGGAATTCTTTGGAAGTACAGCGCTAGTTTCATGGCAGATTTTTAAGATTCTGTGGGGACCAGCTCATAAAATCTACAATTGGCTGCAGAAATACAACCAACCTGAAAATTTCCTACACAGTCTCAGAATGTATATATGCTTCCTAATGAAAGAGAGAGAGTTGAGAGAGAAAAAAAAAAGCAATATGGGGACATTTTAAGGGTTGCTTATGACTGTTCCTAAATTTTATAGCAAATATTTATGCTATGCCACCACTGAAAACCAATACATACACCAGAAAAATTACCTGCTTTAAACTGTAGTTCATTCTTACATATATGATTACCTGTGCCCAGTTTAAGGCTGTTTTAGTGAAACACTAATGAAAGTCACCCAGGGATTACTGCTGTTTCCGAGATCCATGATGCCAAATTTTTATTGGATTCCAGCTTTGTTGTGGAATTAACCCCAATTCCCTGAATTCTTATGGTCCTTCATCTACTAAAAATGGAAGTTGGTCACTAGTGTATTCCATCTGACTCTTGTCTACAACAGGACTCCTAATGTTCTGATCCATCCATTTCCAGAGGTAGAGCTAATCCTGTGTCCAGACAAGGCTTACTAGAGTACTGCCATTCTGAATTCCTGATTTTCATTTTAAGATCTAGCATGTGCCCATTGAATACTCAGTGACGGCACCTTGTAAATTTGGATTTGTAATTGGTTGTTACAATCCTTTAGAAAATCTAAATACAGATGCATTAATTTTTTCCTGGTGAGATGGTGCAAACTTGGGCACTGTGACAAGGTACCGTCTGGATGCAAAGGTCTCATATTATGCTGCTTGCATGGAAATTTGCAGAGGCTGCCCCTCTCTCCTACTCCTTGTGCACCTGCCCAAGCTGGATTCAACCTCAGAGAGGTTGCCGGTGTTGTTTTACAAAGTACCTTTGATGAAAACCTACAATGAAATGGTATTGTACTCAATAAAATATTTTCTGAGTTGCATCTTTCCCTCTTCTTTTGTTTAACAGCTTCTACTTTGGAAGACGATAACTTAGGACACAACCCCAGTTTAGATGCAGGTTAAATGTTACTTAGGAATTCAACAGTGGCCTAGTGGATTCATTGGTAAGTAACTGTTTCCTGCTGGCTTGTTCTTTCATGGTCCATCACTGACTCAGAACTTACCCCAAGAGCAGAGTGTTCCTGGTGGCAAGGATGCTGCACCTTTCATAGACCAAAAAAAAAGAGGTTACAGGACCAAAAAGTATCAAGGTCCTATTAAAGTTTTAGAAAAGAATTCTGTGTAAGGTGGGACAATATATTTTTCTCTCCTCATTATTATGCCATTTCCCTGCTGATACTATCTTTTTAGGAACCATCTGGACCTAACAGATTTCTGCACGGAAGAAAGGTTTCCCACGTTAGTGTAGTTCCACCTTCACTATTTCCTCCTTCCAATCCCAGACTGACCCCACAGTCGTCAATTCTACACCGAGAAAAAGGAAGAATACTGCCAGGCAGAGAAAGAGGAAGGTGGTGTGCAGCTCTGCGTTTTTGCCTCCCCACTGCTAGTGCCCAGGGGATCGTCAGTCCTGCCTCTTCGGTGAAAGCACCACAGCAGTGCAAGAGGGCAGGAGGTTCAGCTGCCGCAGGCCTTGCAGGGTGGTGCATCACGTGGCACAAGCCTAAAACTGTGAATGCCACAGCACCTAGATTTGGTACTGAGAGTGCTTTTAGGTGTATAACCTGCCTGACACCTTGCCTGTGTCTTGCCTGTCACACACACATGATATCCCCCCATTTGGACTTGACTTACTTACGGACAGGTCTCCATAGAGAGAAGCAACCAGCTGGATAACTTACTGCATTAGGTGAGACTGAGGCAACCAGAAGGGTGAGTGAACTGCAAGAACAAAGTGAATGCAGGAGATGAGAGAAGGACTCTTTCTCCTGATCCTCAAGACCCTATGAAAGAATACAACCTGATCGTAGGGGATATGTTGGAGATGATAGTGATGGATATTTAAGACTTCTAGGGCCTTGACAGACTCCTGGCTACAAGGTTTGCACGCTGCAGTCTGACTGTTTCAGGGGAACATCCTGAGGCCACTGTGCCACGCACTCTCGGTGTCTCTGCTTGAGCAGGAGGGTTGGACTAGATAATCTCTAGAGGTCCCTTCCAACCTCAATCATTCTGTGATTCTGTGAACTTCACATAACTTGTGTTGGACCCTGAGCTCATAAGTGTCCCACAGACAATATATGAAACCTACTGTGTATGCCTGGTGCGGGGATGGCAGGATTCTACAGCGCCTCGGCCAGGAGGGAGCACAGATAGCTGTGTGGTTGTTACCTGGAAATGTCCAGCAAATGACCCCCACACTACTACCACTAATGGTAATATTTACCTGCAACAAATGCCCCGAGTACTAGTTTACAAGATACAGAAACATGCGGCAGTCCAGATTTCTAGCTGTGAGGAATGTCTGAGCCTTTCCATGTTACTAGGGAGAAGCAAAAACATCCCTTGCCTTAGGCGTGAGCAGGTGGATGACCTGCTCAGCCTGGTGGTGGGGCTGAAGGAGGAGATAGAAAGGCTGAGGGCCATCAGGGAATGTGAAAGAGAAATAGACTGGTGGAGCTGCATTCTGCAGTCTTCCCAGGAAAGCCACCCAGAGAACCCCCCAATTCAGTCTGTAAATCCAGTACCCTCTTGCCATAGGGCAGAGGGGGCAGAATTAACAGTATCGAGGGACGATCAACCATGGAAACAGGTCGCTGCTTGAGGTGGCAGGAGAACCCATCTACAGCCCGCCTCACCTCCACCTGTGACCACGTCCAACACGTACAAGGCCCTGGAACTTGGGGATCAGATAGAGGAGGTCATAAACCAAGGCCCATCTAGGGGGCTGTCTACAGAGAGGCAGTCAGGCCCAAGCCCTGAGGCTGCTCCCCCTAAGGAGAAAAG
>NW_010589579.1:0-15870 GCF_000705375.1 Tinamus guttatus
GGTGAGCGTTAGGCATTCCTTATGTAATTCCCAGCTGAGGAGCTGATACAAGAATCCCAAAAGTTCAGGGACAGATACTGATGTTAAAGGTGCTCACGTTTGCCTCGCTCTGGTCGTCTTGTGCCCGTGTCCAGCTGCTCACCACATGCAGCTGCGTCTGTCGGCCTGTTCGTGCAGCAGCGTTCGGTGGCCACGTTTCCCTCGAGATCTCCAGCGAGAGAACCAAGTACCCTCTTTCAGACTGATGCCGAAAGCAAAATGCAGTTGTCATAATTTACTTTGGGTCAATCCCTTGTGTTTTCCACCTGTGGTTAGCAGAGGATTTTTGGGTGAAGTGTGAACAGAGTTTTCATCTGTCAACTATCTCCCCCCCTTTTTTTTTCTGTATGTTTTTCTGCAGTCCCTTAACTTCATAACTTCCCCTTTTCTTTGTGTTTCCTCTTCCTTTTCACTATCTGTTATCATTACAGTGTGGTCATTTTACCACAGGTTTTCACTCTGTCCATCTCCTGCACACACACTTATATAAAATACGATTCATGTACATGCTATGTTTCATAGCCTGCAAGAGTCTTGTATTGGGTCACGGGAAGAAAAGAAAAATCATATAGAATCATGAATACCTGCAAAGATTAAAGCAGCTGCTGCTTGCATGTCATTTCTGGAACCAGCCCAGCTGCAGGCTGCTCCCACAGGGGATGGCCCCATCCTTTTCCCTGCTCCCTCTTCCCGTCCTTGAGTCATCAGCAGCACAGTAAGCTGGCCGAGGTTTGTTTTTCTGTGTTTTCGCTGGGTTTATGCTCAGCTGAAGTTTGTTTTTCCGTGTTTTCACTGAGTTCACCCTCAGCTGACTCATGCAGCTGATACTCCAAGGCTGCATGTGCATTTGGGGCAGCAAAAGCAACGTGTCAGGGAAGCACAGTCAACAGTAGAGGTCAGGCAGACCTGTCCTGGTGGCAAAGCCATCCTCGATGAGCTTGAGACAACCACCGAGCACATCCTCTGCTGCCAGGAGTCAGATAACAGGGCACAACTGCAACTTTGCTTCCAAAACCTTTGGACCAGACTGGCTGTTTACCAGTAGAAAGTGAAATCCCGATGCCTAATACATGATAAGATACACAGATTAGATTCCAGAGAAACCGGTTGATAGGTGCTTGGCAGAAAAGTTGCTTGGATCTAACAAATGCTGTTCCTCCTGCACCCGGTGTACAAGACATTTCTCCCTAGGGGTCCTGTGATTCCTGGCAAAGGTGACACTGAACCACCCTTTTGATCCTTGGAAAAGGTGGTTCATTATGGGGAAGAAAAAACCATGTGATAAGCTTGAAGATGGCTGCATTGCTCTGCTGTTTAAAACACAGGGCAAAACACATCTCGGTAAACAACAGTAACTAGCCTTGAAATCAAACCATTTCTGATTGCAGGGAATGTGTGGTAATCCTGTCCACACAGAATGGAAACTGCTGTGGGAGAAAACAAAAAGGGAATGGCTATTGCAAAACAGAGTCGGCCTGAAAAATCTCTCAAAACTGTTGTTTTTCCTGGCAGAATTCCTGCAATTGAATCAAAATGGTTATCTTTCCTGAGAAGCTCCCAAGGACACCCAGAGAACCAGATCTTTAGCTGGGTCATTTGGTGGCAATCCAACAGCTTCAGTGCCAAACTATTAATAGATGTATAGCTCTTCAGATCTTAAAAAGTCAGGGCATTTCTCTATGCATCTTTGCTTCTCTGTTAATATGAAATGTTTGAGAACCTCCAGTTCAAGATTGAAAGCCTGAACTGAGTTTTCTTATGGGAATTTTAAGGAACAGTGGGAGAAAAGCATGATCTGAAATACAAAGTTACAGACTGCCTTGTGAATTCATCATTTCTTGGTGCTGGCTGGACACTTTCTGCATTTTTCTTTCAGGGAAAGACCTTGCAGTAGGAAGAAATGGTATTTAATCTGTAAAGTAGCAAACATTTTAGAACTTTGATTCCCACCAGACTATCTCAACAGGGTGACATTACCACAAGATAAGCAGGAAAGGAGTTTTTCTGTAAATTCCCCTTGTTTTGGAAGTGCATTCCCCCTTCCACTCGCATGCAGGTCCATTGCATTTGACATTTATAAATCTCTCTACGTAAACTTGCAGTGGAAGTGAGGCCATGCGAACCTTTTTTTATACAGCACCTCACTGAAAGCAAATGTTTCTTTTTTTTTTTTTTTAACAAACAAATGATTACAGCTGAGAGTCCTGCATGTGAGAACCTAAGAGAAGTTCTTGGTGTGGATATTGCAGAATGCAGAAAGTCAGTTAACAGACTGCTTCAAAATTCGCTTGTGCAGGTTCTCCTGTCCTCTGCAATGTGGGTGCAACAAGAGCAGTACCCCCTGCCCTCTGCCTTGCTGGCAGCTTTAATTCCTCCTAGCAGGTCTACCCAGCAATAGCGACAATTTATTTTGCATTCCAGCTCCACTGCCTTGACCCAGAAAGTTTCACAGAAGGCTTCGCTGGCTGCTCAGTTTCTAACCTGCCTTGGCAGGATTAACTTTGAGATTAACTTTGCAAATGAGGGAGAAAACCCTTCTTTTTTGATGGCCCTTCTCAGCACTGCAGTGTGGTCAAGCCTTTGGCAGACCCTTTACAAGCCCTTTTGCACCATGGGGAGTGCAACATGACCACCCAAGACTAAAGGAAAGCCAGAGCTCCTACCTGCCCTCGCTCACAGAAACGTGTTTTAATCTACTCTAGTTTTTTATTAAAACAAAACAAAACAAAAATCTGGCTAGCAGAAGGGGATGAAGTATTTAGAGCTGCTCACAGAAACATGTTTTAATCTACTCAAAGTTTTTATTAAAACAAAACAAAAATCTGGTTAGCAGAAGGGGATGAAGTATTTAGAGCTTTTTAAACATTATTGACACTTCACAGTCATTGCTTCCTTGAGGAAAGTGCTACTCTAATCAGTTTAGATAAGAGTAAACAGAGGCAGGACCTCGAATAAGTGAGTTTGTATGTCAGGATCATGTGAAAATGGCTCTGCATCACTGCCCTCTACTGGGAGCTTCTGAGGAGCTTCCTAAAGTCCAAGGGTGGAAAGCTCCTGGTGAGGGCTGGCTCCTTCCAGAGGTGTCTTTCCAGAGGAACGATCTGAATTCTCCTTTGGACTTGTCTTGATCCACCTAATGCCCGTCATTTGATTCTATATGACAGCAGGAAATCTTATGGACAGGGTTTTGTTTTAATGCCACTTTAAAAGCTTTAGAGGTCTCCAATAATCATATTCATTTTCTGGTGAATATTCTAAGAACCCCTATTCATTTTTCTACCAACACTCTCTTTTGAAAACTGTTGCATTAAACATCAATGCAGCGTCGCACAATATGCTCTGAAGTAACAAAAACCTTTTTTCTCTTTTATTTCTCCTAGTGCCACCTGATTCACTATCTGAGGCTCAGCCATCACTTGATAGTTCTGAATTATGTGATTGGTACCTTTGACAAGCTGAAGTCCGTGTCTTCCGAGCACGTTACCATCACGGATGCTGTTTTTGATGGTGTGGAAGTCAGGGTGTTTGAACCTGCTGCGAAGCAAGATGAGACACTAAAGCGCAGCGTTGTTTATATCCACGGAGGAGGCTGGGCCTTGGCAAGTGCAAGTACGTGTCTGCCTGTAGTTAAATTGAATACAGCTCTGTTTTCCTTGCAGTAGGAGAAGCCAAAATTGCTTTCCCTGCTAGGGATGACAATTTTGCTAAGACCTATCTGCATTCAGGAGTAACTGCCTCCGCTCTGATAGATCAAATGCAAGAAGGGAGGGGAAAAAATCATAGCACACAGTAGAAATGCATATCTCATCAGGATGTGAGCTGGAAAAGGAGGAAAAACTTATTTTCATTATATCCTGAAAGGACAATATAGCTTATTGTTTAAATTGCCGGGACCCCTGGATGCGTCCCTGATACCTACGATAAGTGCTATAGTAGTGTGCAAATACTGTCCTTGGTGATCAGGAGCTAGCGACGGGTTTAGCCCCGTTCTCACATAATAATTCCCAGAAGAATGTGCTGAAATTGTTCAGAATTGCATGTGTCAGCATTGCTAAGGTACAGCTCCTAACTAACACTTACTTGGGAATGCATGCTGCTAATTACAGAATCTATGGGCAGCATGATGAAGGAAGCTCCTAGAGGTGGGTACCAATCACTTTGTATGACCTGCTCCCTTCAGGAAATACTCCAGGCACTTGCAGAAATTACCTTGGAAATAAGTACTATGACAGAATTCATGTAGGAGCCACAGACATAATCAGAGAAAGTAATTTATAGCTATAGACAATAAGATAGCCATTGATTCTTCCACATTGTACAGAACGAGGCAAGTCTTGGGGAGAAAAAGGGTGTGCAGCTCTCACAGCTGTCTCAAGATCACAGTCAAACAGGAGATGTTCCCCTTTTCCTTCCAAACTGCTCCTGACATATGAAGCCAGTGCAGCGTGGATGTATTCTGAAGGATCTGTGGCCTCATCTATAAAGAATATTCTGAAATATTTCAGGAACAAAATCCCTATTGATTGCAGTTGGACTACGGATAAGTCCCTTAGACCATGATTTAAGTGAGATTTAGGTTTCTAAATACTTCTAAAATCTGTCTTTCAAGTGGCTTTGGAAATCCCAACTTCTGTCCTATAGCTGCTAAAAAGCAATTAGAAATATTGCTTGTTGCCCTCGTCCTTCAGAGAAATTAAGATTTGGGTTCAAGATGGATTTTCTTAGATGCATCTAAGGGATGCTTGCTAGAACTCTGCCCTTCACTTATTTACAAATTTCTTTTGTTCTATAATAATCTGCATCAGACTGTAGCTCTGCAAAAAGTTTGTATTATTGTGCTTTTATGGATGACTGTAACTCAGCAATGTCAGACATTAGGATAATGTCCAAGTTACAGTTCCAAGATACAAAAGTTAATGGCACAAGCCTTACTGCTAAATAATAAATTCTAAGGCTATAGATACATTAGAAAACGCTTTATGCTATACTATATTTGATAGTACCAGGAAACAATGATTAAGTAACTGGAAAGGAATAAAATTACAGAAAATCAGTCCCCTGATAAATAGGATAACTGTGATTAATTTTCCCTTAAATGAGTAGTTCAGTTGACGTTAATAGGGCAACTCATTTGAATCAAAGCAATTCTGAGTCCAATGTACATGCTTTAATAAAATGAACAACACGCAGTGACTCATACAATAACAGTGCCTGGATACTAATGCCCCCAGGCCACTGGGTAGCTTAAGTTTTGCCTAAGTGAGAGAACAGCAATATGTGGATGAAATGACTTGCCCCAAGTCGCTGAGAAACAAATGAGAAAGAAAGTATTAAGACTGTAGGACTTTGGGACTTCTCAAGGCGTGAATTACTGTTTCTTCTGCTAGAATATGTATTCAGAATTCAATTGCAAGCTGGCCTCATTTACTTTACTTATATTAGCATGATGTATTTATATTTTCTGAGACTGCTTCTCTACAGCTTTGTGAGTTACTGACATAAATGGACTCATATGTCACTAATGCTATGTCATTTCATTCCAGGAACAAGCCTTTATAACAACCTCTGCAGGATTATGGCCGAGTCTCTCAATGCTGTAGTTGTCTCAGTTGAGTGAGTAATTTAACACTGATAAGAAATCTTAAGGAATTTACCTGTAATTTAGTTCTTTTGGTTATTTGCCTTTTGCCTTGTTGGTCACTTGTATATAAGAATTTAACTTGGAAAATAATTTTCTTTATCAATGTGGTACTTTTATCCTTTTAAAATGACAACAAATTAAAGTAGTATCAAAAGCTAACTTGGATTTCTAAGGCAAAAATGCAGAAAAGGGAGTAGCACTCTAATCAGCTGGAGAAATAGTATAATGCAAATCCTACTGCATCTTGCAAATGTAGCTACATAAAAAGAGTGCAACTAAATCATGAGATCAAATGACCTAAGTTATGATTCTGTAAATATTTATTAACTTAAAACACATACATACACACACACACACACTTGGGCATTATACATACCCAAAAGAAGGCTGAATTACATCTGTCTTAATCTCCCCATGCATCAGGAGGGCCATTTACCCGCGTCAGTGGCCACTCCCACTGCTGCAAGGTGTATTAAATATAAAATAACTGCAAGTTTTTCTATAAAGCAGAGCTTCTAAGTCATATTGAGAAAGGCGCTGCAACATAAAAATTAGCAAGTGATTTTGGCATTGCTCTTAACCAATATATGCAGTGGAGTCTAGCACATTCTCACTGTTCTCTCAATCACAGACCGTTCTAGTGAATTTAACCTGCGTAATTTAATTTAATTTTCTACTCAAGAGCAGGAAACAACAGGAAGAGAAACACAACTGCTTTTCTGACTAGCTAAACAATTCCAAGGTTAAATGAATAAATAAATAAATAAACTCTTCCTAGCTACCTAACTACATTACTTGGTTCGCTCCAATGCGATTGATACTTTTCTCATCCTTATTGTCAACTTTTAATATTTTAATTCACAAAAGCAATCACTTGATACAGCTACTCAAGTTACCCACTTAGAGCTGATTGCATACCAAGTTCTGTGAGCAAATTGTAACTTAATTATATGAAGCTGATGTTACTACTGCAAAATTAATTCTAGAATACTTTAAGGGGTGGATTTTTTTTAACTTCTTTGGTGTTTATCAGTAGAAACAATAAAAAGTAAAAAACGGATGTTGGCCATTTCAGACAAGCGGTGATTGCAATATTGGAAAGTTTCTTATTATTCATTTTTCTTGTTTATGGCAGTATAATACTAACTTTTTTTTTCAGAGCTGTTATTGTTTGTCTCTTCTCCTTTGCCATTATGTCTCTCAATCAAGGATTTTCTACTCCATTAGTGAAGTCTAATTTGATTTCTCCTAGGTTTAATTGTACATCTCATTTCATGATCCATACACAATCTGTTAGGTACTTTTGCAAGAAACTCCCAAAGGCCTGTCTCATATTCTCTTGGGGCTGCTGCTATACATAGATTGCTTCCTGAAAACAGGACAGAGTTAGACTCTGAAACATTTGTTAGTTAAGTTTGAAGTTTATTTTGCATATGTGATTCTGCTGGATTAGATTTCTAACAATAAAATATTCAAACCAGAAAACTGGCTTTTGTTTTGCCTCAGGAATAATGGGAAGCAAAACACTTCTGACAGAAAACTTTCTTGATTTGAAATGAGAAACTTTAACTTGTGTAAAGATCTGCTTTCTCTCAAGTTGACAATAAAAACTATTTTGTCAAAATAGTCTTAATCAGCCCCACTGAAAATGTGTAAAGTCCATTAAGAATATAAAAGGCCACAAACAGAAGTGTGCTTGGCATCATTATGCCCAATAACAACTCTTTTGTTACATATGATTTAGTAAATACAAACTGACTTCTCCCACACTGTTTCTTTGACACTGAAGAAGTCTAGTGAGTGGAAATGTTCTTTTATCTATCTGCACCTCAGTTTCTCCACCTCTGAACTGGGTAGATTTCTGCTTGTCTCCTTGATAAAGGAGTGGAGTTACTGAATGTGTTGCATTAGGGCAAACAGGCATTACTTCAGTTCCTGGCTATTATTCCTTTCCTGGTATACAGACATCTACTGGGAATACATTCAATTTGGGCAACACAGGACTGCTTAGGTACATAATGTCTCATTTGAATCTGTTGGGCATATATAACTTACTGTCCCTCATGCGGGTTAAGGTGGGGATTTGGGACTGAAAACAAGCTGATTGCAATGACTGCTTTACCAGAGGTGCTTTAAATATTCTTTTTTTATATATATAACATGATGAAATCCTCTACTGGGAAACCCTAGGAAAGTGCTGCACAATTTTATATTATCTCAGTGTTATTCCTGTCTAGCTGGTTAGTATTAATTTTTCTGAATTAGAATACTGATTAGAAGATTAAGTCTAACATTGGTGCACATGTCCCATATTTTTCCCGTAGCATTTATCCTAATGAAATAGTTTTTAGCTGGTAAGCTATATCAGATAATATATTAAAGCTGATAGAGAGGTATATTCATTGTAACGATTGTCTCTCACATCTTTTCTCCTGTAGGTACAGGCTGGTACCAGAGGTGTGCTTCCCTGAGCAATTCCATGATGCCCTTCGTGCTACCAAGCATTTTTTGCATCCTGCTGTCTTAGCTGAATATTCGGTTGACCCAAGTCGTGTTGCAATCTCCGGTGACAGCGCAGGAGGGAACCTGGCTGCTGCTGTGTGCCAGCAGGTAACGTGCAGAGCCTGACACACACTCACTACAGCACTTCCTCATTAACTGATGCGACAGGGTGGCCGTGCTGCATCACCACAAGGTGATGTGCCAACTTGAGACAAAATTGCAGTGCTCGCTACTGAAAGCCAGCATCTAGATAGTCTACGAAGAAAGATGAGTCAATTATACACGAATCAAGCAGCTTTGCAGTGTCTTACTATATTTATGAGTTGTTATGGGCCAAATTTTAAGCGATGAGAAGCTAAAAGACTTATTTTTTAATCCTGTTTGTTGGTGAATGCTGTATTTTCCTGAATAGGTAACTAGATGAATAGTACCTAGATGCATAATTTATCAATTTATTTTCCTGTTTTGCAGGCACTTGTCTTAAAAGTATGTCCTTACTTCTTTCAAATACAAATGAAGGACAAAAAATATAATAAATGAAAACAACTCTTCTGTTAAATTGCCTTCCTATAACATTTTGAATTTTAAGGAAAGTTATTTCATGTATCTCTAGTTTAAATGTAACCTCAATTTAATCTAGCAAAGATCTGAAAGGCAGCCTGGGGCAAGTAATAATATTTTCATGGTTGAGTGAAATACTATTATAAGCTTTTTCATATCATCATTAACCATTGGTGATAAGAAAGCTGATATCATGTGCAGGCAGCTAATTATCATGACAACCTTGCAATATTGAATTAGGATGAAAAAATTAATAAGAGACAATTACACTAGAAGTTTCAGTCTTGAGGACTGTTAAACATGACAGAAGCGTGTTTTGGAAACAGCATTCCTGATTTCTTTGTCTGATGCATAGTACTTTTTAAATCAATGATATAGGATTGCTTCAGGGAAAGATTAAATAAGCTAAGAATCTTCAGCCTGAAAGAGAGATAAAGCTGGGTATGATGGATCTAGAAATCTTGTACGGAAGATGAACAGAAACAAGTGTTTGCTGACTCCTCCACTAAAATATTTAGGGTCCATAATGGCTATCATTACAGTACAAGAAAAAGGTCAGGTTGCTTGTATTGTGGCCAAAAGAGCAACATCTCTCAATGGGATTGTATTAGAGAAGAATTTGGCCTAAAATTTGTAAAATGATTGCTTGCGTATAGATCAAGGTTGATAACTGTAATGTTGATTTTTTAATTATCTCAATTCTGACCTGTATTCTTCCTGCAGCTTAGCAAAGAGGAGCATATGACCGTCAGACCAAAGCTGCAGGCCTTAATTTATCCAGTCCTTCAGGCATTTGACTTTAACACACCTTCGTATCAGCAGAACATGAATATGCCTGTTCTTCCTCGTTATGTCATGATAAACTACTGGATAGACTATGTCAATGGTAACTATGACCTGGCTCACTCACTGATGATCAACAATCACACTGCTCTTGACGTGAGCCAAGCTCTGTCCTTCAGGGGACGCTTGAACTGGACATCTCTCCTCCCCTCATCTTTCAAAAAAAACTACAAACCTGTAATACAAACTACAGGCAAGGCTGAAATCGTCCAGAAGTTACCAGCACTGCTTGACGTACGAGCAGTCCCACTGCTGGCAGAAAACGAAATTTTGCAGCGACAACCAAAGACCTACATCCTCACCTGTGAGAATGATGTCCTGAGAGATGATGGGGTGATGTACGCAAAGCGGCTGGAGAACGCAGGCGTGGAAGTCACACTCGACCACTTTGATGACTGCTTTCATGGCTGTATGATATTCACCATTTGGCCTACTGATTTCTCTGCGGGAGTTCAGACCAGAAACAGCTATGTAAAATGGCTGGATGAAAACCTCTGAGGAGAGAGTTTCTCTAGAAGACCCCGGGTGTGCAAGAGAAAATAAAACAACAATAACAAAGTGCACTTTTCTAAATTCTGACTTCATCCGTTCAGCTGCAGTTACTGAGGGTTACAGACCACTAGCTACAACATTCACTATCTTATTGGCCTTGCCAGACAAAGTATTTTGTGAAGTACTTTTTCAAATTTCTGTTTTTTTGCCTTTTTTTTTTCCTTCATATGATACAAGCTATTGCCAAACGAACAAACGTTGAGCAAGGAGATCAGCATTCCTGAAATATTCTTAACTGGCTGAGTTAAAGCTTCGACTTTTATGGCACAAAGGCCATGATTTTCAAATGCAGTGATATAAAGCTAAACACCTACATCCACATCTGGATATGTAAAAGTGAGAACTGAACTTCAGCAGTGTTAATTGAATTCCTGATGTCAAAGAAAGTGTTAGCACTCTCAGCTTTGTCAGCAGAGCCATGCATTTGAATGTTAGGCATGGATTTTGGTGTTGGTTTTTAGGCACAAAGTGAATTTTAAATTCAAAAAAAAAAAAAAGTTCTCAGGCAGTTAAGATGATGCTAGACAGGTCTCTTAGCCAAATATGTGATCAGCTTTGGAATTTGGTCTTTCTTCTGTTATTTATATTTTAAATAAGCACAGGACTAATATATTTTTCAAAAACATATAGCATACATATGTAGTATGAAGTATTATGTGTAGCAACGAACCCAGGTTGCTTTTTATAATCTTCAAAGCTGACCACTTATTTGGCTAATGAATAGGCTTTGTTTAAAATATCAGTTTCATGACCTTCTTAGAGAAAATATTGAGCGTACTAAAAATAATCTGCTGTGTGGTTTGCACTAATGTTTGTAATTAATATCAGAAGTTTTTGTTCATTGGCTTTTTTCTGTATCCATAGTGTTTAGTTCATATATTTCATTCTTCCTGGAAGGAAGAAAAGAAGGAAGCAAACAGAGGAGGGTTTTAACCTGCACTGAAGATTTAAACCTGAACTTTTCAGCTACACGATGTCTCTCTTGTAGAGTGAACCTAAACACTAGGTAAGATGATCTGGCAAATCTTTGCAGCAAATCTTTGCAGTTTGGGCCAGTCTCTAAAATTCACACAAGCAGGATAGGGAAGCGAAACCACTTGCGACAGGATATACTGTCCAGGAAGTTTGGTGCGGGCAGAAATGAAGGTCTTGCCAAAAGCCACATGTTTCTAGGCAAAGCTGAAAGAAAGGCAGTCCCGTGGTTAAGCGAGGAGATTCAACCCACCCTCGGCTTTACCACAGGCTTCCTGCAAGACCCCAGGAAAACAGCGTCATCTCCGTGTGCCTCCCTTTCTTCTTCTGCAAGAGAGGGGGCAGATACTTGCTACCTCACAAGGAGTTGTGAAGATGAATGCACAGACATTAATGAAGCACACTTGTATTGCAGCTGGCAGGCACTGGACAGGTCCCTTAGCCTCTGACTTTTCATCATCCTTTAATATGTGGCTCAGAATAGCTTGCCCCATGACAGATGGGGCTGTTAGACTGCCTGTTCTCTTAGGATGTAGATTAGTTTCTGGGATGACTCGTCTGAGAGGACACTAAGGTAGAGTTTTTTGGCCATTGTGATACCATGAGCAAAGCAATTTCCTTGGAGCATTTCCTGTGGCCAGGTTCTGGAAAACCCTTTAAAAATGCACTGGTAGAGCTCACTGGCTTCTGTAATTTAAAATACATGTAGAGAAGTCCACTCTCACTGATAGATAGATAAGAAAATTGCTTTGCTGAACCATTGGTTCTGAGAAACACCAGGATTGTATTCATTAAGAAAGGGTATGAGTGGGGCATGGCCTCAATGCAGACCCAGTCCTGCTCATTGAAACTACTTTCTGAGCATGGGTCCACACGGAGGTCACAAGCTACAGCTGCTTCACCAGTGGCCCTGATTTTTCTTCCTTTCAAATCATTACAAAGACTCGATGGGATTAGATCAACTGGATGACAATTTAAAACAGAACAAGTTTGGGCCAAGATATCCAAACAGCCTAATACTGCAGAAGAATTAAAACTTTTTTGTGTATGTATTTAAACCCTCTTTCTTCCCTTCTCATATAAGTGAACATTCAGTAGATAAAATTTACATCTAAAAGACCAACTAAAGCTATGTCCTTACAAAAGACAGATTGCCATTCTTAAAATGTGGTGTGCCCCAAAGCTCATTTTGCATGGGAGCAATTCCTTCTACCTGGCTTTAGACTGACTTCTAGGGTCAAAAATGATTTTTACACTGAGTTGTAGTAACAGGTTTCCTATTGGTTCTCCCACTTAAAGGATAGACCAAAATAAAAAAGAGTGTAATTTATATGACCTGCAGTCATTTAAAGATAGTAGTAATTGTAGTACCAGGGAATAAAAACACAAGTGGTTTATATTGCTATAAATTCTATAATAATTAATTTTTCCTTAGATCTGCCTGCAAAGCTTTAGATCAGCATCTGTTTATGGCTAAGTTATAAATAGCTGTTATGAAACGATAATATAATTACTGCTGTGTTTTTTTTTAAGTGAAATGAAATGGAGAGGTAGAACGTATATTTCAGTGTTGGCTGTAAATTTCTTTCATGCACTGAAGCACATTAAAGTTTTGGCACAAGAGGCGGTAGGAAGCCTAAAACTGGATTGAATGTCTGTGCTAAGTCATCCCCAGCTTGAAGATGACACTCAAGATGGCAGCACAACTTGGATGAGATGCTGCAGTACGACCTCGTTTATCAAAATATCCCAACTACTTTCATCATGCCACTATATGGTTTAAGCACACGATAGCTGGAAAGATGTGTGATATAGCCTGTAACATATGCAAGGAAACCTGAGTTACAGCTATAGAAATATCTTGTTCTATCTAACAGCACAAGAGACTTGCTTAAAATTCAGTGTAAACCTTTAAGTAAATCCCAGTCGCCTTCTCGTGGTTACTCCTTTTCCTTGTTGTTCTGTGCACGCAGTCTCAGTGACCAAAGCTCAAAGTTTATCATTATTTTTCAGCTGAACTGCTGTAAGCTCCCAGAAATGAAGCTGACTTGACTGGTGGCTCAGTTTGGCCTGCCAGGCATTGTTACCCAAACCCGAAATCTGCTAGGAAGAGATTAGGATTAATGCTTGTTACCATACCTCAATTTGCTCTTTTTCTTTTGTTAAATGATCCTCATCTGAGCAAAGTCCCACGTGTTCTGCTGTATGGGCATATGGAGCACCTGCATTCCTTGATGATCCCCGAAAGGCGTGTGGGGCACTCAGCACACCGTAGCATCAGCTCAAATACCTGTAACAGATCTGGAGACTATTTGAGCAGTTTTCCAGCGACTTGGCCAACATTTGCTGAAATAAATTGGGATTTTGTTTGTCTAGCTTAGCAACTCTTCAAGGATGGGTGTTCAACATCTGTGGAACTTCAAACCACTTTAAAGATGTTTCATGGTGCATAAAATATCACTTATACCGTGAAATGCCTAGCCTTCATCTATGTGGTTGCAAAATTATATCCCTAGCTAAAGCTGAATGGCTACTGTGGGTTTTAAGACCTACAACTAAAAAGAAAAGCTTTACCTTTGAAAAACAATGTTTTATAGTGTTTGGGCATCTTTATCTTTTTCTAATTAGGTACATTGTGGGTATACTTTTTATCTTTTAGTAAAGTTTATTAGAAACTTCTTCCAAATAATAATAAAAAATGGATTAAACTAGTTTAAACCTTTTAAGCTGCTATGATATGTGAGTAATGATGCTGTTAAAATCCCAGCTGGTTTAATGCTCTCTTATTTATGATGACGTCGAGAACCCGAAGTGCAACCTACTTCCATGAATGCCTTCAGCATCTTACACACGGCTGCTTCTTACTTTTTTCCCAATGCAGGTGAAAGATCGTGGAAGTTTAAATGAGCAAGTGTTATTTAAGTGTGCTATACAAAATGAAGAACAAATAAATAAAATGAAATATATCTGTGAAGTTTTTTTTTTTTCCCAGGACTATTTCTTTTTCTTAGATGTTCTGCATGTGGTTTCCAATCTGAAGTGGAGTTTTCACTTTGCAGAGTTTGGAGAAGTAGTACTGACTCCAGAGAGCCCAGAGTTCCTAAAGAAATGCTAAACCAAGGACTAAGTGTTTGTTTTCAAAGCAGGAAAACTTGCTTGCCAGTCCCTGGCAGGATGACCCGGCTCTTATCTTAATCTGTCAAATTAATTACTTTTGCTCTGTCAGCTAACGGCCCATAAATGCCCCAGGGTTGTTCCCTCTCTCAGGACAGACAGCAGATCTTCAGTTCTCCCCTCTGGTCTATAAATTGAGTGTTTGTCTGTTTGTTTAGCATGTTTAGGGTTTCTTTTTCAGTGAAGTAAGTTTTAGATGTCTGAAACCCTGTTTGCCTTTTCATTCACAATTACATACACAAAATGTCTTTATTTGTGAACTCCTACTCTTTTTCCTGTGCTCTCATTTATTAATGACCAAAGCAGCATTATTTTTGAAATATTTTAGTATTTTACCTTTTTGCCCAGCTGGATACTGCGACTTTCAATACAAAGCTTTTTGGCCTGCAAAAAAATAAAATGTATGGGGGAAAAAAAAAAACTTAAAGTGCCTTAGAATCCCATTTTAAATAAGCAGTAGTCATTCGTATAATACAAATAAAGTTATATAAAAGTTTACCTATATATATATCACTATAAAGTGATATATGATAGGAACTATATTATAGGAAATTTGTATTGTCCTGAAGCATTTCAGTCTAAATCCTGACGACAGGTATTTGCAGGCTTAAAATTCAGAAGTTAATTAAATCCTCCCTCATCCCCACGAGAAGTATGCAATTTTCTGCTTGCTTTTAGTTCTGTTCTAGCATTAGATTCTCTTTCATAAGAGATGTTTATATAGCAGGCACCACATCATTAACGTCTCTTAAAACCAAGTTTCACTCCTAATGTAAGTTCTGTAAATGTATAATTTTTTACCATGATTTCCTACAGTGTTTTGAAGTGTTTGTCAGCTCTTCAGCAAGAATAGAGGGGAAAAGAACACAACAAAACCCTACACTGATTTCCCTAGAACTGTTTTTATTGAAGCTTGTATTTTTAATAACTCTTTCTGGCTTTGTCTAAGCAGTGGAAAGTTAAATATTTCCATCATAATCATGTATCTTTTTTCTGAAGTGTAACTTCTACGAACCACAGCACTTATAAGCAAGACAGTCCAGGGATACAGGAGAAGCAAGGTTTGGTAGGAGAGAAAGACTATATTTTATATTGAAAGTTTTAAAACAGCAATAATAATTATTTGGGGTAACAGAAAATTACCTTGCCTGCAAACACTGTGTCCATGTGTGGTGATATGTGCGATATACTCCATGCAATTGATCTGTGGGCTTCAGAACCAGGTGAAGGGGAAAAAAGGGGATTTTTTTTACCACTTACCCAGTAATTTTATTGGAATTGCATTTTGGTTTCAGGCTTTTCATTAAAAAATAATCATGCACAAAACTGCCAGCAGAGGGAGCATTTAAAACAAAGCCAGACTTGGGGAAAACAGACTCGAACCTGTTTTTAAAAGACAACATAAAACCGAAAGCATCGCGGAGGAGCTGCCTGTTTACATGGGGCAGCCCAGGCCCTGACACGTGAATTCTTGGAAGGACAAAGCATAACACGGCTCGCTAATCTGAGACTAGCCAGAGATTTCCTGAGGGAAAAGTAATGGAAAAGCAGCCATGGGTGTTCCATTTCCCCTCTGCGGGGTAGCA
>NW_010589579.1:15999-26271 GCF_000705375.1 Tinamus guttatus
CCTATTTAGCAGCTAAAGCTCCCCCTGCACCTGGTGCAGGGCGTCCTGAGAACCCTCCCCAGCTCCCAACTGCTCTGTTTACCTACCACGTTGCAGCTGAACAGAAAGAACAGCCCTGCTCTTTGCTCTGTCAATACTCTGCACAACAAAAGCACCGAAACTGCCTGCACAAACAAGTTCAGACTCAGCGATTTTATTACGTTCCTCCTCTGACACGTTCTGCCTTTGGCTGTGCCCTCCTGCATGAGAGGCACCGTGTTAGGATATTGCTTGGTCTTATATATTTAGTTTTAATACTAAGTGCACCCTTTGCCTATATTAAAAATGTATATATATATTATAAATACACTTTTATATATATATATACACATTAATAGATGCATGCATATGTATATGGCTCAGCAGTGCAAATCTGGAACCACTTTATTAAGGATTACAGACCAACTCTAGGTTCAAAATGCTCCTTTTACTGCACGTGGAACGATGTCCTTGTCCTTTGGGCACAGACGCTCTGTTTCAATATGAGCCGTGCTGGGTTTTCCAGGCTGCTTATCTGAGCTTACATGGGAGTGTCCAAATAAAATTTAAACAATGCCTTAGCCTGTCCCTTGGAGGAAGATAATGCGTTTACTGACATTGCCAACGCCTCCCATTTCTTGAAAATGCAAGTTCCATCTTACAAACTGTCTTTTGGTATCACTCTGAAATGCAGCGTTATCCGGAGCAGAGACTCCTCCCGCTCTGCCAGGGCTGTCCTCCCGCGCTGGGAAACACAGGATCCCTCACGATGACCCTGCCGGGCCAGCACGGCCCCCTGCTTCACCTCCCCAGGCACGGGCAGCAGCCCTGCTGTCACCAAGGGGCTGGCTCCGGCTCGGGGCACTTCCAGGACACCAAGCAAACTCCTTCTCAAGCACAGAAATCATTAAACGTGAACGTGCATCAGGAGCCCTAAGGATGTTCTGCAGTTTGGCTTTCTGCAACTTGGCCTTCCAGGTGAAAAGATGCAAGTTAAAGCAGATTAGCGGGTTTTTCCATTAACGCCTTAATCTTTCTGGCCACGTCTGGTGGCTCCAGGCTGGGCTGGGGAACTTCCCTGCGTGGGAAAGCAGCGGTACCAGCAGGAGCTGCTCTCGCCCAGGTAGGGATGGGGATTTCCAGTGTCAAGTCCTCGCAGCGCTGGGGACAAAGTGAGCAGGGCGTTCACTCCCTGCCCGGCAGGAAGGGCTTGTGCCATTAAGCAGAACAGCCACAGCCGCCCTGCTCCGCTCCCAAACAAAAGCCTGGATTTGCAGCCAACTGCACTTGTTTTACTTAAAATTCATGATTTCTAAAGGCACCACCACACTTTTTCAGAGAGCCAGACACTCCTCCAAGCTTAGCAATACATGAGCCCCAGAGGGCAGTGCTAAAATCCGTGCCCACGTAAGGCTTTCAGGAAGGTCTGAGAATCCATACGAACCCTTTGGGAAGGATCTCGCATGGTTTTGCCTGCCTACCTATAGGCAGCTCATCTGTAGCCAGCTCACCTAACGCACTAAGTGGAGGCACCTTGGAGACAGAGCAAGGAGAGCAGGAAAAGCAGCGGACAGCTGGGATATAAAGGAGACCTCAGTGCACTCTTATAGGAGGTAACGTGTGCTGCAGGTGCACACTTTAAGGACAGTAAACTGCAGTGCAGGCATCTGAGGCTTTGGCCTTTAGCCTTGCTTTCTGGCTTGGTGATTTCCTGAGATCCATAAAATAATCAGGGAGAAGGATGCACACAGGAGAGCTGCCCCTTGGCCGCTGGGATCCACCACTCACCTTCTTTCGCTCTTCCCGAAATGCTTATGGAGAAATGAGCTAGAGTTGATTCAGCTGATCTGAACTTTAATCCAGCCCCGTGTCCGTAAGCAACAAGGAAAGGGGCTGGCCCAAGTGGCCGGTCTATGAGTGCCATGCTGGGAAGTCAGTGGTGGTAATTACTTGGAAAGTAATTAAAAGCCAATCTTGGATAGCATTAGGAACTAGTGTAAGTGAGCATGGTTTTGCTAAAAGCAGCAGAGGTTTCAGACACACACACAAAAACAAACCTTTATAATTAAGCAAGGGGTATCTCTCAAGTGCTCAACTAAGTTTCATGTTCCCTGAATGAAGGAAGTTTCACTTGTGTTTTCTCTCCAATATGCTTGAGCAATAACCATTAAATGAAATGAGTCCAAGTGAGCAAAGCTGCCTGGTATTAGGCAGATGATTTATAGTCCTTATCAGGGCTAACAAGAACAATTAAAAGGTTGCTGCCAACACAGACAACATAATAAGAGATTGAGCCTGGTCATGCCAGGAGCTGCTCTAAAACATGACATTTGGAGGCCTTTTTATGCCTTTGGTTTCATGTTTTCATTGAAACTTCTTGTTACTATTGGATTTTGTAGTGCTGGGAAGATACCTAGCCACCTTTTCTCAGCCAAGTGGAGATGCAGGTGTTGTTCTTCACCCTCACATTGCTTCCTTACCCATCTGCTACATGTTCCTCTTCATTGCTTGGAGGTTTAAACTTCAGGTGCCTGGAATTCCTCTGAGGTCTTAGCCATCTTGCTCATTACTGTGAGGACAGGTCTCCCTTGAAGCTGTGCATTTCCACGAAAACACAAGAGACAAGAGACCTCTTTTATAGCTGTTCTGTGAGCAACTCTCAGGGCTCCCTGATATATATTTTCACTGCAAAGAAGGCGAGAAAGCATGGAGGTTCTAGCTGCATTAGCACAAAGTGTTCTTGGGTTCTCAGCATCACTGATGAATTCAGTTTGCAGGGTTAATATAATTCAAGCCTTTTCCCTTTTTTTAATTTATTTTTCTTTTTTTGTCTGTTTTTTTAATGGGAAGAGAGCCACAGGAATTTGCTTTGAGTGTCTTGTGCAAGAACAGCGCGTTTCCTGGCTTTGCAACTTACTGTAAATTACATAAGAATTTTGCCTTTTTTTATTATTATTTCAGAAATGAAGAGGGAAGGAGGTTTGCACCCCTCCTTGCCTGTATTTGCTTTTTGCAGTTTACCATCAGTGCAACTCCCATGTTTACACTTGCTGCTTAAGTGCAGAGCGTTCCCAGGAAAAGCAGGGGATGAGCTGGAGACGGTCAGCTGCCCCCAAGCATACAAGCCAGACATCAGTTTATCTAAAAACATTCCACGGCCCAGGTATTTATAAACATTTTGGAGCTTGAATTACGTTTGCTGCCCTTCAAGTTCCAGTTCAGACCATATGCACCTGGAAAAGCCACACGAGGATTTCCAGGATGGTGACATCTCCCTTCATTTTCCTTACGTAATCCGGCATGCAACTTGCTCCCTCCAATTAATTTAGTGTTTTGAGAAAAATAAAATTCATATCTTAAATCTAATAGCACAGGTAGATCTGTAGGGATTAACGATATGAAGGAGAACATTGTCAAGCATATAACGATGTTTTGTGGTATGTTTGCTACAGCTAATGCTCTTAATTGCATTTTCCAGTTTAATTCTAGTAGCCAAAGGCTCAATGCACAAGGCAAATAAAAGGCAGGCTAATTGGCATGCCCAAGTGGCTCTTTTCAACATAAATCAGGCAGACAGCAAATATGAGTTGAGCAAGGAGATCGCTCTGTTCCCATTTAATTCACTCAAGATTTTGACAAAATTAATTTCACGCCGCAGGATGGAAAAATAGGCCTGGGAAGTGAAGTCAAAACACCAGGAGGGACTGGTGGCACAGCACCCCCTTGCACATTAACATTTCAAACAAGTGTGAGGAGGCTCGTTTGCAGATCTATGCAATGAGACAAGGCTGGCTTCAACAAGCGGCTGAATTGCTGGAATTTGCATTCCCCAAGGATTCCTCCAACTCGACAGGGCCATTAGCACAGGCTTCTGGAGCAGAAGGACCTTGCTGGGGCTCACAGCAGCAATAGGGCTTGTTAGTCCTGCCAGGCCCTGCAAATTCACACACAGAGGAACTATCTGGCTCTTTCAATAGGTACTTGCAGCAGCTTGTATGCATGCAAGAAGCTATGCAAGAGCCTGTTGGCATGTAAATCCTCTGGGGTGAAGATTATCTTTCTAGGCATAGGCACACAAACACATTACTACAGCTTTGCTCGTAATCCATCTGAGTGGCAAGCTAAAATAAAACTCAGTGAAAAATGCACATCTTTTTATTTAAGTCAAGGTGCTTCACCTTCCATTTGATCTAAAAGCACAGCCAGAGTACCCAACTCTGAAAACGCTAGCATTTTTAAGGCACTCTAAATCTGACTCTTAGGCTTTTTTGTTTTGGTTGAAGATAAATACGTACTTACATTTATAGTGATGCTATTTAACAGGATCAAATAACACAGTTCCTGTGGGGAAATCCTGATTTGCTCAAGCTTTACATATCAGTAGTGGAGATGGAGCTGATCAGACTCTAATAGCGTTATCTGGGGTTCACCAGCAGCCTGCTGACCCTGTAGCTTGTGCATCATGCTTGGACTCCCAACAGCTATTCAAGCTGTTACACAGGCATTTTTTATTAACTGTAAGGAAAACATGTCTGTATTTTGGCCTCCTCAGAGATTATTTGGCCATCTAACCTAACAAACCACTACAGTAATGTTGTCAATCATGGCCTGTTTTGGAACACCGCACTGTGCTGACAGGATTTGCAGGCTGTGAGCCAGAAAACGAGCCTGTTCCTGCCGCCTTTCGTGGGACTTTTTGCAGTTACCTGTAACGGGATCAAAGCCAACGCACAGGCTCAATGCCACTTGCAGAGATTTCGAGACCAGAAGTCACTGTGTGCAAATACAGAGCAGTAGTGGGATACACAGGCGGGGAGCAACGAGGCAGGGAAGTGTTTGTGAGCACGTGGAGGTAGTGACCTTCCTGCTTCCTTCTGCAGAATGCCGTGCAGCAAGGACAGCCGAGGGCTAGTTCAAGGGCAACCAGGGGCAGGAGCAGCCAAGAGCAGCCCCTTTCCAACACCAACAAGCCACTAATTGGCTTGGCCTGAGCGCAAGGCGGCACCTGAACATTACAGGGCTGCTTCCCCTATATCCCTCGTTGCATTATCCAAGAGCCATTCCCGCCAGACAACCATGCGTGCCAAGTTTACAGTCAGATGCAGATCTGTGTTGCTGTGAGCATGCCTTCTTTATGGCCAGAAAAACCCATGGGGTTAGGAAGGACGCAACCCAGATTTTCCCTGTTTACCCAATATCAGCGATTTCGTAACACGCAGCCTGCAAGACGTGACAAGATCATCCCAGCGCCAGGAGCACAGGCCAGCTGCATGGCTAGGAATAAGAGCTTCCAAAATGCATCTTTGGAAACTCAGATTCCACAAACAGGTAACACGGTACCTTAGAAATGTTTCTTGGGATACAGATGTGCAGCCCGGTGCTAGTGGATGAGCCACGCATGCTGCTGACCTCCAGGCACTTCTGCTCCTATACGGACTGGGCAATATCAATACTGTTAGATTAACACTTGATGTATTAAGCTGAACATGACCTAGGGTCTCTCTATTTATTGGGACAATGCTTTCTTCACTTGACATTTCTGTTCAGAAGACATTTCTAGTCCCAGATCAGCCAACACTTAAAAAGTGCGTAGTTTGTCTTACCTTTACAAGAGGCTTGCACTCTGCAGTAAACCTTTAGGCTCCAGAAAAAGAGCAGAAATCAGAGGAGAGTTTTTGGAAGCCAAATATTATGGATATTATGTCTTCTACCTACATGGATATGACAAAAAGAAAGGGGAAAAAAAGTGAATACAGTAGACTTTGCATGGACTGCAAATTCTGCAGGTCAGCAGAAGTCCACATTAAACATACATCAAAGCCCTACTCCAGGCTATGAAATAGAAAAGGAAATGGCAAAGTAACCTCACTGGGGTTTTGGAGACGTACATGGTCACGAAATGCTGATCTGCATCTGTTTGTTTTAAAATATATTGTCTATGTTAAGAAACTTTGATACCATAAATCTGATAAGCAAGACAGACAAAAGGTAATTGTGACCCCAGTGCAGTAGCACACCACATCTGGAAATGATTTTCACCCAGAGTATTCAAACTACAACAAACAGATTTGCTAGGTGCAAAGGTAGGATTTTCTAGGTATTCAAATAAATATGTGTTTAGAGATAGTTGTGTACATTCATGCATACCTGTCTACATCTATGGAGATATTTGAAGTCTGGGGCACCACCATGTACAAGGATTATCTGATTAGTACAGTTTTTAAGTAATCTGTTCCTCATGACATGGGAAAAAAAATAAAAAAGAAAGAAAAAAAGAAGAAGAAGAAGAAAAAAAAAAAGGTCTCAAGGCATCAATAATTCAGTCTTAAAGCTCAATTCTCACAAAGTGCTCTTTAGCATGAATTCTTTATAATCTGCCTGTGGGGAAAATGGGTCTTGCGACTCCTTCCCCTCACCTGCCCCCTTGAAGACAGGGACACACTGTGGAAGAAAAGCTGGAGAAACCTGATGGAGAGCCCACGGGAGGCCTGGCCTCACACTCCTGGCCCCAGACCACCCAGCTCAAGGTGGTTTGGTGCCATTTGGTGTCTCAACAACCATTTGGTGTCATCAACAGCTCCTAGAGGCATCAGTTAATAAAAATACACTTGTTAAAACAAAACCAATTTCCCAGCCCTTGCAGCTGCAGTGAGAAGTTCAGAGCTCAGAGAGCAAAAAGCAAAGCTAAGGAGCCGCAGGTGTTTCCAATTCTGACTTTTCCATAGCAGGATTGAGGCCAGCCCAGGAAATGTCAATGCCAAGGTGAAGACACCTCGAGCTCCTGTGCCTGGCACGCTTGCAAGTCTTGCCTTCATCTGAAGCAAGCGTCGAGCTGCTCTGTTCTGCTCTAAGTCTCTAGATGGAAAACTGTTGCATGGCCGTGAGGAGGGGATGCACTCTAAGTCCATCAGCAAGCCAGTATAACAAATGAGGAATATAGTTTACCCTTCAGGGGTGTTCCAGCACCTCAACCAGCCCAAGGATGTTGAGCAGGGAAACTGCAAGGCGCTTCGCTGCCTTGTCCACGTGTGTAACCTCTGCTTCCCCTGCCCAGCCGTCGTGCTCCCTTTGGAATAAATCCCTATAAATTCATGGAGCGACCCAAGGCCAGCGCAGCAAGCAAAAGCTCCAGGATTACAACTCCATGGTTCCGGTCATGATTTTTTTTAGGCTAGAATTGCAGACACAAAATATACACAATATAACCAATATACTGTATATATATCTCTACCATAGACATATGTGCAGTCAGACACTTGGAAGATCCTCCTGGTTTGCCATACCTGTACACATCGTTTTGAGGAGCGTGTGCAGCATGGCAAACACTTTTCCAAGGAATTTGACTCATATTTGACATATTGGAGATCTCTGCAGGTGTGCAGGAGTTCTAAGAGCAACTGCACATGCTCCATGACATCGCTCAAAAACACCTTGGGGAAACCCTCTGAAAGCAAAAGAGGATATGAGCGGGGAAAAAAAAAAAAACATGCTATGTATGGAGCATGTGTAACATATCGCTAACTTCCACCATTTGAACATCTTGTAGAGATGAGGAAATTACTGTTCAACAATAGGTTCCACAGACCAGCTGCTGCAAAGGCTCTCCAAATAATGACCTATTGCCTGTGGTATGTTTGAACTGATGCAAGATTCAAAATAGCACCTCTTCCTTGTCACAGGGTGGCAGTGGTGATGAACGTGTCCTGAAACAGCCAAGGAAGAAGTGGTGATGTGCAGATCAGAGCACGCTGCGGCTCTCCCCTGCGGAGACGAGCTTTAAGCATGTTCTATCCTCTGGGCCATGATGAGAGAGACAGCCCAGATAACCCTCCTGATGAGATCTGTAACAGCCATTCATTGTCTTCTAGGATCCTTTAATTAAAATAAAATCTGTATACCCATCAGCTACCAACAGCACACTAGCCCCAGCAGACATAGGGGTCTTATTGCTCAAATTACAGAGTTATTTCACCACCACCATCACTCCCAACTACTTCTGTCCATAACAGCAAGTGCAAAGGGTTTGTGGCTCCTATTTCAAGGATTAAGCTGTGGTTTCAAAAGCTCTTTTTATTTAAAATACTTACCCCCCTCATGATATTCACAATTAAGCCCTGAGATACAGTCTCTTCACGCTCCACCTTCTACCTTTCTCTCTACAATGCGCTGCCAGTGGGGGGAGAAGTGCCTAATAAGGCAAATAAGACTGCTTATTATCATGGAATAACTTTAAATGCTTTATAGCCAGCTCTAAGCAACTTAGCCCAAAGCTGGAAAGGGCAGAAGATATTGAGTGACTGCCCAATTTTCAAGCTGGGCTTTGATCAATGGGAAGCTCTGGTTGCAGCAGTAGATTGACATCTTCACACCAGCACTGCTGCATGCTGCCCCTTAAATACAGCAAAAACAAGTACCACCCCATGAGCAACACATGGGAACGGAGGAAGGTTTCTCCTAAAACACCTGGTCAGAAAGGGGCTGGGTGGAAGGTGAGAACTCTAATTCAGCATTGCCAGTGGAGTCCTGGGCCTTGTCTCTCAAGCTGCACCTGATTTTCTCTGAAAAGCAGGGGAAAAAAAGGCTGTGGGGAGCGTTGCACAGTTGCAGATGGGCTCCAGAGTCCTCTTTCCTGGACCTTTCTGGAAAAACATCACTAAGTCCGAAACTGCTAGTAACAAAGCAAATGAAAGTGCAACTGAAAAACATCCCCTTGGAGGAAAAGAGTAGTCGTTTCCTAAGCAGTTGCTCTTCTCCAAAACAGATGTCCCATTAGAGATAAGCGTAAGGCAGATTCCTGCCCTTATTCATCGGACAGGTTAGTTTTTGCAGCCTGAAAATCATTTATAATAATTTACAATTCAAGTGGTAAAAAGCTCTCCACAGAGTCATCTTTTTTCTCCAAGAAGTGTCAAGCAAAGAGAAAGCCAACTCTACCTTGGCACTGACGAGAGACACTGGAATAACGATGGGGGCAGCAGGATGAGCAGAACAGGACAAGACCTCACTCCTGAGCACCAGCCATGCTCCTCAGGCACACAGCTTCCAGCAAACTGCCCCTCTACCCTAAGGAGAAACACAGGATAAAGCCACTTGATAGGACTACGAGTGACACTTGTCTTTGTGCAGCCCTTTCTTTCCATGTGTTGACTTATTAAATATTATTTTCAGATGGGCTTTATTTGCATTACCTGAATAACCCTGCTATTTAATAAGTTACTTAGGAGCTCTCAATGGCCAGAGTAGAAGTTAATCTGTTGATAATGTGACATTTGTTCAGACAAACACAAGTAAGAGGCAGTGACTGGATGAAGCCAAAAGCCCGAGCTGGGAACCTTTTCCTTGCTGACATCTGGAAAGTGCTGGGGATCTGCTTGGTGGACCCAGATCTCAGGGCTGGCTAAACCTTCATGGGGGGAAAAAAAAGTGCTACAGTTTATTTAAAATGAAGTCCTGGGCTGCATTTCAATCACTGGTGTTGTCACAACCCTAAACCACTGTTTGTTTATTTTCAATTCTTTGTTCTCCATTTTAAGATGCGTTAAGTTAGATATTTATTGTCGAGATTATTATTTTCTAGCTTCCTTCCCAAGTAGAAAAGGAAATCCTCCTCTAAGGAAACCAGGGAAGTAATTGCTATAGTTTTCTTTCTTTCTTTCCTTTTTTATTTTTTTTATTTCCAGACATTGAAGTTCTTGTTTAGCAAACTGGTGCCAGCTTGCGTTTAACTCGAGTGACTTGGGTGATGAAAACAACTTGGCCACAGAGTAAATATACCGCAGCTTAGTGAAGTACACTGCAGTTCCCTCTTAGTTAAATATTGTTCTAGCTATAATCTCTTTTTAGTTAAATATTAGACAATTTTGGAGTAGGAACGATGAAAACAGAAGGCACATTGACCCAAGAGACAGTTTCCCTTTCAATTATTTCACCTTTCTTTTTTTGTTTACTGAATTTCAGTGCAGCACAAGCCCAACATCTTGCACCTGGGAAGATCTACCCTCTGTAAATAAGGCTTGGGCAGGCTCCAGTGGGCCCAGCCTCGTTAGGTTTCTTTCCTTCAGCCACGAGGCCACAAAGCTGTTTCAGTACCATGTTTGCCTCTAGCAATGGGGAATTTCTGCTCCCAACCCATTTTTGGGGACAAAAGGAAAATATTTTCTTGCCCAAAGTTACTAGAAATACAAAGTGGCCACAGAAAATCCTGATACACGTAGTGCTGTAACTCCCTTATGATACTTGCATTATATTTATATC
>NW_010589580.1:5613-17241 GCF_000705375.1 Tinamus guttatus
GCCCTGCGCTGGACTCTCTCCAGCAGCTCCACATCCCTCTTGTACTGTGGAGGCCAGAGCTGGGCACAATACTCCAGATGTTGCCTCACCAGGGCTGAGTAGAGGGGCAGGATCACCTCCCTCGACCTGCTGGATATGCTCTTCTTAATGCACCCCAGGATCCCATTGGCCTTCTTGGCCACGAGGGCACACTGTTGCCTCATGGTCAATTTGTCATCCACCATGACACCCAGGTCCCTCTCCGCAGAGCTGCTCTCCACAAGGTCGGTCCCCAGCCTGTACTGGTGTCTGGGGTTATTCCTCCCCAGGTGCAGGACCTTGCACTTGGCCTTGTTGAATTGCATGAGGTTTTTCACCACCCAGTTGTCCTGTTATCCTCCCTTCCCGAAACGATGGAGAAAAGCAGGAATAGGGCAGATGTGCCAGGGAAAAGCTCCACGTGTGCTGCAGTTACAAGCTAAGGGCCCAGTAACGCAGCCTCCTATTGGAAATATCATCCACGTGTTCCCGCTAGGAGCTTTCGGCCGAGGGTTGTTGCTCCAGATGTTGCATCCAGGTTCTCCTTCTCGGAGGAGTTTTCCTTTGATTTTACTTCGTGAGTTACACGAATCTTTTCTTTTTCTTTGCAAGGTGTAAGACAGTCAACAAGAAACGAACGACGAGGCCTGGAAACAGGCTCGATTCACAGGAATCCCACCCAAAAGAACAGATTTTGTGCTTAAAATACTCAAAATGGTCCAAAATTGAGGTGTCACAGAACGCCCACCACGTTTCACTGCCAGACTTCCCATCCTACCTTAAAGCGCTTTGGAAACGGACTCCATGCTGAAGCTTTTTATGGAACTCAGCGAGAAAAAGGCACATTTCCCTGCCATCTTCCCTTAAAAACATTAGTGACCCTCCTCTCTGAACCAAACCTGTTGCTTGACTGTCACTTCTGCTGCTTCTTTGGCGACTGCAAATTTCTTTCTCTCACTTGGCCGTCACTAATACGAAGGAATGCAGCAAATGTTTGGCTTTCTCCTCCTGAAAAGCACTACTATTGCACTACAAAATAAAAGGGGCTCCTATTCAAAGCTTGCACGGTGTATTTTTCTGCTGGTAATATGTGTGGCAAAGCCTCTTTGCTAATTAATGGGCCTGAAACATCTCCAACGGTGCCACTTAAAGTGATGGGGACTGATCTGGACTGAAGCGAAAAGGCCATTCCTAAATAAAAGTTAAAAATCTTACAGCACTCGTGTTTGGCTTTCTTAAAAACTATTTCATACTGTAAATATGCAGCAACATATAAAGGTTACCAAGTGGTTTACATACCTACCATTCAAGTTTTTCTAATGTCTTTGAAATACTCGATAGAAAACAGTCATCAAAAGAGGAGGAAGAAAAAAGTCAGAGGCTCTGAGTCTGCTCAGGGTCAAGCACGTGGCTTTTTCTTCTGTTGCAGAAACAGAACATGTGTTAAATGTTATTTTAACTACAATATTTTAGCTACAATACACCAGCTAGCACTGAAAAAATAGGGAAATAGGACTTGGGTTTCTACCAAATACTGGAAAACACCTCTCAGGAAAAAGACATTCCAAAAAAATCACGCTTTCTGCCCCTTCTGGATGCGGTTTGGTGCTCAGCAGGACACGTGGACATTGCTCTGAGCCCGTTTCTCGTTAGCTCCGAGACTCACGTGCTCTTTTCTTTTCTTCTCCCTATTTTTCTGAATCACTTTCCTGATAGGGCACCTCCCTCCCAGCGTTTTTCCTGACAAAGCCCTCTCCACCCCTCGACCTTTGGAAAAGACCATTTCCTTTTACAGCACCCAACAACATTTAACTCTTATCTGACAGCTTTTTTATTTATTGATGCATTTCCACTTTTGGGCACTTCTGCTTCTCAGTTAATTTTCTGTGGTCGTGGCCAAGGGGACTTGTAATTTTGCTTTGGGCTCTGAGGCCTCTTATTCCTACCTTATTCCTAGACTTAAGGTCTAGGACGGATCTCCCCTTTCACACTATTTTTGTGCAAGAACCGTTTCTTCCTCCTCCTGTTTTTATTGCTTTCTGCTGCTGCTTTTCTTTTAATTTTCCCACATTCTCTGGCCTTTCGTGTTTAATCATCGACTCCAGCACCTCAGAGCACAGCTGGCTTGAAACAGTTACTAGGAACAAAACAGTGGCACATCTAAAAACATCTTTAGTTAATAGATCATATTACAAATTTATTTTAAAAATGCTAACATTTATTACCCCAGCAGGAGGAATATTTTCTCTTTGGGTCTTCTAACCTCTCGAACTCCAAATCACATTCTTAATTACACCAGGTACTCTGAGCACCTACCAATAGGAGAAGCACTTCACTGAAATAATTACATTTGCTCTTGGGTTTTAATTAAGCAGCCCACTCAGCTGAAAACTAATAGATTGGTTCCTGTTGTTTCCAATTGGGTTTTGAATCACTGGCCATGAAAACAGTTAAGTTGTAGCCACCTAACACTGGCAATTGAGTATGGGGCTAGTTTATCTTTACTCGAGTGTCTGTCTTTACCCAGAACTGGTTTTATTACCCTCCGTAACCTTGGCAAAAGCACCGCAGAGTAAAAGCACACAGAGATCCAAAGATGACTTCACAGGTTTTCTCATCTACATTACAAATTAATTTGGATATTTAAAAAAAAAAAGACTGGAGCAGAAGGCAGAGCACCATGTGGTAGTTGCTTCTAGAAGCCAAATAGAGACAACTTGGGCATAGAGACATAATCATCATTTTCTGGTATCAGCTCCTTCAGGCACAAGGAAACTACCGAGCTAGAAATGGTTTTTTTTCTCTCTATAACTTTTGACAAAGCCCCTAAAGCCTGTGAATTTTTGATCTTGACACAATAGAAGAAAGAGTAGCAAGTTTAATCGCTCTTCATCAGGAAGATTATTTTAATATGGCTCTTCTAGGCTCTCGAGTCTTTCATTAGGTTGATTCAGTGATTTGAGAGGTACAAAATCAAGGGGAAAAAAAACGACATCTTAAAATTCCCCACTGCTTTGATGCTAAAAGCTGACATTTCCACGCACAAAATTCAGCAGCTGTAACATGTCCTGCTGCAGAAAGAAGCTGAACATAATATAAAATATATAAAATATAATATAAAATATATAATATATATAATATATATAAAATAATATATAAAATAATATAAAATAACCGGAGTCTCACCTCAGCCTTGCGAATACTCTCTCTGGCTTCATCTATTTTCTGCTCCAGTTCCGCACGGGTTTGCTCCGACATCACGGGCCCGTGACACTCCAGCTCCTCCAGTGTCTGTCAAACATGAGAAAAACACATCACGGGGTCAACATTTGCTCATAAACCGTCTGCGTGGTCAATATTTGGGACCATCTACTGAAATTCTTATAGATATTACTGTATTGTTCGTGTGTTTGTGTTATTACGTAACATTTAAGTGTTTATTACTCACATGGACTTTCTGGAGTTGAAAAGACCCTTAAAGCTCAAAATTAATATATCGTTTCCTACAGTTAATACATACATGATATAGGGGACATAAGGGACTTGCTGAAACCTGAGTGTGGACACAAGTCCCACAGTGTAGAATGGAGATGGGACTGTAAATTAACGGCAATGGAAAAGGAGCAGTAACTTCACATTTACACTGGAATAACAGAATATTATGAGTCAACGTTCAACGAGTCAATGATTTTTAGGGGTTGCTAATGTGGCTGCTGGAGCATGTCCCACCGAAGAAGGAAAGATAAATAAGGCGTCTCCTTGAGTGTCTTCAGCAGGTCGAGGGAGGGGATCCTGCCCCTCTACTCAGCCCTGGTGAGGCCACATCTGGAGTATTGTGTCCAGTTCTGGGCTCCACAGGACAAGAGGGATGTGGAGCTGCTGGAGAGAGTCCAGCGCAGGGCTACGAGGATGATCAGGGGCCTGGAACATCTGCCCTATGAGGAGAGGCTGAGGGAGCTGGGCCTGTTCAGCCTGGAGAAGAGAAGGCTGACGTCTCCTTCTCTGGACATCTTCAACCCCGCTGGGACGCAGCCCTGTGCCACGTGTTCTAGGTGACCCTGCGTGTGCAGGGGTTGGACTAGATGACCTCTAGAGATTCCTTCCAACCTCAAGCATTCTGTGATTCTATGAAGGCAGGTGCCCTAGAGAGAAAATAGGACAAAAAGCCTCATTCCTCGGTGCTTCCAGCAGCTCCTATTTGCTGTGGCGGGGGGCTGCAACAAATCCCATGGCCGAAGCGGTGTTTCTCGCACCTACCCGCTGGCTGTGGACGATGTTCTTGTGCTCCCGCGCGACGCGCGTTGCCCATTTCCTGGCCTCCTTGTTGAGGCTGTGCTCCTCGGTGGTTCCAGTTTCCGATTCCAGTTGTCGGCTCTGGAACAGAGAGCGACAGGAGAGCGAGTTACGACGCCGACCCGGGGCTACCTCTGTGGGTAGGACGATATCCGACTGTTTGAGAACCCTCCCTTGGATTTATGAGCCTGCAATCCGGTTTCATGCAAACTAGGCGAGTTTCGACAAACACAACTCTCTGCCTTATGAACTTTGCCAAGATCTCATGCTATGGAAGAGCAGCTATGAAGGCAAATCAAAGTCCAGGAGAACTTGTGCTGGCTCAGGGAAACCAGCCTTGCCATAGGCCTGAAGGCCAAAGGCAATGAAACAATTCCCAAGGAATGGAACCCAAATATTATTTCACCAAGACTCTTCCAGGAGATGAAGAACGATGAGCCAAGGGACTCGCCTTGAATCTGGGATCAACATTCACTCTAGGAAGCAGAGACAGCAGCTTAGGCGCGATGCAAGGAGCCACTGGGGCTCATCCACCTGATTTTTGACCAAATCATCACACCATCCATTTGTTTAGAATAAAACAACCTTTTCTCTGTCCCCCGAGATAATTTAATCTGCAGGACAGGAAGGCCAATTCACACTTTCTCATCCTGCTCCATATTATGTCTATTGCACTTTAGTAAACAAAAAAATAAATCCTCTCCCTCCAGGGACGCTGAAGCAAGAGGCCAAAGTCTTCTATTTTAAACATACTGAACAGCACCGATTTGGAAAACTGAGACAAATTCTGCAATAATTAAAGACTGAAACCACTCCCTGCTGCTGAGTGACTCTTTAGGGTCACAAATCCCTCAACGATGTCTCTGCCCCATAAAACACCCTGAGTTTTCACTGTTCCCACTGGTGTTGCTTCTCCTGAGCATCTCATTTCCATCAGGACCGAACAGCCTCCACCTCAACGGCCTGACACCATTTTGTGTTATCCCACGTGTGCTTCTGGTTTTTAATCTATTTATTAAAAGTGCTTGATGGGAAAAACGAATGCAAACCTTGCAGCTATTCCTAAGGGCATGCTAAAATAAATACGTGGTTATTGGATAGGAGTGGTTTATTAGTTATTAATTTATCTGCTGGTGGCACCAAAGCCAAAAGTTGGGGAACCAGTGTCTGGCCTGAAGCTGATGCCCGAGGTATTAATGCACTTAGTATTGATTTATTTTTAGTTGAAACCTGGGGGAAGACAGAGAAAACAACGGGCATTGCAAGGCAAGGACATGAAATGGAGGGGAGACGGTAAAGCCCAGGAATTGGATGATCTCCATGGATGGAGATTCCAGGTCTAAAGGGGAAGAGGGCAGCTCTGAGTCTACATGGCCCATTGCCGAGGTGAGATGGTGGCACTGCCTGCTGTCCTACCCATCTCCTGGAACCTTAGCGGTTCTCCTGCAAAACTCCACGTTTAGGGCTCGTTTATGTGGGTTTGGGACAGGGATTTTAGGTAGCGACAAGGTGTCTCATGTGAATGAATCTCGTCCCAAAAGGAGGAGAACAAATCCATGTATCACGGCCGAGGAATGAGACCGAGCCAAACAACCTGAGCTCAAAGAACTTTGTGTTTTCCTCTCCTTGCTCAGATTGCTTCTTTTTTTTTAAGAAAAAAAATGGCTCTGGAGCCTGAAAACAGTATTCTTTTTCTAGACCTCAAAAAATGTTCATTTCAACCAAGGAAAAATGTAGGAAATGTTTCTTGCATGCAAACCACTCACATGAAACACACCTCAAAGCACAGGCAGCTCTTCTGAAAAAGCTCCAGCCAAGGGGAGCCCGGTGCAGCGCGGAGCTGCGCACAGGATATGCATGACCTTTTCTTCACATAACAGCTAAAACCATCAGTTTTAAGGAAATCGTTAGATTTCTGTAGTCAATTTAGGGTTTTTTTCTATTATAGTTGAACTCACTCAGTTTTAGTTGAACCAGGGGTGAGTTCTGACTGCCTTGCACTTCAGGCCTCATCCCTTATCTTTTAAAAACCCTAAAATACTCCGTTGTTATCAGGCTACATGACCCTGCAGGGCAGGTGCAGAAGGAGAAGGAACTTCCCATGGGCAGGAGGTAAAGAAAATAATTGCATTTAAACTCAGCACAAAGGAAAAAAAGATGGTTCTGGGCTATCTGAAAGTGGTAAAAAGGGGCCTGGGCCTTTCCTGCATCTTCTGGACTGAAAAATACTCCTTGCTCAAGGCTTAAATGACTACGTTGTGTTCGATTTCTGTGATTAATAAAGCTGGGCTTTGCAAATCTTTGTTTTCCTTTCTCATCTTTTACTGTAAAAGCTTTAAATCTTCTCCTGGAAATGAATTCCGTAATGATTTCCGCGCAGAGCAGCTCCCAAATCCGCACCGTGCTCTGCCAGGATGAGAAACACACAAGAAACATGAGGAAAAAAGGGTCTATCAGTGAGTAAAGGAAAAGGACATTTGGAATCAACCTTCATGGAGCCTGATCTGACTTCCCGGATGGTTTCTAAGCAGCTGCTTTGCTCACACAGGGCTTATTTATGTGGCGATCATTTTTCCCCAAAGCTTTTATTCCACGGATATTAATTTATTTAAATACGGAGAGCAAGCATCAAATATTTACGTTCCATAATTCCACAGGACAAAATAAACAGTTAAGTTTATTAAAGTTTAAAGTATTTTAAGCATTAACTATTTTAAAAGTATTTTAAAATATTTAAATCTATGTAAGATGAAGGAGGTTTGAAGGATATTTTAAAAGTCAAACGTTGCACCTGGATGCAAGCACAGAAAGCCACGAAAGCTGAAGGGGCGTAAATTAAAGGGTGTTAATTGGGGCCCCTCGTTGCTTTTGATGTAGGAATTTCAACCTACTTTTAGGAGGCTGCTTTAGGCAACGGGCTGGGAATCGTCGTCGCAGGGAACGCGCGGATGGAAAACAGGAAAGAGCCGGAGCTCCGAGTATCCGCTGCTGCCCTCCAGCTTCATGGATGTGCTTGTTGCCACTGCTCTCTTTTTTTCTTTTTTGTGGAATAACATGCAATTCAAGGAAAAGAATCTTTTCCAAACAGGAAATCTAGAAAAGCTAGCTAATTTCCTTTTTTTTGGCCATGTTTTTATAGATAGGCTTATCTATCAAGCATGGGACAGTGTGTTTGCAACGCGACAGATTTCTGCAGCCTTAATAAATATCACTTTTAGGATTAAACTGTCACGACGCCAGCTATAAAGGTCTCTGCGTGTGCTCAGTGTCAGCAGGATCTTTCTTCTTGTAAGGCTAAAAGGATGCCCAAAGATTGTCTTTTTTTTGTAATCCTGCTCTTCACAAAGGCCCAATCCATCTTCTGAATTCATTCACGGGAAGGATTAAAGCTGGTTGGGAATTTCTAAGTTATTCCTTGGCTAAGCTTTTTTTTTTTAAAAAAAATGCTGTTTTGTGGAGGGGGTTATTATTGTTATTATTATTATTAATGTATATTAATCAGAATTAACCTTGAAGCAATTTCAATATTTTAGGAACATCAGCACACGTTCGCGTCAAAGCAATTTCATAGCTAATGGGGAAAAAATGGCTAATTGCTGTAAAACATTTGGTAATGAATTTCTCTTTAGGGGAGTGTGATGGTGGTGGGGAAACATCCAAAGGTTGAATATCCGATTTTATACCTACTTATCTTGGAAAACTGTCTCGTCTCCAAGTTCCGAATCCATGTTGTTTACAGCATCTTGCAGCCTTCAAATTTGCTACTTTTTCACTACACAAATGCTGAAACACTCCAAGTTTGGGCCCCAGACACACTTACCAAGCATTAAATCAGAACACAGGTCATAATTTGTCCTTTGAAAGCTCTGATATCAAATGATTATTTGATTTGACTGATAAATCACTTTGCTTGCGATTCTTCAATGTTTTTAGCGTGAAAATGTTCATGCACATCCCACTCACCCAAAAAGCCACCTGATAATTTATTACAGCTCATCTACAGTGCAAATGTGTGGCAAAAGAATGCTTGATAGCTGTTATTAAATGGAAGAGGTGCAATCGGGGAGAAAACAGAGCTTTTCTGCCAAATTCCAAAGCCAAATCCTCACCAAAAATGCTTTTGCTGGGAGAAGCGTAACCCAATTTCCCAATTGGATCCTGTTGGATGAGAATCGTTACTTGGATCAGGAGGAAGCTTGAAGGGCTCTTGTTTTTTGGGCCAAGTGTGCGAAGTGCTAGAAGCTCCAAAAAAAGGCAGAGCAATGGAGAAATCGGGTAAATCCAAAGCTCACGTGGGCTGGGTGGTAAAGACCACAGGAGGTGCTGAGACATCTCTAGACATGAAGCACCTTGTGCCTTCCCAAGATACCACCCCAGTGCCACGCAAAGAACCCTCCGAATTTGTAATTTTTTAAAAAGATGGTAAAAAGAGCGAATTACAGATCTGTTTCACACGGGGAGAGCCCTCCAGAAAAACAGAAAGGAAACCAAATTCAATTAGCGACGGGACTGTGCTTCGTTAGCGCGTATTAACGGCTTCCAGTTGTTAGAAAAGCTTCCTCGCACGCCCATCGCCGTCTCGAGCTGTGAAATTTAAATTCACGCCCCAAAAAAGATTAGAATATCAATTACAAGCGCCGTGTTGCTTTATGCTCTTGTTTTATGCTAACTTAAGGCATGTTACGGCTAAAGGGTGGGTTTTGTGCTTATTTTTTCATATCTAGATGTTCTGCATTCTGTTGCCACCTCCGCGCCGCGGTCCCGTGCACGTTGGTGACAGCAGCACCGTGAGGCTCGTGGCAAATGGGAGCAGATACCTCTGCTATAGTCATTCTCATAGCACTGACTGGAGAGGGCTCAATATCCACCAGCTGCACCGCGTTAAAGCTCTGGAGGCAAAGAGGGCACAAAGAGGAAAACACAGAGCAAGGGTTAGAAAAGGCAACACAAACAGGTTAGAAAAGCTCTGCTCGCTGCAGGACAGACAACCTAGAAACACACGTAATTATTTACTTCAGATAAAGCAGCTGGGAGCAACCTTAGAACCACATTTTGTTAAGGAAAGACAAGTGTGCTCTAGTTGTTAGGTAAAATCACTGTGGATCCATTAGGTTTCCACTGAAAGAGCTGCTGCCATTAATCACTCAAGCTGCAGGCCGGGACATTTCCACCCGTGTCAGTTTATTAAATATGAATTCAAGTAATAAAACGGGGCATGGGGTTAATTTCTTCAAAGCTAGACGGGTTTTAAATCGTTTTTTTGTTAAGAACAGTGTTAGCAGCGTTGCTGGGACATCAATCACTGGGTTTAAAGTGCTGTTGGGAAGTGTATTTGCACCCTCTGATTTCCTTCAGTTCATTAGTGTTTGCTGTGCAAGTGATGCACGTCCTGGAACAGCATTTTCAGAGATTTCATTCTGGAAAGCAGCATTTTACCCACATTCTTCCTAAATGAGAAGTATTGGTATGTATCCATAGACATTCCTTGAGTGAATCACAGGCAAACGGGCGTTTTATTTGGTGCAGCATCCTTCAATCTTTAAGCTACTTTTCTCCTCCAAAACCCCAGCCTGAGGGACACATGTTGGGACACTGGGGAGCACTATTTTTGCATCCTGCTGTAAGGGAGGTGTTGGAAAAGGAGCAAGAGGGAATAAAGCAGAGCGCTGAGCAGGGGCCTTACGGTGTCGCTGTCGCAGGGCTGGAACTGGAAGGGCTGCGGCTTGTGAAACACGGAGTTTTCTTGCAGGAAAAGCTGCAGGTTGTAATCCCGCACCACCTGCAAAGAAAGAGAGGCAGGGTGGGTTCCTCTGCAAGCTGTGAACCACTAGACACAGGCTACAATCGGCGCAGGGGGACACCGGAGCTGGAGCAACACCTGGAAGGCACCAAAATCCCATTTCCTCAGCTTTGTTCCCAAAGGAAAGAGAGATCCAGGCACTGAGCAAGAGCACCCACAGTTACTCCTGGTTCTTCACACTGAGAGCCAAGGACCCGACACAGATCCACCATTAACCAAGCCCCAAAATACCACGACAGCAAAATACAGGAAATAACAACCACCAAATATACAGGTATGTGGTATGGAGTGTCACTCCCATGAGCAATCTTCTATATTCTCATGGATAACTTCTTGTATGGAGTTATTTCTTAAACACCACAAACATTATTTGGAATAAAGCAGGTAAAAATCAGTTAAAAATGCATCTCTCTGTATTGTGTGGAGTTACTGAAATACTGAATTGCAAAAAACACCGTCACTCCCACTAAATAATAATAATAATAATCGTTATCATCATCATCATCATCTCCACGGTTTTTTTTTTCATTTTCTTCTTTTAAAAGGCCTCAGAAAAGGCACAAATTTACCCAGCAGCTGTTCTATAATGAATGCATTGTATAGCTGTGTATGTAGATAGGATTTGGCACAGGATTTGATGCCAGGCAGGAATTACACACCTAAGGAAATGTGAGTGTGAAGGACGAAGCAAAAGCAGGAGACAACGGACCCACTTTCACATCGTCCACTGCTCTGCTGGGTCAAATAAACATTTAAACCAGCCTCAAGTTAAAAAAGAGGGTGAAAAAACATGTAGTTACTGAAGATAGGACAGGGCCTACCAGGTCAAATAAAATATTTAAACCAGCTTCAAGTTAAAAAAGAGGGCGAAAAAATGTGTAGTTACTGAAGATAGGACAGGGCCTGTACTAGAAAATTTCAGACAAAGATGCTTTTTCAGTTATTTTACAAAATATATTTTCACAACAGAGATCTAACTCATTTTGTTTCCAAGAAAAGGCATCTTAATGAGAACCCCCATGAGAAATTTTCCTTGAAAGGCAGAAGATTTAGTTAGGAATAAGGGCAGGTCTCTCATAGCGTCGAAAAAAATTAAAGGCAGCAAATAAATACCCTGGAGTTTCTGCACTGCATTTTTACCCATTATTAGAAAGGAAATAAAAGCAACTTCCAGGCAACACAAGATGCTCAGGATCAAACAGCAACTTTTGCAAGGGAATTCCCAGTTATTGAGGAATTCACTGTTATTGTGCACTTATATATAAGCATGCCCAAATACACAACCGAAGCATTTCTGTGCACGAGCTATGTGGAAAATGTCATTTTTAGCTCACTAATTAACTAGGTAGCTAAATAACTTAATGACCCTTCAGCTTTGGCATTATTTTAGAAGCCAACCTTAAATTTGAGGACTTACTTACCCATGGTGCAAGGATGCAGCTACAAAGGATGGTTCCAGGGAAAACTTACCCTGCTGGAAGTCTCCAGGAGGAACTGGAAGGTGTTTTGCACAGCTT
>NW_010589581.1:26741-40778 GCF_000705375.1 Tinamus guttatus
CGCACCGGGGCTTGTTGCCGCTATTGCCCCGGCGAGGTCCGCTCGGGTGACGGGAACGGGCTCCTCAGCGGCGCCGAGGCCTGGCCGAGGTGCGTGCTAAAACTAGAGGCGGGTGAGCAGAGGAGGGAGGAGACGGCTCTGGTATTTTTGGAGACTCGCAAGTTTCTTCTAGTAGGTGTTTCTTGTGTCCTAAACTTTCCACAGGGCACTTCTGGAGTAATTAAGTGGAATTTATTATCGAAAATGTACTTACAGTGCCTCTGCAATCCTTATCGATCACAAGTACTGTATTTGAGGCTTTTTTTTAGTAGTTGGACTTTATTCCTTAATAGATGGCTGCTGCTTTCGTGCATTTGATTAGTGATTTTAGTGCAGTCAGTCTGTGAATGCCTAGCTGTGGCTTCTGCACCTTACGTGGTACCTTGTGACGGAGCGTCTGCGTTCGGACCCGAGCGGAGGATACACGACAGCACATGAAGCAAGAATAGAAAGCGGCTTCTACGTCCATGGTTGTATTGACTCAGCACTGCTGAGCACAGGTCTAAAAGCAACTCTTGTTTTTCCTGTGTTATCTATTATCCGTTTTGTTGCAAGATTTCAACTTCTGGTTTTCAGTGAGGTGCTATGTGGAAGACACATGCACAGTATCTTAATATTAAATTGCACTTATCTAATCTCTAAAACAGCTGAAAGACTGGATTTAGCCAATCCTGAAATCTTTGAGTTGTAGCTGAAAGGGATATGTTGTTGACCTGCAGGATTAAGCAGTGAATTAAAAGTAATTTAGCAACTGCCATAGATATTCCCTAGTCAACTTGTATCTTAAAGGAAAAAAAAAAAAAGAGAGAAATTTGAGGGTAATCTGACTGAAAATTTGCCATTTGCAGACAATGTGCGATCTAATGCCCCATTCAATTAACTATTAGAAAGGGTGCAAGCTTAACTGGAGGAATGCATATTTATGGAGATTGTATGTATTTGTACAAGGTAATGAGTTGTAAATAATTGCAATTGACAGTTGCAGAAGTGCGCTTGGTTCATGTTGAGATAAATAACCATAGTGATGTTTACTTAAGGATTTCGCATGAGTTGTACCTGAAATCCACAAGTATGTGTTTCATGTGGACTTGATACAAAGCAGTGAGCAAAAAATCTTCAACTTTGTGCTATACCTGGAAACTGATGGAGGAAGTCTCTGGCCTATTACATAACATATTTGTAGATAGCACTAATCTTTGCATTTTAGATGTTGCCCTCACTACATTTTTTGTTATGAAAAAATCTCTTACATAATGAGAGAGTGACTACAATTATTCTCCCAAGAAACAGAAAAAAAATGAAATTCCTTCTTCAGGTGGAGAGGTTCAAATGTGAGTCTTCTATTTCCTGGTCCAACCTGTACCCAGGTACAAGGCCAGGGTAAGCTAGGGAGCCCTTTATTCCACCTGGTGAAGTTGAATCACTTTATAGGAATGAATGTAGTGTTTACATGGTGAAAAGAGCCGTATACCATATAGTTTATGGGTGTGTTATGGACCTTTTACTGTGGAGCTAGTGGTTAGGTCACTCTGGTGGGAAGGGGTTCAGATTGTGACTGCCAGTGCAGCTTCTGCTCTCATTCACTGGCAATTTAATATTCAAACCCTGGAAACAGGGCCAAAATCCACGTGTCTCAGTCTGTGGAAGACTTTCCTAATGGCAAAACTATAAAGTTGAGTTTCCTTTTGCACTGCGTAGTGAGGGAGCCTTGCAGCCCTTTCAGGCATGGAGCACCACATTAACAAGAACAGCAGAGAATGCCTCTGTAGCCCTTAAGCAGGTAATTAGTGTTCTTTCCTGGGAAATGCCGGTTGAAATGTAAACCATGTTCCTCTTTTACAAGCAAATACAACATTTTGTCTAGATCTTTCTTCAGCAAAGCAGTCCTGTCAGCCCTGAGCGGCTGGATGCACCTCCAGCAGTTTTCTCAGAAGCACAAATTGAGGAGGAGAAGGAGAGGTTTGAGATGTGCTCCCTGCTCCTTGCTCTAGGCCAAAGATTCCTGCAGCTAAGCGTGCCGCTGGCGCAGGCTGCAGGATCATGGTGGTACAAAGGCACAGCTGCTCTTCCTCCTCCTCCAGATGCTGCTGCTCACAGTGGCTTCTGCTCATTCCCCGGGACCTGGCTGTAGCTCATGCAGCAGCAGTGACTTCTCCACTGAACTCTACAGAGGCTTTATAGAGCCTGCAGTAAGCCCTGCTTATCTGGAGCATGTGCTTTAGGATATGGGAGCAGGAGTTTGAGGACAAGGGATGTGCCCTAGGTGAGTGAAGCCTTGTTTGCTATATGAGGAATATCAGTAGGAGGAGAGAGGGACAGAGGGGTTGCCTTTACCGTGGGGAGCATCTCCATGCATGTTTAGGTTTGCTGGTGATGGTAGCTAAGAAAGCTTACATTTATGTTACCTTTCTGAACAGTCAAAAGCTTGTGCCTTGTTCCTGCCACATGGTCTTGGCGTGATCTTGAAAAAAGGAGCAGCTTCTGGATCCCACTTGTGCCAAGTCTGTTCCCTAAGTCTTGCGTCTTCAGATGCTCGAGGACATGAACTTCCAAATGCCAAAAGGTTTTAGTGGTGGGAAGCTGGAGTGTACATAAATGTAGTACTTTTCACATGGTAGCTTCACAGGGCACTTTCTGTGTACAGGAAGGGTGAGGTGCTACTTTGCTGCCTCCTGGTGAGAGATTATACAAAATATATTATCTGAGCATTTGTAGGTGCTGCAATTCTAAGATCTTCTTTCCCTCCAAAATGGATTTGCAGACCCAGCAGCAAAGAAACGTCTGTTGTTTATGTGCAGCTATAGCCCACTCTGGTTTCAGAAGAAGCTGAGCTTTCTGAGCAAGCCTTTAGCTGTGAGAATGAGGCTAAACTGGATGAGTGGGCCTGTGCAAGTAAAGGTCTGCAGGGAGGTAAGAACAGAAGCTGTCAAGTGAAACAGATTGCAAGTGATACACCCTGGCTAGTCATGAAGGCTCGGAAAGAAGTAATGAGCGTGCAGATTAGAAAGTACAGTTTTTTATTTATTTGTTTTTTATGGAGGGGAGTTAGGTAACTTCTAACACTGATGTATTTGTCCTTTGCATGTTTAGAAAGCTCTCTGAAGAGAATCTGTTGATGTGTATCATATGCAGAGCTTTAATATAAGATCCGGCTTTGTCAGTATCTTCCTCCCATCCTGAAGGCATAGAGGTCTAAGCCTCATTGGTGAAGTATTTTAAGTGCTTGTGCAGCTCCAGTACCATAATTTCACAATCTGCCTTCAACGGTCTTTAACATAGATATTTTTAGCAAGTTCCCATGAAATAGAAAAGGATTATTATTTCTATTCAAGCAGAAAACTAAAGCACAAATAAAGGACTGACAAAGTTAATTGTGTTCCTCACTTGCAAGATCTGCTGTTGACATCTGGCCAGTGCTTTAGAGGCAGGACTGTTCTTGGGCTCTTGAAGCAGTATAGCAAGTTCTCCAAATAGCTCTACACTTGAGAATTCTTTTTCTCAAGTAATAAAAAATGTAAATATGAAGTTTTTGTTAATCTATTGCTTTTTCTCTAGGAAACAAAGGCCAAAAACAGACTTAACTAATCATGACTCTTTGAAAATGTGAATTAAACAATACAGGTGTATAGAGACAGAATATCATGGAAATGTCTCCAAGTCGATGATGCTCTTCATAGAGGTGTTTGCCCTAAAGATGAAAATCTGCCTCCCAGTCAAGGGATTCTGCATGGTAATTCAAAACATACAAGAGACATAATTAGGGAAATGTATTAATTGTGAAATCAGCATCTCGAGTCAAAGATAATTGATGTATTTAGTAACTTAGTGGTGATTAAGTCTGGAAAACTACAGTTGAAATTGCAGAATTGCTCAAATATCTGAGTACGTTGCTTTCCAAGTACTATGAAAACTAAATGCTATTTTATCTAGTGAGTGTTTAGCACATTGGAGTCCTGATCCTAATTAAAACTGGATAATACGACCATACAAATTACTGTAAACGTAGACTTTTGAGGAGATGGCATAGTTTAATTTGTTCTACAGCTCTTCAGTTCAATAGGTGCTATGTAAACTAGGTTAAATTTACTGATGCTCTGAAATTTTATGGTTTTCTCATTTCACTTCGATTTGGGAAAATATTATCTTTTATCTTTGAGTGCTCTGTCATGCAGGATAAGATGTATTCAGAAACAAACATGGTTCAAACCTGCCAGAAAGAAAAAACTAAACATTCAATGGAAGTGTAACTTGGAGAATACTGTTCCTTCTGAAGTGGTGCATGTGAAAAGTTAACAAATATCTAGGGGCTTTTACATACGTAGTAATGACAGAAAAAGAAGAGACTGGTATTCGTACATTTTTAGCAAGATTTCTTGTGGAAAATTCAGTGTAGTAGATTGACTAGAATACTCTTATTTACCTGGGCAAGGCAGGAAGCAAAATCTTGTTTCCTACATCCTCTGTAGGACTTATTGCAACCTCGTGGCCAAGCTGCCATCCTCTCTCTTGTGCCCTCGTCAGATAAAACTTTGTTTATTGCTCTTTATTGCAAGAGCAGATGAATAAATTCCGTGAAAAACTCATGCCTATTTCTAAGAAAAGAGAGGACGCAGGATGGAGTTCTGGCATGTTTCGTGCAGACATCAGGCATCATGTTAAAATATTTTCCATCTAGTGGCAGACCAGTTCTAGCCTTTCAGTTTGTGGCGAGGGACCCTTGCAGGAGAGAGTTCTCTCAGCTGAGAACTTCACAGCGTTAACAGGAAACAAACGCAAATATTTTAAGTATCTGTAGAGGTGGAAGGAAGTGAAAAATGCAAGTAGCCAATCTGATCGACTTGATCTTGTTTATTACTTTGAAGCCTTCAGCACTGAATATATGCTGATCTCCTAGGTCTTTTGGGTGGGTTCGTATGCAGATCATCCCTCTAAAAAGCACCTATAATAAAGTACAAGGTTGTAGGATATAGGACCTTATTGTAAACCTGAAGACTATTTTTTTTAGTGTTTTTATTTTTGTTCTCATGCTTTGAAATTCTACATAACCAGAAAAATATTGTAGAATTATTTTTATTAGTATTTTTAGTGAATCTACCCTTAAATTTGCGAGCTAATGGACTAATTCTGTCAGACAAAATGCTAGGCTTCTTGATTAGTTTATGGAATTGAAATGCAGACCATCCTCTAGAAATTCTGAGCTATACAAGATTACCTTTTAAAGTTGCATGACTTAATCTTAGACTCAGGTGTTTCAAGGTGCTCAGTGCATTTTTGGAACTTATTCCTTCTAATGTTTTTGCATAGAAGCTTTTAATTAAATGCCGTATTTGCTGAGTTCCCTTGGATTTCTTTTTCCTATCTCAGTTTCTTAAACATCTGAAGTATTCATCTTACTTTGTGTTTTTTTTTTTTTTTTTTTTTTTTTCTATGGAAGCCACAAAAAAACAAGTCTTACAAGCAGGGAGTCCTCTAATGGCTTTTTTGGCTATTTTTTCTCCCTACTTAATCCTATAGGTATTTCTTTTGAGATTGGGATTCTCCTCCACCACTACCCCACTGAGCCAAGGTAACATGACGGTTTGCATGGGCACTGAAAATAGATCTTTTTATCCCCTGCTGGTGTTCTTTGAACTTTCTTTGCAAATGCCAGGTAGGCCAGCTCCTCTTGTATGTGTGTTCAGGTGGATTGTGCTAGTTTAGAGTACAGCACTTTTTTTTTTTCCTGATGCCTGTATCGCTTAGTGTCGTCATCTCTTTCCAGGTTTTAATTTTTCCTCTAGCTCATGTTGTTGTAGAGATGTACAAGTAAATATAGATAGCAAAAATTATCATGTAGTAGAACAGTATGCAACAGGGCTTCTTAAATTTGCTTTCAGCCATATAATGTTACTTGATTGTGTCAGAAAAATGATCCTTAATGTGTTAAAGTCACTCTTATATTTAGTCTGCAATGACTTTCATAGTTTAGTATAACCGCAGTAGTGCTTGGGGTTGAATATACTCTAACTTGCTCTTGATGGAACTGTTTTGTCACAGGTTTTGCAATGAATAATTGAAAATTTTTATCAAATAGTGGTCATAAAGATATGTTAGCTTTAGCATTCACATGTAGAAAACAATAGTTCTTAAATATTTTTATAGTCAACACAGTTGGCAGTAACTTGCAACTTAAAAAAAAAAGACAATAAATAAACATGAATAAACATGAGTAGCTAAGTAGTATGTGAAACAACAGTATATGAACAGAAACAAATTCTCTTAGTTGCTCATAAATGAAACATTCTGAATAACAGCTTATTTTATTAATACTTTTGTTAGAAGTGTACTCTTTAGACTGAAATTTTAAACGTACATATTCCTTGACAATTGAGAGAGAGGTTTTAGATGAGTGGAAATTGAGGTGCCTGAGAGTATGGCTATGCAAAAAATAAAAATAATTAAATCCTTTCCTTTAGTAGCTTCCCCTAAATAATGTAGTTTCAGAATTATGTTCCCCTAAGAGCAGGCGCAGGGTTACTGATGGGTTCCCTTCTGAGATATTGCAAGTGTTGCTCCAAGCTTTTCTGCTGGCAAATCGCGTAGGTGGTTCGCGATGATAACGTTTGGAGAGAGAATAGGGAAGCAATCGGGGCTGCGCTGCTAAATTATCTTAGCATGTAGCGACTTGTACAAAGATTTACGTGATTATTAGGGTAACAAGAACCATAGATGTCTGCTCCTTCAGGTTCTTATTCATTAGGCGTCTGCTTTTCTCGAGGTTTTTCATAGAGACACGGTCTTCCTTTTTTGCTGCAGTAGTGCAAACAGCCTAGGCTGGGCAGTTTACGGTGGTGAGTGCGGCTCAAACACTTTCCTCCCTTCTTCGCTGGGACTGCATTTGAGCAGCTGTGATTCCTTAAGTCCTAGTCTAGACAGGAGACTTAAAGGTGTGATAGGAGCACGTTATCCTTTCTCAACATTAATGTTATGCAGCCCGCATGGTTAGTTGGTGCTGTATTTCTTAAAAATGGATGAGTAACCAGTATTTTATTCTTGTCTTGGTCAGGCCTAGATGAGGTGAGAGATCTGGTGAAGGACAAAGAAGGAGAAGTATCTTTAGAGTTGATTAGCTTGTGTTTTGAAACATGGCTTGAATCATGTAGACAGAACATTGACTCCTTTTAAAATATAGACGTTATCTTCTGTAAAACGTCAGGCTAATGATGCAGACAACATAATAGTATTTCAAGGTATTAGAATGTAATAGCTTATCATAGCGGTCTGTGGTAAAATAAAACATATTTTTTTACTTTCTGCTATGATTTGGTGGCTTCCCGTTATTGTTCTGGATAACAGGTAGTCACCTTAGCTAAAAGATTAATGGTGTTTGAGATTCTCATGTGAGTATCGACTTGACCACAATTCAATTTGAACTGGAAATGAATTGGATAAGGGCACTGAACTCGCAGTGCTCTGGATGTTAGGAAAAAAGCTTCAGACCTGCATTTCTGATTAGCTGCAAGAAAAGAAAGATCCATTCAAGAAATAACTACATGGATCACTTCTTGCCTGTGTGTGTAACTGATGCGACAAGATAGTTTTGTTTTGGGTAGGAGCAAATTTATGCTCTTTGCCTTCTTACTCCTAATATATTTTACTGTATAGGGAATGAGACTGGACTAATCAACTTCTAATTAGATTTGGTTGTGGTTCCCCCCATTGCAGTAATCTTTAACTGCTGTGCTAAATCTTACTTCAAATGTTTTATAAAGGTGCAAATAAACTTCTTTTGAAAAAATTATTTTTGTAACACCTGTCTAGTAGTGCATAAATGAAATATTTTCTTAAGAACAGCTTTCCATTTAAAATGTCCGTTTCACATTCTTAATTCCAGTTTTAAAATGTCAAAACGAGATTCTCTCTCCATCTCACTCGGCCCCGCCACTCTCCGGGGCCTCAAGCAAGAAACGGGTCTTGCAAAAGAGCTTGCTGTTTCTTTTCTGTGACAATTCTTTAGGAATCTGCTCTGAGGGGGGTAGTCCGGCTGCAGCAAACCAAGGCATCCCTTTGGTTACATATGTAGCGCCTTTCCCCTGGGAGGCAACCCTTCCGCCCTGTTTTAAAACGAATGGGAGTAAAATAGCCATCAATCTGCCAGCATGAAACAGCAATGATGTGCATCTGAAATACAATGGTCACCTGGACTTAGAGGAGGCTTCTGGTTCCCATTCACTGCATGGGATGTTGATTTTGGATTTTGGCAGAGAATTCTTAACTTAAAGTGGATAGATAGACCTGAGAAATCTGAGTTTCAGTCCTTAATATCTTTCTTTCGGTGACTGTCCACAGTGGCTTGTGCACCTAGCTATTTCTTCTCTCTGGGCTTATGAATTTGAATTCATGTTCATGTTTCCCTTTGCAGTGGCTCATCTTCAACAGGAAGATGGATGGCTGTTTTCTCAACTTTACTTCTAGGCTGCTTAGGGCACTCCTCTGAGAAATACAAATGTGAAAACGCCTGTGGCTATGGAAGGTGCATGGTCCAGGTCTCTACCCTCCTTGACCAGTGTTGCAGTCACTGCACTGTTAGGTAAAATGTCTGAAACAGCCCTGCTGCTGCATCCTTTCAGTCCCATGCCCAAAAGAGATATTGGTTGTGGTTTCTGCTATTTGCATTATTGCCGGTGTAGGTTGCTAAGACTCACGGAAGCGAGTGTACGGAATTAGGCATCCCTAGGGACTCAGTTGCTTCCATGCCTGATCTGTAAATCCCTAGTAAGCCCAGGAGAGTGTGCAGCTCTGCCTGGGACTCCGCTGTGTGGTTCAGATAGTTTTGCACAGTCGTAGGCAACTAAGTCATTTTAACAAAAACCTTAGGTTGCCAGGGCTTGTCAGCTCTCGTAGTAGAAGCGGATCAGGCGCTCAGCGGTGCCGCGTTATCATGTTCTGCAGAACCATGTGGACCCTCCCCCCAGCGAGGTGTCTGTCCAGGTTTAAGTACACATATTCAGGGCATTCCCATTCATAGACAGCCAATGCAAACAGGGAAAGTCATTCTCTTTGGATGTCCCAATGTTCAAGCTCTCCTTTGAAAATCCTATTTCTGCTCTGTGACTTGTCAGCCCCTAAAACTGACAGGGAAAATTCTGGCTTTGACTGTCAGTCCCTAAAGTTGACTTTCCATCAGGTCGTTAAGAATACATTTAGCAGGTCTCTAATGTCTCCCTTCTCTAAAAAGTTCTGTGCACAAATTATATTTTATTGCTGATTATAAAATTATATTTGGAGTAGAATCTCCTTAACTGCACCTTGTGCAAATAGCTGTCTGAAAGATGATAGATTCTCCCCTAGGAAGAAACGTGATATACTAATTTTCATATGCATCTCTTCTGTATCTTCACAAGTCTGGAGATCTCTCCCTTGCCTGCAGCCTCACTTAGCCTGCTCAGAGTCCATAGCTTTTAATGTTATCTCAGTATCATCTGTTTTTCCAGTGGTTGTTATGAGTTGGCGAAGTGAGAGATACAATAGACTTCTGCTAGTTGATCCTGGATGGTGTTCCAAAAATTCAGGCATTTCTGCCTGTTACGGACTTTCACTCTATCCAAATAGTCCCAAATTCTGTTCAAGTTATGGAAAATTAGGCTGCCTATTTTTGATGCTGGTGAATGTGTGATTACATTGTGTTAGAATTAGGTTTAGGGAACTCCGACACGGCTTTGTTTTTAAATGTTGGATAGGATCATAATTTTTCCAAGACTGTTTGAGTATGAAATGTTACATAGTCTTGCCTCAAATCTGACACGTTGTAAGTTGTAGTCTCTTCATCTGGGCTTGTCCAGCCTCTGTTGCTTCTTGCTGAAGCGTCTCTGTCACTTTCTAATAACTACAAATTTCTGATCACTTGACATCTAGCAGCTCTTAGCTGAGCATCTTCTGACCCTTTTATTTCTAGTACTCGCTGTAACTGGCTTTCGTAGCAACCGAATCCAGGTGCTTGTTATTAATCAGATGAGGAATCTACGGCAGTTTTTAACAAGAAATGCTGTTCATGTTGCCACTCCAAGTACCGCTTTTTGTTTCCCTCAAATCTGCCATTATTGTGGAATGAGTTTTGCTGCCACCAGGCCCTGTTCCTCAGCTTTGTTTCTGACCAAGTAACTGAAGGGTTGTTGGGTTTGCTCTGCCTCTGGGTTAGGCTGGTTTCCCAGAGCCCCAGCACGCAAATGCAGTGCTGCTCTCTACCAGCACCAGTCCTTCCAGAGCCGTCTTGGGTGTCTGGGGGATGCATTGATGCGTTTGCGACTGACGCAAGAGGCACCGGCAGTGTTCCCGTGCAGCAGCGTTACTGTTCATCGCATCTTGCTGCCTTGCATTTTAAGGCAGTTGCATTTGTGATTGCCCAGAATTCAACTCCTGGACAACTGTAATTGTTCGTAGGAGATGCAACACCTACAGACAGCGTGAAACAACAGCTCTGAGGAATAATCCCTCAGTGAGTCCACTGAAGTATAACAGACATGCTTGAAATATGAAATGCTTAAGGATTTTATCACAGGAGGCTCAAGATCAGCATCATGGTAGTGTGATCTGGTGATGGAAAGGTGGTTTCTCCTGAATGCTCCCTCTTTCTACTTCAGTAACTCTCTGCTTAAGCAAATCCACATAATCCAGTTTTTAACCTATCCAAGTTTACAGTGTGGCTGTGCTCTAAAAAGGAAAGGGAAATGCACAGCAAACTGGCATCAGTGTATTTGAATATAGTATATCCAGTTTCCTCTGGACAAGAGGAAGGGGGAAGGGGAGTAAAGCACAGGCCATATGTTGCAAGGATTACTACTTGTGCATTACCCAAGGCCTAATATAGGCACATTGGGCAAAAAGTTGTGCTTACAAGGTTCTCACCCCTGCAAAGAGTTACTTACCTTGTAGACTCAACATAGGAATAATAGGATTGTTTTAAATAGTTTAACCAGTATTTGTTTCATGGCTTCTCAAGAGCTTGAGCATTTAATGCAATTTGATCTTTATTGCAGGATCTTGAGATTTTCTTGGTTTTCCTATTTTTGACCCTAGAAAATTGTATTTGCCCAAAGTATACAAAAAGGCATCTGCTCCTTGTACAAAAAAGAATCCACCTCTTAATCAAAATGAGGGCAGTCAAGGAGGATGGGGCAGATTGCCTGTTGAGTTCTCCTGCAGGTGGTTTCTGGTCTGAAATGAAGTGACCGCCATGGTGTTACCTCAGTGTGCCAGAGGGGCAATGGAAAGCTCCATTGGGAATGAAAGTCAGGAAGACACATCTTGCAAGTCCCTTATTGCTCTAAAATTAAGCAGTCGTATTGCTCTGCTCGCCAGGATAATTGGCCCCGTAATTGAAGTCTTCATTCTGCTCCCAGAGATGATCAAAACACCTTAATCTGAAAGACTCTGTCTGTCAGCGAGGAGTGTGGTTAGATTAAAAGGACTGGGAACAGTCTGACCTTCACACCCCCACACACACCTTCATATTAATTGAAATGGCCTCTCCACATAGGACAACTTAATATGAAAAAATAATTAGCGGGCCGTTTTCAGGAAGTTCTAGCTGCCTGCCGATTAGTGATTCAACACGGAACATCTTCTGGGCAAGGAAGTTGCCATGGGTGTGTGGCACCTTTAAATACAGGCCTTAAAAGAAATCCCTCACCCCCACTTTTTTTAATAATACTTTCTGAGCAGTGTTAATGTTGTTTGAAGGTTAAATATACTCTTGTGTTCATTCTTTCTGTATCTAGACTGTGACAAACAGATGTTTAAATATCGGGGTGATATTTTTTCCAAGAGACATCAGAATTTAGTGTCTGTCACAAACAGTTACTTACTGAAATGCTTCAGCTCTAAAGAGTAAGCTTGCCCAGGCAAAATACAGTTAAAATGTACACGTAAACGTATGTGTAGAAAGGTTTTTCAAACCTCCGGAGTTTGGGGGAAGAAGGAAGGACACACATAAAAAAAGTGGATTTCATCAGGTTCTTAAAATGTGTTGTGTTTACAGTGGTGCAAAATAGCAATGAAATTTCCATGTGCAGACTAAGTCTACACTACTTTCTAAATTAGTTTAGTTAAACCTGTGTAAGTCATTGTTTGATCTCGGTTCAGACGAATTTAAGCATATTCTGAATGTAAGCAACATTATAGAAGGTGTCCACGTGGGAATTTGCGGCGTTTGAAAGAAATTATTTAGGCAGGCCTGTTTTTTGCATTTGGGGCTTTTTTTCTCTCTGTAAAACAGTCCCTTACACGCATAACCTTTTGTTGCCCATTCCACATCCCAGGCATTATTTTTGCGGCCCGCGAGCAAAGCCCCTTGCCCGGGGCGGCCCTGGGGAAGGCAGGGTGGCTGCTGCTCCTACAGGGGTAATTCCTTTGGAAAAGGGTGGTCTTTAAAGCCTCGAACCAAACCAAGAGAATACTTGAGAATTTCTTTGTGTAAAATAAAATAGACAAACAGCTCAAAATAAAGCACAAGTAGTCCAACGTCTGAGATGATGAGAATTTTAATTTCTCATTCTAGCCAACTTCATTTTAATAGTTGTTTAAATATTAGTTTTGGTATATACGTATACACATATAAGGAAGAATGAAAAGATTGGATATTAGCATTTTATGTGCTGCTTACCCTCTCTCTACTGTCTCTTTATAAACACTAATTTCTGCCTAGGGGAATTCTGGAAGCTAGAGTAGTTAGATGTTAGTTGCAAGTCTTACAGTGCATTTAGGATGTTGTTTTAGAAGAAACTATTATTTATGGATGGTTGTTTGTTTGTTCACTTTTTAATACTATAATTGGCACTTGTCCCCTTGGAGGAAGAAGAAAGTTCCTAAGAAAATATTTGTGGTCAATACAGAGGAGAGATTATCAGTAAACCATCGTGTCTTCAATGCAGTGGGAGGATATTTCATACTTAAAGATGAACCAAAAGCTTAAATATTAATTCAGGATCTGGGGAGTTCTTATTTTTGTGTATTCATCTTTACATATGAAGACAATTTGACTTAAATAAATGCTGTGCTCTTTCTGAATCAGATTGCTTGAGTTATGAAGTTGAATTGCTAAGGATGGAGGTTACTTCAGAAAAGGGCGAGGAAGAAAACGTTCTTGGTCCTCTATTCATCCTAAGCAGTCCAGTGTTCAAATTCTTTAAACTATACTAAAAAGTAATTAAATTGTTCTATAAAATAAGGTCCAGCAGCTTTCCAAAGTCACGGCAGATATTTTTTTTTTCTGAGTTTCAAATCAAGTGTTCCAGTGGAAACTCAGCAGGAGAGAAGAGGCTTCCACAGCCACTAATGAAACAGATTGGGGGTCTTCAGGCTCCCTGTAGTAGTGCAAAAGTTCCCAAACTTCTTCGTAGTGACAAATTTTAGTTTGGTAAAAGAGTGTATGAAACCATAGCACTGCTTCTTAAATAGAAGAGAAAATAAAAATGCTATGAATTAAAATTGTCTCCTAATTCGGATCTCTGTAGCAATGTTGCCATTCCTTATAGTTTATGTAAAATAGTCTGTATTCTGCATAATTCCCAGAGAGTTGTAACTTAACCGTACTCCTGCAAGGAAAATCTCCTTCAGGGCATTTTATTTTCTGTAAAGTTTTCTTATAAGCCATGTAGGCTATTTTTAATAGCTTGAAGGACGTTAAGCTGTATTTTTCTGTGGTTACTAAGGTAACAAAGAACTGTTTCATACTAGAGACCGATTTTCATGAGTCTGTGCAATATTGTATAAACTCGGGTGTCTATTTACCTTAGTTCCAACAAGTGGCTTGATGAGAGAGCAGAAATTTATGCCAGATTGTTTGTCACTTAATCCCCTCTCTTTTTTAATTTAGATAACCTGAAGCTAGGCCCGCTGCAAAAGGTCAAGTTCTTTAAAAAGTAAATAAATACAAGCAACTCTGGCAATGCGGTCATACCCGTGTGTGGCACTTGGTTACGTAGTTCAGGCAGTGGCAATCCAACTGTCCTGGATGCAGTT
>NW_010589581.1:40832-76159 GCF_000705375.1 Tinamus guttatus
CTGACTTACCAGAGTAACAAGGCTGTAGCCTCGATATAGAGAAGAAGCTGATATTTTGTGTGGTTTTAATTGGGCAGCATGACATGGTAGTTCCTCTATTCTAATCCCATAGAAGCAGGTGATGCTGCTAAGAAGGTTTTGAATTAATTGTTAGGCCTATTCTTAAAGACCTGTAAAAGTGTAATTTTAATGAGCTGTAGAAAATCCTATTAGAACAGTTTAAATAAGTTTTGTAGTGTTTTTTTTCCCTCCTGTGATTATAATTTGGTTAAAGGTCTATAAGATTTTTTTTTTTTTACTTTGAAGACTGAGATAATATACTCTTACAAGAGTATAATCTTCTGGTCCTTCTAAAGGACTTAAGCATTTGACAATTTATGTTTAGCCAAACTTTTTGCTTTGCATATTCACTAATAATTTCCCCTTTGTAAAGTTTAAATAAAACAAGGATAAGGAGATTGAAGTTGTCATTAACTTATGCATTGAGTTTTAGTTAATTCTGTAAAATATTTACTTCATTTTCGTCATGGAAAATACTTTCTAGGCTGTATGTCTACAGTCAGTTGTGTAAGTATGATTGTCAGTTCCTAGACACAGATATAGCTTTGGCATTTTTGTGGCCCCGTTGAAGCATTTTAAGCGTTGGGCTTGAACTAGACGTGGCAGTGACCAGCCTGGTGGAGAGCTCATAGCTGACCCTGCTCTGATCGGGAGGTTGAACTAGAGACCTCCCAAGGCCTCTTTCTGCCCAAGTGAAACTTTGCTTCCAAGTCCGACAGGAATTAGAAGGCAAAATGATGATTTAATTTCTAGCCAGACTGTAGGCAAAAAGGATGTTGTAAGTGCTGTGAGAGTGGATAAATCCAGCTACAGGTGTGAACTTTGATACATCTGAATTGGTGCTAACCTGTTTGGTCAGTTCTTCTCTCCCTCCTTGTCAGTGCTCCCTTGTTTAGGGTAATCATTAAAATATTGCAGAGTGTTTTATCTAAAAGTTCATGTGTGAAAGGATGTGTTTTTTCTTGTGACAGTGCATGGACTGATAGATAAATGGCAGTGCATGTTAAGGTCACTCTTAATTTTTATTGTACACATCAATTTAATAAATCAAAGATAGAAAAATCTGAATCCATAGATTTGTTGTATGATGTATGAGAGCTTCTTTTGCCTTTATTAGGTGTCAGCTTTTTTATTTCATTGCACTTACGAAGAGATATAGTCAAACCCACATCAGCAGAGCAGTCAGACTATCTGACCTTGTGAAAATTCTGTGCGGAAAAGGAAGGCAGAGAAGAAAACCCTCTTCTCTGCATGTGTTTTAAGATATTGTGAGGCCTTGCAATATCTGTCCAAGCCTGTGCAGTTGTCCTGAGGTAACAATCTTGATTTTTGTTGCCATGCTCATGTTCTTCGCTCTCTGCTGAGACTAGTTAGGATATAGGACTTTCTCTTCCCCTTCACTGTAACTAGATTGAAACTCTTAACAAATTCTTCAGGGGATATTCAGACTACCTCAACTCAAAGGACGGGAGGCCTTAAGAAGTGTTCATGTGTCATAGGCATCCTGAGGTTAAGGCCAACTACTGTTGGATTTCCAAGTGGGGAACAGAGATACACGGAGCTTACGGGACTCAGAAATCACACAGGGTGTCTGTGGCTGGGTAAGGAACCAAACCCACTCCTCCTAAATCCCTTGTCAGCGTCTGCCACTTGAATCTTGATGTGCATTCTGCACAGTACTGAAGGATAAAATCCAAGTGATCTTTGTCTCTAAGGTGAAAAAATAGTCATTTTAAAGAATGTCAAGTCATTCTGGCACCCTTAAAATACAAATAAAAAATAGATGGTAGTTTATTTAATTCTGATGTCTTCTATATATTGTTCGTAGGTGCTGGAAGCTTTGACATATTCATTACATTCATTTCACTGCAGTGTATATTGTTTATAATGTATTAGTATGGCATATAGTTCAAAAAACTTCTGAGGTCAGAAAGCTCATGCAATCATTAAGAATAATTTCCAATTACAGACCCAAAATTTACACATTGAAATATGCAGCCTAATTTTCAAGAAGTTGTGCTGTGCTTACAGCTAGTAGCAGCAGTTTTTGACAAACCAGATACCCAGCTTCAGATAATCCGGTCTGGAAATTTTGAGCAAAAACTTTGTGGCAAGACAGCTGCACCGTGCCTCACAATGTGTTCGTAGTTTTCTTGACAGCTCGATTTCTTTCAAAGCAAGTTGAACGTAGAAGGAGGAGCCAAGCAAAATCGATGCTCTTATGAGAGTGTCAGATTTGCAGAGAGTTTTAACTTTCATGTTGCTTTGGAAGTATTGTATAAGAAATAAGAATTGGTCATGATGAAAAAGCCAGGTAGCAACACTTGCATTTTTTTTATTGAAACTTTTGAGATTATTGTTTCTTAAATGATATCATGGGATTGAAAATTAGAGTGTTTGAGTGCTTAATGTGGCCAATACATTCAGTCACCTGTTGTGGATGTTCAGTTGTTAAAGACAAGAGGTCAGATTGGCAACCCTGCTGCTAGGTGGGTGGATATTATAAACCACTTAGTCTTTTTAGTGTTTAGAGACTTTGGTTGTAGATGTCGATTGTAATGATAAATAGCAGAGGAAGGGTGTCATACCTAAGGTGAAAGCTGGGCCTCCTGTCTGCTAAGGCTGTCAAGGGATTAAAGTAGGTGAGAACTGCCAATGCTCCTGTCATGGATCCTTGTTGTCATCCCTAGGGATGAGGGTGCTCTTGGCCTGTTGCCTCCTATGCCAGAGTCTCATGTGGATGGAACTGATACTGTCATTGGACATGGTACAAACATGGAGTTTGTACCATGGAGTGGTAGTTCTGCTGACCCGCTGAGGAAAGGCCTCCCTAAGGGCTTGATGATTAGTGGTCATCTTTTCTTTAGGACTGGTTAGAAGCTTCAAGTCAATAGTGAATCCTTCTCCCATAGGGCAAGTTGGCAGACCAGCTTGGTCTTTCACTGTGTGCATCAAATAGTATCATCCATCCTTCTTGTTAAGGATTTCTCTTGCACAGGTTCTTGGCTGAAAGCTGCCTAGAAGTAACGTGCTCTGGGTTGAGAATAGTGTGTTGGGTGTTGTTATTCCTTGGTCTTTTGGTTGGAAGACAGCTGTTTCCTCTAATGGTTTATAGGCACCATAACCAGACTGAGCCTGCCAAACAACTTCTGTACAAAACTGGCAATGGGTATGACTTTTGCTAGACCTAAAACCGAAACTGGAAAGTGTAAGCTGACTATAACAACCACAGAACTGAATTTGCTTTAAAGTGTTTAATTCACTTTGAGGTGGTTATTTCCAGAGACTTCCTAGATAGGTTCTGAGCTCTTTTCGAAAGGCATGTGGTCTGGTTGTTATTTATTATACTAATATTATTCTTGAAGTTGTTTTACAATTATTATTTAATTTGATGTCCCATGAGTAAGTGTGCCTCAGTCTACCTATCTGAGTTTTCCTCAAAGGCCAGAAGAAGGAGTTCATGTCAAAGCCTGCAATAAAATGTTAGATCCGCAGTCCTGCAATTAGGCCACAGGCTAGTCTCTATAGCAAAATAATTCATGACTCAGCCATCCGATTGCAGTGGGGCTTCCCATAAGCCAATAAGCTCTTTAACTACTTCTCATTTATAAAAATGATTCAAAACTTTTTAGTTGGGAGTTGTTGCTTGACTAATTAAATCCTTACACAACATAGCTTACAAAACAAAATATTAAATGCAGTTAATTGGTAAACTGTAGTGACATGTTCATGTCATAATAGTGGGATTTTGGTGTTTTATATCTGTTCTGTGTGGATTTACCTGAGAAGCTGGAGAGATTTTCATGTCGTGAAGAGCAAACCACTTGAACTTCACAGAAACCTAGTTGGTTTTTGGATCTCTCTCTCTTTATGTCTATGTATTTTGTGTATTTATAAGGGAATAGACATGTCTTTATTGGTGTGCATTTGCAGGACTGTGAGCAAAAAGGTAGAGCTGTGCAGACTTTCAACCGGCCGTTAATTTAGTTCATAACATGAAAAAAAAAATTAAATGCGAAAATACAAGAAATAAGGATTTAGACAAAATAAAATGTCCTCTGTGCTTAAATTTCTTAAAGTGAGGTAGTGATCATTTTACAGGCTTTTTATTAATTTTATTTTTATCTTTTATTATTGCTTTGGTTCAAGAATTGCAAGCTACAACAAATGATAAGTTTGTTTCCGCTTGAGGAATCTGTAATTTTACTGCTTCTCTCCCTAATGCCTGAGAGGCCCAGAGTCAGCCTGGAGAACGCCGTGCGTCTCGTCTTAGCCCTCGAGGACAATGTGCTTTTTAGCTGTTGAGGATTTTGCTTTAAACACCAATGAGTTGTTTGAAGGGGATAAGAAAGCCGTGGTAGTTAAACTGGGAATTAATTGTTTTTTTTCTAGCGAGGAAACTTCCAGTTCAAGTTATGACAGATTTTACTCTAGGCAATTGAAGTATGCAAGTTACATTATTAAATAATGCTTAGTAATATGGTTTATCGCTTGTTATATATAATACATATATATATATTTAACTGTCCATTTTTAGCTGTTTTTGATACTTTATTTCATTCTGCTTAGAATTTTTCATTCTTTGCTAGGATTCTTGCCAGAATTTTTTAGAAGTATTAAGTGAGGAATAATGATTTTTCCTGAATATCCCATATTGTTTGTATCATTATTGGCCCTCCTAAGGTCTTAAGCCCTTCAATGACTTTCCTTTTTGACATATCAAAAGTCCACAGGAAATACGTTCTGCAAAGAAGCCTGCAACCAAAAGAAAGAACTAAGGGTGGTTTAGAGCTCCTCTTGAAAGTCCTTTTGATGAGTAGGAACAGTTATCATTGACAACAGGTATAGATGCCTGTCAGTCGTCCCAGTATGTAACAAGTAAAAGCTAGAAATCTTAGTTTCTTTCCATAAACTCCAGCAAGGCTAATCATAAAAATAGTCTTTAAGAATACATGTTCTTAGTTCTTTTTTATTATACAGAAAGTTTGTGCATTTTTGATTGAACATGTTTGACTTTGCTATGAAGCACAGGCAAAAACCAGTTCTTGAAAAGATGCACTCCATCCTGGACATTAGAAAGTAGGAATCCTGGTAATTTTAAGGTCTTCTGCTCTACTCATCCAGTTCATTAATACACTTTTGGCTTTCCTTTTGTTCCCTGGTGTAGGGGTACTCAGCAATCTGTAGCACAGCTTAGGGGAACTGAATCTGTTCATCAGCCTTGGTGTACTTCATTTTTTAAATTCTTACTCTTTCTTATTCTTCATTTTTATTGTTTCCTCTTTTTACTTCATGTCATATTTGTTTTCATTGCCATGCCTGTGTGTTTTCTCTCTTTGAATAAGATTGAAGGTGGAAAAAAATGTGAGCTAAAAATCTCTGAAGATCATTTACATACCATTCATCTAGAGGCTTTCTAAATGTTTAACAAGTTAATTAAGCTGGCATTCAAAGCATACATATTGATCAAAACAGAAGTGTGGGTGTACGTACCATGCAAGGTAAGGTGAAATGCAGAGACTGTTTATGACCATGTGGCGTGCAAGGCCATGTGGACAGTAGGGCATTAAACATGAAAATCTGTGTATTTATTGGTTTCGTGTGGCTCTGGTGTCCATTTTTTTTTGGGCAATCTGAAGGATTTACTGTGATCTGCTTGTTGCAGAAGTTTGTGAAGATGGATGACTTTTTTTAGCATGACTTTGTGCCAGGGTCTTCCATGGGACTATAAAGTCATGCTGCTTCTTCGAGTCGTCGCTGCTCAGCATCCATCGTATCGGAGCCCGAAAAGCTGAGATCATTTGAACAGGCTGAAGCACCTTGTTCTGCGAGCATACCTACAAACATGTGTAACCAGCCTTGCAAAAGCTTCCTCCTGAAGAGGTCTTGAGAAGTCACGTCTTGCAGAGCTGCCTTTCAGAGTGTTTGTTTCTTTGCCCTGTAATCCCCATTTCCCTGTGCGGTGCAGGGCAGCGGGCAGCAGCCCTCATTTGCTGGTTGCCCTATTGCTTTTCATTCAAGAAGGTTGATGCTGCTCCAAGCTTTTCAGCAGCACTGAGAAAATTAGGTTTTTCTGCTCCAGGGATGAGGGGCTCTGCTCCTTCTAGGTTATGAGGGGACAGGGAGGAGGACTTGGCTGTGCTGCAAGGTGAGGGATCTGCCCAGCTCCCACTTGATGCATCCTCTGATGGCAGGAACTCTCTGGCTCTGATGCAGGTAGTAGGGTTTTAGCTTCTCTTCTTTTGTTAATAGACTGATGCAGTCTAAGACACAGCCCACTGTGTCTTAGAAATGTTATTTGTGAGTGGGTTAGATCCCATTTGAAGCTCTTGAAGGCATTTGAATGCCAGGCTTTAATTTTCTGATTATGCAGTTAAGTTTGCATTGCTGCTTGAGAGTTGCAAGGCAGCTCTGGCAGGGTGTGGGGGTGTTTTGGTTTAGTTTGGTGGTTGTTTCTAAGAGGCTGCAACACCTTTTTTTTTTTTTTTTTTCTATTTTGGGTCCCTGAAATTTAACAAGCTAAAAAACCTGTGGGGAAGAGATGTTCTTCTTCCCTTCCAATTTTATGACAAATCTTGTTATTCTGCCACATCTACAAGTCACCCCTTCCCATCCCTGGCCTGTGCTGCTGCGTGCGACTGGAGCAGTGTGCCAAAATGTGAACAGTGGAAGGCTCCGAGCAGCAGTGAAACTTCCAGGAGCAGGAGGCAGAATTAGCCTCCTGCGAGAGCAGCAGCAGTGGCAGAGGAGAGTGGTGAGCCTGGTGCTCCCCCATGCTCGGGATGCCATCACCCAGGGTCCTGTGTAAGGCAGAAATTGGGAAATAAGGATGGAGAGCCACCTCGATACCTTCTCAACAGTGTTTGTACTCAGCACAGGGCTTTCAGTGTCTGTCACACAGAAAGGTGTCACCAAAGCATGGGAACACATCCTTTTTGGTGAACGGAAACCAATGATGCCAAGAATAGAGAAACTGAACCTCAAGTCTTCCAAGAGTTTGCTTGGGTTTGGAAGGTCACATAAGCTCCAGCGTGTCGTGTGTGGCTGTACTGGTTCCAGGGTCAGAGCTTGCACAGACTGATACTTCAGCTCTTGCAAGGCCTGTTTTGATGAGGAATCGATGTGCCGCCAGAAGCAGCGAGGTGGGAGGTGCAGCACAGAGACCCTGAGAGGCTCTGCGTGAAGGCAACCAGGGGTGGGCATGAAGGCAGCGGTAGTGTCTCACTCAGGGTCCAAAGGGGCACATCCCAGCAGCGTGATTGCTTCTGCAAAGACGTTACTAGTTCAGCTATGGAGCTGTCTGCTGTCGCTAGACCATCGTCTTGGCATTGGAGAACAGAGTGCGCAGGCTCCTGGCATCACTCCGTGCAGCCCTCGTCTTGCGCCCGGCAGCGCCGGTGCTGAACTGCAGCAAATAGGGCCAAGCTGGAGCCAGCTCTGTTCCCACAGCTTGTCGCCTTTTTTCTGCTATTTGAGGTTTATTTGAGCCTCCATTATTCTAGATAATGGTGACTGACTTTTCTATGCAGGCAAAATCTGTATTACCTTTTTATTATTATTGTTATTATTTTATATATAATAAAAGAGCCCTGCAATTACTTGCCTTGTAAAGTTGAGTATTCAAAAATTAGGTAGCGCAGAAATGTGTTTTGCAAGAGCAACCTTTTTTTGCCCTTGGAGGAAGCATTTGATAAAATGATTTAATTAGAGGTTTGGAAGAAACATATCTCATAAAATTGAATGTTAAAAGTGGTTATTGGGTGAATCTGGATTATGAAGTGAAGAAGGCTAGTGACTATAGGATTCATGTCTGATTTTAGGTAGAGAAGGCTTGTAGTGAACTATGCAAAAACAAGAGGTTAAGGCAGGGGAAAGCAATACAGAAAAGTGGTTCTGTCTGTTCTGCCTTACAGTTCCTAGGTAATACTGTGCAAATAACTAAATTAGCCTTTTCACATGCAGCCCATCATCCCATCAATTCTGTATTTGGTCCCAAAGTATGAAACTGATGTTTACTCCCCCGTGCATTTCCCAAGATGCAGAGTAATCTTTGCAAACAGATCCCCAAAGATATTAAGAAGGCTGCCCAGCCTTCTTAAACCTATTAAAGCATTTAAATATCTCAGTGGAACTGTCTATAAATCTGCAACAGGAGTGCGTGTGGTGGTGCTGGGGGGGCTTCGATATGTTTCTCAGTAAATTGCAGTGATCCTGCAGATTGAGGAGAGAGACAAAGATCCTGTATTCAAATTTTGGCTCATCCATTATTTCACTGAACACTTCTCAAGTGGTTTACAAAGGGTTTAGGAAAGGTTTATGTTCGGGGCCCTTGGAGAGCAAAGCAAACCAAAGGTGTCCCTGATTCCACCTTGGCAGAGGAGTTTTAGTGCTGTGCAATAAATCCGATAGGGTCCATGCGTTTGAGTAACAAAGGTAAAAAGTATGGAGTTACTGTCTCATCTCGTCAACACTGGCTATTTTATGCAGTCAAAGATTATGCCGTGGTGTGTTTAAATGCAGAAGGGCAGATTTCAAGATGCTTTTGTGTATTTTGGTAATTAATGAGTGGCAACTTGGCTCTTGTAAGAGATCCCAAAGGCTGCTGCTCGTTGTGCTAAGCTATCTATAGGGGAAGAAATGAGAGGAACTGGGTGTGATTATTGACAAGAGCCTTAGACTCTGGAATAAGTGACATTTCCACAGCTACTGCAGGGACCTAACAAAGTCAAGAACTAAGTTGCACTGCTGTTTTTGATATTGCTCTGGTGGTGTAAGAGTTGCGGAGGCGATTGGAGGAGTTGCCGTCCCCTTGTGAATCCGTGGGAAGTCACCAACCCCAGTTAACGGGATTATGTGGGTTCCTTGCTCCTGCAGAGTCTCTCGACTGCTTAGTGTGACCGTTGCTGGTGTTTACACCCCACTGCCAGATGTTGCACCCAAGCAGTGGAGCCACACGCAGCAGCTCCGCTCTGCTGCCCTCCCGCAAGGGAGCATAAAGGCAAAAAGGAGGAGTCACAGATGGCTTCAGGGTGGTGACACCTTAAACTGCTGGCACGTGTTGGCTGTGGACGTTGTCTGACCACAGCTTGGTCTTGCTGAAGTGACTTGGCTCAAAACAGAGTGCTAAACTAATAGAAAGTAGGAATTTGGTTTAAATGAACAGGGAGGCATCTTGTTTCTCTTAAATCTCGGTTTGGTTTAAGTGCTAAATTCTTTAATCACTTTTGTTTTGTCCTTATTGCTTTCATAAGAAAATCCATGCAGGAGCGTTTTGGAATTAGGCCCAGTGTTTTCTTCTCTGTTATGGCATATGCGTAAATTTAAAACCTGAGTGAACACTTGTTCAGTTCAGTATCTAGAGAAGGGGTTTATGTATGTGAGGGTGGAAGTAAAAAAGAGAGATGGGCATTTTAATTAAAAAAAAAATAAAATTGGCAAGGATCCCCTCCCTGGGAGGTGCAAAGTGATAAATTCCTCCATAACTTATATAATCTCTTCTACTGTCCAAGTTGATCATGCAGCAGAACTGTGATAGTATTGCCTGGTACTTACAAATTTTGCTTTTCGGCTGGTTTAACTGGCACAGTGATGTGAATGCTACAGGGAGGTGCTCTGTATCTTCTATATTAGCTAATACATGTTTTCATGTAACATTTTTGTATATACAGTGGCTGAAGCAGATGCACTTCTTGAAATTTCAAGCTACTTTGGTGACCCTTTGGTTTTCTCCCTTTTGGTTTTCTCCCTTTTCTTGCCTGAGTCCTGTGTATTTTAACCAAACGTGGATCTACCCTTGAAAGGGAGAACGATGCATCTCCCTCATCCCAAGCAGCAAGCGCAGGATGATTTGTCAGAGAGAAAGAATGTAATGTTGGAGGGAGGTTGGGCCTCCATCCTGTTCTTACCCCTAATTGAGATTGCTAGGATACAAATATGACATTCCCAGTTTTTGTAGTGTGGAAGTGTTCCAGACACATTTCCTGGTGGGGGGAGGAGGGGAAAAATCGGAGGAAGAAGCATTCATTCAAACTGTAAGAAAAGGCTGAAAGAGATGTGTAACACACTCCCGGGTGTGAAAAAAATGTTAAAGCACTTTTTAAGGTTATCTGGATGTATCTGTCTCTTGGGTCTGTACTGTTTGCAAATACATGTTTATATTTTGGATATATTTTAAAAGTAGATCATTATTGCTGTTTTCTTTTGTTTCTTTAAATGTAGGTATGAGAAGGTGCCGGTAATCCTCGTTGGTAATAAAGTGGACCTGGAAAGCGAGCGAGAAGTGTCGTCGAACGAGGGCAGAGCCTTAGCCGAAGAGTGGGGCTGCCCCTTCATGGAGACCTCTGCCAAGAGCAAAACGATGGTGGATGAGCTCTTTGCGGAAATCGTCAGACAGATGAACTATGCAGCACAGCCAGACAAAGATGATCCATGCTGTTCTGCATGTAATATACAATAGCATTAAGAATTACCTAACCTGGACCTCATTTGCAGAAATTTTGTAAGGTGGTAAAACTGTCTACTTCACTTCCTGGTCTGTGGGTCACTTGAAGTACATCTGTAGTGAAGTAGCGACATTAACTCAGAGCTGAGCATTGGAAGTCAATCACTGACTCTGAATACAATTGGGTTAAATGACCACATCTCACCCATTTTTCCCCTTGAGCACCTGCAACTTTATGGCACAGCCAACTGATCTACAGGGTCGTTCCCGTTGAGTTCCTTGCGCTGTCACGTGAGACGGCGCCGGCAGCAGCTATTTCGCTGAGAAGTCAGAAAACTTCTGGTGACAGGAAGCAGAAGCAGAAGAGAGAGTATCAGTGAAGAGCACTCGCCCCTGGCATGAGCGCCGGAGGAGAGGCAGGTCTCGGAGTGTCCGCTCACCGCGCGTCATGGCCGCTTGTGGCCACGTCTGCTCCGATCTGTTGATTTCACCTGAACTTCTGACAGTGTTAGAGGAAGAGGCTACCAGAGACCTACCTAGTTTGGATTTTTTTCAAAATCGACGCTATTATTTCTACACGTTATCCCACGTCTTGAAATGGAAAACATTGCATCGGCGTATGAAGCGAGACGCAAGAGCTGAGAACGAGTGACGGGTGAAGAAACCAAGTGTGGCATTGGAATGTTTTAGATCTTTTGTTTTGCTGCTCGAAAATGGAGGATTTCTTCAGGTTTTGGTCAGACAAAAAGCCAAACAAACCCTCTGTTTACAAAGCAGGAAGCATCTTTATCACTTTACTGAACCAGGAGGAAGCAACTGTGATGAAAAAAAAATGCTGAGCCTTACTAACAAGGAACACTTTAATAGATTAACTAGTACCATCTTGTAAGGAAAATTAAGCCATGTTGCATCCATATGTTCCCTTCTGCAGAAACCTCGTGGGACAGTATGAACATCCTGCATTTTTAAGTTTGTTAGACAACACTTTTTCTTGCCTTTAAGGGCTACGTTCTCTGGTGTGATCCCTAACTAACCTTTGAAAATCAAGATTGCTATTTCATAGCTTTAATGTTGAAAACATTGTTAATTGAATAACCATGTGAAATCATTCGGTTCAGAGGTAAAGTAGTTACCGTTATAATTCCTTAGGTGAGCGTGGAAATGGCTCTTTAATTGCCTGTCACACTATTCAGAGGTTGCCCGAACTATTGGAGTGTTAAATGGTGGGAGCAAATATTTTATTTTGAGAGGATGCTCGAGCTCTGACTTGCTAGTTTCATAGCAGTGAAGTATTTATCATTTGCATGACTAATGGCACAGAAATACCTATTCTGAAGTCTTACAATCAAAGTATAGAAAAGATTTCAATCAAAGTGTTTAGATTTTAAATGCTGGAGAGATTGCTTTGAGCTGGATTTTTTATAGGTAAAATTGGCCATAAACGTATAAATCACTGAGCCTGTGGTCTAAATGACATCATGCATTTTTATTAGTTTTCAATCTCGTGCAGTAACAGTGTAGTTCCTTGTGTTTAAATGAGTGAACCCAGGGGTTCTGGGGTGTGTGTGTGTGTGCTGAGGGTGTATGTGCGTGTATATGGCCCTTAGAAATGCTGTAATTGGAGTTAGGTTCGAGAGTTTTGCCTCCATCTGCAGAACTTCCTGAAAATGCTCTCATCTCCTACAAAGGAAGCTTGAGTACAAAACACCTTGGCAGATTTTCATACATAAATATTTTTTAACGTTTTAAAACTATTTAGGTGGATAACAACTAAAGAAAAATCACATTAACGGAAGAGAACTGGCCATCTCTGCCCTTACTCCTCCGAAACCTTTCCATAACCGATGTATCGAAGGGCATTAGATGTCACAAACATTAAGCCTTACTAGAGCGTTAGCGCAGTCCTCCTTCCCGCCTGCCTTGCAGCGCTTCTGCTGCTGCAGGGAGCCGTTCGCACCGTTCATTTCTGGCACCCGAACGCCCGCTCCGGGTGCTCCGGGTGCTCCGGCCGCCCGCCCCGAGGCACCTACCTCTCTCCACTGACTCGCAGGGAAGCCTGGGCTCCTCGCTTGGCTCCTCCGAGCCGCGTTTAGCCGGCGAGCCCAAACCAGGGGGTGTGAATGTCGGCTTTCCCCCTCGCCCGCCTCCCCGCGTGGTGCCAGCCACCGCCTGGAAGCAAAATCCGACACGTTGAACCAGTTATCTCTTAGTTTTTGAAATACCGCGGTTGGGAAAGGGTCATTTGAGCAGTACAACCCATCTGTGGAATAGCTCGTCGGCGTGAGACCCGCTGCACAAGCATGCAGAAGTACCAAATTTAAAACACAGTTTGGAGTACGTGTTAATACACCGTTACTTACAGAAGTCTTTTTTAAAAAATACCCTTACCTCACAGATGGTTCAACAACACCCAACAAAACGGCACGACGTACAATGTGAAGGGCCTAATGTGAACTTAACGATGTAAACCACATGGGCTTTAATAGAGGAAAAATCGCACGGTGACACTCCAAACAGAAAACATTCCTGAAAAGATCGTAGTAGTTTTTACATTTTCCAAAGCTTAGGCCATCTAAGCTCCCACACGATACTGCGGGGTCGGGGGGGGAACGGTAGGTGTTGGTTTTTTCGTTGTGTAATTCTGAGGAAGTAGTTATGCACTATTTGTATTTCCACTAATGTGAATATAGTGGAGCTTGAATCAATGACAGTTGCACTTGACAGATTTTTCAAAACGGGAGGCTGGCGGAGGGGTAGCTCCGTGAGGAGCCCTGTAGGAGTCGATGGTCGTGGTTTAATTTGTGCCCTGCTAGGACTACCGATTATAGTATTTGAAAGTTTTTTATAACATGCCTTAAAATATTATGATTTATTCCAAAGACCCACTTTTCCTTTGGCTGTTCTTGTAGAACTTTGTGCTTTTCTACAAAAACAGCATCTCTCCGGTTTTATTGTTTTCTTTCTTTTTTTTTAAGTGTTGCAACTTTTATTCTTTTAAGCTATGATAGTGATAGCAACTGTTTCCTCCTTCCCTTAAAAGACACACAAAACTAGGCAAAACAAGCCAGAATCAGGTCAAGAGTATTAAGCATAATTGCGCCTTTTTCTTTTTCTTTTTCCTTTTTTTTTATTTTAAACCCTCTTTCACTCCTTTCTCTTTACCTTTGTCCTTAAGAGCATCAAAAAGATTTTGGTGACTTTTTCTGTTCTGGTTCCAGCCTCTCTCTAACCCCAGTGCTACAGTTGCCATTACTTTTTCTGTGGGAAAACTACTGGTATTTGCTTTCCTGTATAGAATGTTGCCTAAAGATGTCAGCCATTTGGTTGGGGGGTTTTGTGCATGTTTGTTTTTTATTTTATTTTGTTACCAGTGTAGGGTCGACGCACTGGTTAGGCTTTAATTGTGAAACTCCGCGACAAAAGCAAATGTTTGACAACTGCAGGGGGCTTTTATCTGCATTGCTGTGCACCTGTAATTCTTGATCAGGGTTTGAAGAGTGACCAGAGGGGTTTTGGAAGCAGCCTCACCGCTGTCGATGCGTTGATGTGGAGTTTCCCAGAGGTGGATAAGTGTATTTCACAGGTAACTGTTGAGCTCTAATGCAACTGGCAACTTAAAAGGGGGCAACAGTTTGTTTTGTAACAATGTCAGTTGTTTAAACCTTGATGTTTCAAATAAAACAAGAATTGTACATAGAACTCAATGCAAACTCAGCAGTTGTATTTGGAGTTAAATTATTTTAACAAATAAATTTATTTAATGAAACCTCCCTTGGATTTCCTCTATTCTCTGTCTTGATTTGGTCAAAAAAGTTTGCCCAAAGCCAACTAGAGCCATCCAGTAATTTCAAACACCATTTCTGTCAGTTATTTGGAGTTCAGCAAAGTGTCTGCTCCCTAATTGCTCTTCTAGTACAAATTAAATAGCAGTAAGGCAAAAGCAAATACAGTTTCATTTTACAGATGCGTGTTGTGATTTAAGCTGTAGACTTGATAAAGAACCATGGCAAAGCTTTTTTTTTCTTTTTTTTCTTATAGCAGTAAGAATAGGTATTTGAGGTGTATATCTTGTTATGGCAGGAGAATAATGTTTACTGCAAAATGAAGTAAAATGTTGTATTAACTTTGTCAGTACAGTATATTGAATATGCAGCAGCACTTTGGTAACATTGAGGTTGCAAAGAGTTAAAATGAGGGTTGTTTGTTGTATCAGCTGGTCAGTGGACCAGGCTTTGCAGGCTTTCATGGGGCACAAAAGGAGTTTGTGTTTGTAACAGTTTCAAATACAATTAGCGTTGCTGAGATTTATAAACGAGCAGTTGAGCTAATGCTAACAGGATTATTCTAGATAATTGGCACTGATCAGCAGTAACGTTTTAATCATGCCAGTATCTGTAAAATGCAGTGTTCTCATTAACGAGGGGCTACCGGTTGATCTCTTGTTTTCATACCGTGTACGCTATAAAAAACAGGAAGCCTGAGGCTTGCTCATCTTACGCACCAAGGTTGACACATGCTGTTAATTTTATGTCTTTGACTTTGCCCATTCATTCCAAAAACCAGTTCCCAGAGGAGCATTTGCTGATGAGTTCTTGCAGTGCCATTAATTTAGCAATATCCTCTTGTGTTGCCCAAGAAGATACCATTACTGGCACAACAGGTGTTTTTTGGGCTGCTTAGAACAGTTTAGGAAAACTCCAGTGCTACGGGTGCTTGTTTTGTTTACTTGTTTTCCAACTACTGAACAGCTGGTGAATTTTGAATATTATAATCTTAAACATCTTCCCTACGCCCATTTTTTCTAGCTGTACTTGCTGACTCTGATAGAAACGCTTTATAACGTGGTAACGCTGGGCTATCTGGCCTGCCAGGGAGCCATCCTCCCGCATCACCATTTTGGTCTCTCCCGCCACTTCACTGGGCAATCACTGGCCTAGATCTTCCTAAGCAAGAGCATCTCCTGCAGTCGAACTGCTGCCGTGCGCCATCTCCCTTCTTGGAACAGCGTCCTTCTCCCGAGTCACGGAACCGCAGAATCCCAGAATGGTTGAGACTGGAAGGGGCCTCTAGAGATCATCCAGTCCAACCCCCCTGCTCCAGCAGGGACACCTAGAGCACGTGGCACAGGGTGGCATCCAGGAGGGTTTGGAAGATCTCCAGAGAAGGAGACTCCACAGCCTCTCTGGGCAGCCTGTTCCAGGGCTCTGTCACCCTCACAGGAAAGAAGTTCTTCCTCACATGGAGATGGAACTTCCTGTGTTTTAATTTGTACCTGTAAGTCCTGGTAGCAAACTTCTTGGAATTATATTGTTGGCCTCTCTGTCTAGCAACAATGTAGTAATCTTCCTGCCAGCTTGATCAGTCTCTGTATAAATTTCCAGGCTCCTGGTGTTTCTGTATGGATAAGCTTATTGCTCTACTCAGTCATCTTACTCTACATGATTCCTGTTTTGCTGTGGAACCTACAGAAGGCCCTTTCTGTTTTCCCGTGCTAAATGCAGCCTGTAAATTTGTAGACATTTTGAACTGTGGTTTTCTCGTCCTTCTTCACGCTGAGGTCAGCTGCTGCCTTGCGTGAATACAGCTGGATCCAGAGTTTGGTTGTTACTTACTTGGATTTCTTTGGGATTTGCTTGTTTGTCTGTTGTTTGACAGGACAGATTTTTCTTACTTCATTGCACTCAGGATAAAAAGATAGTTCAAAATAGTAGAGTTTGGGTTTTTTTTTTTTTTTTTTGATTTTGGGGGCATTTTACCTCAACTCCTCTATGCCCCTGCTTATGTGGGCCTTAATATTTTTAAACTTTGCTTTTGCTTCAAAAGTGACGATAAAAGTTCTGTCTCTGTAACTGGGCTATCTAACAGCATTCAGAATTTGATCTGTGCATTTTTTACTACATTTTTGTGCCGGTTTGCCTAGCAGAAAGAGCCCAGCTGGGAAGCAGGAGTTGGCCTTGCCCTAGCCCTGTCTCTGAGGCACAAACCGCACCGACTTGCAGACCTGAAATAGTGTGGGAATCACCAAGATACTAGACTTTGTTTTCCCAGTGTTTTGGTGGCGCAGTGACCGCATGGAAGACAAGCGGGGAACATGCCGGGCTGCTCTGACAAGGAGTGTTTGCAAGGCCGGCAGCCCCACAGTGATCCTGGGGAAGGACATTTTATAAAAGCGAGGCAGTTAACGGGCTGGAGTGGAGAAGAAGGGAGGTGGATCTGGGCAGCAAGGTGAAAATCTGAAATTGAGAGATTACTGAAGAAGAAAGGGGGTATACCGGGAAGGATGATGCACTGGGCGAGTATTATCTAGACTGGGGAAGATGCAGCATTTATCACTAACCAAGGTTAATGGTATTCCCAAATCAAAACGCATCTTATCTCTGACTTAGGAGGCCAGTTGGAAAAGTGAATCTTAACTGCGGCCTTGTACAAGAAAAACCTTTAGTCCAAAGGAAAGAAGCAAAAAACTGCCTCTTGAAGTGTTGAAAGGAGAAATTCTAAATATTTGGGGGAATTTTTAGTCTTTGTACACTTCGATAACCAAAAGACGTGCATGAAAAGACATACATCAACTCCAAATGGTTTAGGCATGGCTCCTCATCGCTCCAGTCGTACAACACAGTTGCACCCCACTGCTGAGTTTATAGATTAGATTACAACAGTTTTGCTTATTGAAGAAGCTTCTTTTTGCTATTCGCTATCGATTCTTGCAGGTAGCATAGGTAATAGAACTGAATAAAGGCTATCTGGTGCTTTGTCATTGCAAGGCAGTGTGTGCAGTTATTTATCATTCTCCAAACAATCTAACAGAGCTCAGATTTTCTCAGTGGCACCTATCTGTCTCAAATTTGAGAGGTTTTTTTTTTCTTTTAATATTAAGCTAAATGGATCAGCTGTTTCTCAGGTTTAAACAGAGGAATATGCATCATTTTGCATGTGCTAAATTCTTGAAAATACTCTGTTAAGATTTGGCACCCTCCTGGTTTGAACTGTAGAGAAATTGCCCTGCAAAACACCTTCTCAGAGCACACAACTGAACTTGGCCACGATACCACCCATGAGAAGAGGTGGCTTAGCCGGTCTCGGGAGAGCTGAAGTTGACATCCAGGTTCTTCTGATGCTGCTGGATGTGCTTTTGGCCCTTTGCAGTTAATGCGTAGTTAAGTCCTGCGTGCAAGGAACGGTCCTCACGTGTGCATGGGATCGTTCAACCTGGGATGGTAACTGCTAAGCCGAGCAGTTTCTTCCCATTCTCCTCTCCTCCTCCAGCTTGTTGTGTTCACAACAAGCAAAGCCGAAAGTCTCTCCTGGGCTCTTGATGCTCCTGCTGCTGTCACCAGAAAGCTGATGGACCTCGGAGAGGAAAACTGAGGGGAAAAAACTCAAGGCAGGGTCAGGACAGGCCTTTTACTGGGGCTGAAGAGTCTCTGTAGAGAAGCAGCTGGGGACCAATAACTATCTATCACCTAGAGAGATATACACACTAGGTCATGGTGGAAGGAGGAGGATGAGACTGTCTAACAGGGAGGATTCCCGATCATAGATTTTAATGTATCTATCCGTCTTGGTCCAAAAATGGAAATCGCAAGCTGACCGTGTATCCTCGATCCTTGAGAAATGGCTTCAGAGGAGGATTTCATTAACACCAGTGGTAGAGGAGTGGTCTGAACACACAGAATCACAGAATCCTTCAGGTTGGTCATCTAGTCCAACCCTCCTGCACACGCAGGGTCACCTAGAGCGCATGGCACAGGACTGCATCCAAGTGGGCCTTGAAGATCTCCAGAGAAGGAGACTCCACGAGTTCTTTGGCAACCTATTCCAGTGCTCTGTCTCCCTCACTGTGAAGGAATTTTTCCTTAAGTTCCTGTGGAACTTTTGATGCTTCAGTTTGTGGCCATTACCTCTAGTTCTGTCGGTGGCCACCACTGAAAAGAGGCCGGCTCCATCCTCTTCACTCCCTCCCTTGAGGTATTTATATACACTGATTAGATCCCCTCTCAACATGAGCATCATAAGCTGCCCGATGGCTCATGACCAACACAGGGACTCTTGAAAAGTTTTCAAAATGTGTTCGCAAGATTTTTGCTTTCAAGTCTTGCTCTCTTTAAACAAATAATAAGTTGACATTTACATTTACATTTACTGTGGGAGCTTTTAATTACAGGAACACACATAATTAATCCAAAGAGGATGAGATGCTGTAAAGCAAAGCTAATGACACATAAGCGTCCTATTGATTAAAAAGTTGTGGCTGAGACCGCTCAATGCAATCTTCAGTAACACTCTTCTCAAGCTCTCCATGAAGACTCAAAAAGAGCTGTCCCTGGCAGGGTATAGTGAAGCAGGATTTTGCAAAGACCTATGTGCTTCTATCATCAGTCTCTAGCTAAAATGTACAGTTTCCCTGTGTAGCTTTACTGCAAATTTGGGGAAGGCAACCCGCAAAACGAGTGGGATGCACTGTTGAATTTGATTTGACGGTCAGATTTGCCTTCCAATGTGGAGGTAATTCCCATAATTCTGCTTAATTTATTAGGGAAAAAAATATCCTTGCAGAGATGCAAGGCCTTCCAGAAGTACATAAGAAGTAAATCCAGAAGTGGTGCCTCTGAAGGAGGTGGACTTGAGTGCTGTTTCTGGATGGAGATGCTCTGTGTGCCTTTCCTGAGAACTAAGACCATTAAGTGTGGGCGGGCATTTACAGCATGTCTATTTGCTCCCCTTTTGAGCGAGAGGGTGGTGCTATACGTGAACATGCATGATCATTTACTCAGGTTGTTGCTGATCTCTGTTTATAAAGTCTGGTAACCCCTCAGGTGGATATCCTTAATTTAGTAGAGCTAATGCCCTTCCATTCTCATCTGAGCAGGCTACATCTGAACAACATCCACCCAGAGACAGGTCTTAGGACAGGGAGGAAGGAGCCTCCTACCTCTTCTTCAGATCTAAAGCAAAATCCTCATTTTCTGAGCCACTTGTGGCTGCATGGTCACAAGAAATCTGAAGAGCAGCAGATATTGTTTACTCTGTCCTGGGAGAGTTTCAAAGAATGGTTTGTTCAGAAAAATAAGTTGTCAAGAACTTGCCAGTTCTTGACTGGCAATATTGCCAGCGTGGAGAAGGGATAGTGAGGGGGAAGATTTCTGTAACCAAAGTGCACAGGTTTTCCCCCTAGACAAGCTGCTTCTACCGTTCAGGGAATCCTGTTCTGCCGTTTGGCTTTGCACAGACAGCTTACTTGCCTTAGGGCAAAAGATACTACCTGTGTGGGTTTTGTTTGTTTGTTGGTTTGTTTCTTTACTCTTGTGCTTGCTTTGCACTTGGCTGACACTGTTTGTGAAAGTATATGCTGATATTCTGGAATCAGTAGTTCTAAAGTTTAGAAAAACAACAGTAAAAAGCCCGCACTGCCTTGCTTCAGTGGTGGCATGAGGGCTTGGCCGCCAGCAAGCCATGAAAGGCACAGGAGATTGAACAAGCCTTGTGCCAAGGTAGATTTCCTTTCGCTGAATGTCCCTCTAACAGCGTATCTCAGACTCTTCCAAGCATGGAGTATCTCCTGCCTGTATCTGCTCTATTCCCACTTTGTTACCCCAGACACCAGTACAGGCTGGCGACCGACCTTCTGGAGGGCAGCTCTGCAGAGAAAGACCCGGGTGTCATGGTGGACGACAAGCTGACCATGAGGCAGCAGTGTGCTCTTGTAGCCAAGAAGGCCAATGGGATCCTGGGGTGCATTAAGATGAGCGTCTCCAGCAGGTTGAGGGAGGCCACCCTGCCCCTCTACTCAGCCCTGGTGAGGCCACATCTGGAGTATTGTGTCCAGTTCTGGGCCCCACAGTACAAGAGGGATGTGGAGCTGCTGGACAGAGTCCAGCGCAGGGCTACAAGGATGGTCAGGGGCCTGGAACATCTGCCCTATGAGGAGAGGCTGAGGGAGCTGGGCCTGTTCAGCCTGGAGAAGAGAAGGCTGAGAGGGGACCTGATCAGTGTCTATAAGTACCTCAAGGGAGGGAGTGAGGAGGATGGCGCTGGCCTCTTTTCAGTGGTGGCCACTGACAGAACTAGAGGTAATGGCCACAAACTGAAGCACCAAACATTCCACAAGAACTTAAGGAAAATTTTTTTAACAGTGAGGGTGACAGAGCACTGGAATAGGTTGCCAAAGAACTCGTGGAGTCTCCTTCTCTGGAAATCTTCCAAACCCACTTGGGTGCAGTCCTGTGCCATGTGCTCTAGGTGACCCTGCTTGTGCAAGGGGGGTTGGACTAGATGATCTCTAGAGGTCCCTTCCAACCTTAAGCATTCTGTGATTCTGTGATTCTATTACTGTGGCTTTCAGCATACTCAGAGTTGGCGATTCTAATCTGGACCCAACCGCTGAGCTTGAGGGCAGTGCGGGGGCTCTCCCCACGCTTCGCGGAGCAGCCTTGGAGCCCACAGGAATTTTGGGGGCTCCTACAGAAGAGCTGGATTAAGATGGAGTGAAGCTTGGTGAGGATTCTCATTCAGTGCTTGCAGCATAGCAGCATTTGAAATGTGTTGCCAGGAGCAGTGAACTGCCAATGGCTGGAGGAAAAAAAAATATATATATATATATGTATATATGTACACACATATATATTATATAGGTTTTGAAGTCTGTTATATATATATATATCAGAAGTCTGTTAAAATCAAATACCCTGGTAATGTCTGGATGAATGTTTTTAGGAAGGTAATATTAGATCCTCAGTTAAAGTGAACTTAGTTTCTAGCTATGAAGACTGATTTTTTAATTTATTTTTTTCAGATTTCTTTCTTTTGTGCAACTACTGTGAAAAGACTCTGGAAAAATGAGCCTTTCCTTCCTCTCAACTGAATGTCTTGGAGATAAGTCAAGCTCAGGACTCTGAAACTGGGATAGCTCAGATGACTCTTCCTTTCAAGCCTTAATGGCAGTATGACACTTCACTGTCTTGGCCTCGCCTGGGTTGCCTTGCCCAAGTTTGGGAATCAGAAATCCTTCTTTTTCTGATTCTTGAGAGACTGTTTATAGATCCATTGTTAACTTATCCAGACACTTATGCCTTTATCCATCATTCTTTCACTTTAATAGTGTAACAATCTCTTGAAGTGAGATTTATTTTAAAAGCCATACATTTCAGACTGCTCTTTGCTGAATTGCACTCCATGTTTGCCTCATGTTTTTAGACACTGAACTGCAAACTTCCGTAAGATGAATGTGTAATATTCTCATTCCATCCTTACGGAAAGCAAGCCTTGGAGACCATGAATTTGCCCAAAGGAGCAGCCCGTGGCATGATGGATCCCCCCAGCTCCAGTCTTGGAATCGAAATAGGTAGAGATGCAGCAGCAATAAAGAAAATAAAAATTAAAATGCAGAAAGTAAAGGAGCTCATAAAAAGTCTTTGTTTTTAGAATCACCTTACTTCTAAGTATATTAACATGTGGACAGTATATAACAGCAAGGGAGGAAATTAACTTTTTTATTATTTTTGTTTGTTTCTTATGAAAGTGCAGAGCTTCAATCTTTCTTCCCTTGTTCAAAAATCATTATGAAAGCACAAGCATCTCTGTGGGTCTTGTACTTATAAAAACAGCCTGCGAAAACATAAACTCTATGCTGATCTTTTTAGTGTTTTCTGTGGATAAAGACACAAAAAGCATTTTAAGTGCTCAGATGGGGAATCTCCTGGAAAGGGTCAGGCTGAGCAGAGCCAGCCATTATGATTCCTGGAAAAACAGAGGTCAGGCTTAACAAAGTGGCTGGAATTATTCAAAAAGGGCTATTGCAAACCCGGGAGGAGGGGCTGAGCGTGTGTTGTGGAGCAGCAGAACAGTACATTGCTGGTGGGAGATAAGACTTTATTTCATTTTTTTTTTGATTTTCGTGTTCTAGCTTGGTGAGTTGGAAAAGAGAAAGCAAGGGGAGAGATGGTCCTTAACTCATTCAGATTTGGGTCCTGCACACCAGGTGCAAAGCAGCCAGGACATGAAACACCTTGAGTGTTTCAGGGCTGAGGAAAGTCTAACACGGTCAGTCGTAGATTTTATGTGCCATAGAAAAAAAAAAGGCAGAGAAAGCTCAGATTAAAGTTTATAGTATTAGTAACCACTTTTATTGATGGAGAAATTTGCAATTGGAAAGGGAGCCATAGGAGAATTGCTAGAGGGCAGGTGCCAGCGTGTGAAGCTTCCCCTGCACAAGCAACAGCAATCAAAAAGTGCTCTAAAGAGGAAAGAAAAGGCAATAGCTGACACATCCCCTCACCCCCATCCAAACGGACCCATTCTCCGAGCTTCTGGAGGAGGCCCTTAAGAGGTGACTTGGAGTAGTCAGGTCAGGAAAACACGTTTTAGAGCTGCTAAAAATTGGTTTGACAAACCAAGACAAGAGAACACAGATGCCTTCTAGCAAGCCCATTTTTACCTGAAATGGCCCACAAGCAAAGGCGAGTGCCCTCTCTCCTCTGTGTGTGCTGAGGTGGGATGGGAGGCTCAGCGCTCAACCATGCTCTTCCTCACCGCGAAAGCCATGCCCAGAGGAATGATTGGGCCCCAAATTTCAAGGCAAAAGATGGCAAGGATCTGGGTTTTAGGCGATATTTTTTCCCTTCGGTCTCCCATGGTGGGAGAGAGGTGTGGGAGGAAGAGAAGGGGAATCCACAGTGTTGGTGTTGCCTTGTGGCCAGTAGCACAGAGACCGTGGAGGTCTGGGGTTAAAACTGACAATTTAAAAACATGGAAAACCAGAAAACAAGCCAACAAAACTGCTGCCTTTGGCTTTCTCCAAGTACTTACAGTGGCAGGTCATTTAAAAGGCTTCATCATGGAAAAAGTGGGGAGGGTTTGCTTGTGATGGCTTTCTGGAGACGGTTTTCTGGGGATGTCCCAGGGTGTGCTACCAGCTCAGAGTAGTCCTCAGCCGAGGATAACACATCCATCCTTTCTGCTGTTTTGCTGAGTGGCATTTTCCCAGACTTCCATGAAGAGTTCTTTAGAAAATGAACAAACAAGGAAAAGAAACTCTAAAAACAGGCAGGAGGAAAGCCTTCCCGCTATGTGGTCACGCGATGTTCTGCGAGAGCCCCATGGCTCCCACCACCCTCTCCCTGTTGCCAAAGCTGCCAGTGCCTCTCGCTTCATGAAGGGGCTTTCTGAAGGCGAAGGATGTCTCTGATCATTGGCGAAAACAGGCAGGGACAGAAGAGGAGAAAAACTAAACTAACTGATTCATTTTCCTACCGCAAGAAGCAAAGAAGAACAGCATGTGCTCAGCTCCTGGGCTGCCCATATTGGGCTGATTAATAGGGTTGCTAATGTCCTGCAGAGCTGTGCAGGACAAAACTTGCTGCTAGCTTGCTGTTATAGAGTTATCTTTGTAAGTCCTGGGCAAGATTGAGGGTCTAAAGTCTTAAAAGTTAGGTCTGATGCTAATTCATGTCACGTTGATCCGGCCATCATGGTGCTTAGTTCATGTGTATTCAGTAATGTGGACTAGGAAGGGCCAATAAACTGTTGGGCTTCACGGCAGCTCTTTTGCACCCCCTCACTGGAGATGCTGTGCCAAGTTATTAGCACATCGTTGCATAACGTTTATCAGAAACAGTGAAGTGAGTCAGGGACAAGACTGAAAAGGATTAGGGACACACAAAGACTTCTGTACATCAGGAGTGAAAAAATGAGTGTTATTCAAGTCAGAGGTGAGACTGTTAAGATGAAATTAAGGAAAGGCAGGGGTAGACAGTGAGCAGGAGCAGACCGAGCAGTCCAGCAATGCACAAGGGGGAAAAGCTCTGGAGATGGCACAAATGCAAGGCATGCACATGTGCTGTGTGTTTGTTCTGGGGGGTTTCTTCCATATGATAACTACCGTCGAGAAACTGGTGGTGCTAAGAAATGTAATGCAGTACTTCAGACTATGATTCAATTGAGAAAGTGTGGAGGAAAAAAGAAGAAAAAAAAAAAAAGGTATAAGCCCCCAAATTACTACCCGTTGCTTGTGCCCAGGCATCCCGGTTGCCGTCGACATGTCCTCCTTATGCCACTTGCCTCCTGCCACTGGGTTTCCCCGAGCACCAACCTTCTGTGCACCAGAGGGTTCAGAGCCAGCCAGCTGCCCACGGTGGGTATTTTCCGAGGAGATTGGGACCCTAGAGCACATAGCAATGCCAAGGGAGAAGAGGCATAGGAAAATGGAGGCAAAGTGCTAGATCCCAAAGCCCACCTTGTTGAACAAAATGTGTATTTTTTCATTGTAAGAAAGCATCATGCAGCACTCGCCGCGCGATGGGAAAGGAGGGAAGCCAGCCATGCAGCACACTAGAACTCTGCTGGGCTTTTCCAGGGTGCACATCTCTCATCTAGTGCCATTACAACCCACGGGAAACTTGCGGACTGGATTTGGCAGGTAGTAACAAGCCTCAGAGCAAGGAACGTAAAATAAAATATTTTTAAAAATCATCTAAACATGTTAAAGCCTTTGCACGCATCAGACTCTCTGCTGTCACGTTCTATAAGAGCTGACAAGAGCAGCAAAATGCATCTAAGCTTTAAAAGCAGCTTCTTGATAAGAGACACTGTGCCAGGCTGGGACTTACTCCAGCGTATGCTGTACGCATACGGCAGCACTGACCTTGTGTGACCAAACAGAGAGATGCATTTGAGTCTTGCATTATAATACTGTGCTCATAAGTGAAAAAGAAATAATTTCACCATCTAGTTACTTTTTGCTTCACCAGCTGTCCCTCAAAGTGCTGCAGTAGATTATCTGAGTAGCTTGATGGCAATTGCTTTGCAGAGCAGTAGTCCATTAGCACACAGGCAGCTGTGATTAACGGCAAGCAAACCTGGGTGTTCCTGGAGGGCAACCTCCCTGGCACTGGCAGCAAACAATCATTTTTGCCCTTTCCTGGTCCTCATGGGCCATCCCTCCAGTGCAATTTTCTCTGGGTTGTTCTCACCGCGCTGTAGCTGTGCCAGGATGATCCAGGTTGTCTCTGGCAGCTGGGATGCCCCCATTTATGAGTGGGCTGTCGGGTCCGCAGGCCAGCCCATGTGAGTCCGAATCCACGCCAAGGTATGTTGCTGGCTTTCTTTCGTCCTTCCTAGTCTTAGTTCATTGTCCATTTGGAAAATTCCAGGCCATGGTTACAGAGCAGAACCGATGGCCTTGGCCGATAACAGCACAGTGAGCGGTATGGCCAACAGTGTGGTCAACAGCATGGTCAACGGATATCAGTACAGATGTTCAACAGATAACCAGGTGGAAAGGCCACAGTAGTGAGATGCTTACAGTGGGAGTCTGTAGTACATTCCCCTCTGCTGACAATGTTTGCTCATGAAGTCACAGGAGGGCTACCACAACCCACCAGTGCAGTGGCTCCAGCGTGGCGCACCCGTGGCTCGTTAGCCCCCAGAGCAAGCCCCTCTGCTGTGGGTTGCACCATCCTGAGACCCTGGCTCACCTGTGTGGTGCCAGTCTGCAGAACACACTGCTTTTGCTTCCGTGAAGACACTTTTTCATATTCAGTATCTGGGTTTGACTCAACCTCTCCAGCATCCTCCCTGTGGACCCACTTTCTATCTCCTCTCCCATTTCCACTTCCAAAATACTTTTAGAATAAGTAATTTTTCAGGAACAGGAAATCAGGTCTGAATGAAAAATAAAAACAACTCAGTATCACTTCTGCTACTCAAGCGCAACAGGGTGACTTAACTAATGTTCTAACAACTTATGTCACTAAAGAAAAGCCTAATTATTTCCTTCCACTGCTAATTTCAGCTACACATCTTAGAGTTTAAACAGGCAAAATGAGCCACTTTTAATAAGAGAACTTTGCACCATTGGAAAAATGTGCCTGGCAGTCTCCCCAAAATCCTCATCATTTTTATTACAACACTCATGTTTGTTTTCACTTTCCCCTTTGTTAACATTTTAGGCAACTCAAATGAAGCCCTCACCATCAAATGAGCCTTTTAACAGTAATGACATAAATTACATTGTTCTCGAGAGCCTGCAACACCCAGCTATTAAATCTAACTATGTGAGCTTGGCAAATCTTTTCATAAGCAAGGCAGCTGGCTCCTTTCTCCTCTGCCTCCAACCCACCCCCTTTTCCCCTCGTGATGTGCACTTGGAGGGTGATAATGTGCCCAAAACACCTTTGTCTGAGCTGCTCTGCACTGAGCCACATCTTTAAAATACCTAGCGCCTACACCAGGTGCAGAGCTGCCCTTTTGGCATGACAGGTTGCACCCCAACGGGGTTGCAAACCAGGTGCTCTGTTCACTCCTGGCCCTGGATTTGCGCTCTGCAGTTGTCTGCACTGGACAGGCCGCCCTGGTCAAGCTTGCAGAGGACATCCTTGCGCCTAACCTGTCTCAAAGGGCCCTTTTCTTCTTTCTTCAATCACTATGCCATCAACGGCAATTTTCACACTGTGCACAGTTATTTAGTGACAATACTCTAATGTAGCCTAAAAGGCTGTTAATTTGCAATCAGCGCTGTCTAATGTACACATGAAAACAGGAACCTGGAACGTGCTGATGGTGTCCTTTCTCTCGGGATGGATGCCTCCCAGAGGTATGTGACTTCAGGCTGCACATGGACCAGCACCACAATCTGGCCAGCACGTGGGCCACTTCTGGCTGTCCTTAACCCAGTGCAGGCTCAGGGCCAAGAATGACCCACCGAGTTCAGGAAATGTGCCCAAGGCCTCAGACCTGTTCCCCATGACCAGCTGGGTGGGGATGGGGCTGGCTGGTACTCACCAGGCACTGGTGGGAGCAGAGAGACTTTTCTTTGAATGAAATTTCTTTTTTTCTTTTTCTTTTTTTTTTTTTTCTGCAGACACAGCTGAAATGGAAAGCATAGTACTTAAATGAGATTTGTTAAAAGATAAACAAGGTTAAATGGATTAAGCTGTGGAAGGAAAATTCCTGCACTCAGATCTTTAAGCAAGTAGATGCCTGAGTATCAGCATCAGGGAAAAATGTTCCTGTGAGACTTATTTCAAGGAGCCAGGAAGAAGGAAAACCCATGTGTCATCCTTCATGTCAGCAGGTCATGAACTTAACATTGCCAGATTTTTGCTGAAAGAATAGGCTTTTCCAGGAACAGGACTCTTCTCGGCAGATGGGCTCCACCCAAATAGCAGAGTTACCACTCTGGGGATCAATGGGTGGGATAAGTGCTGGAGACACGAAAGTTTTGATAGAAATAGGAAAAGGGGATTAGGTGAGGCATATAAATTGATGAGAAAAAAATGAAGGAAAAAGAATGAGAAGAGGAACAACAGAGAGAAAATCTTGTTATTGGAAAAAAAAAGCCTTAGTGTGGCCAACAGTGCAGAAGGCAATGGCACTGGGCTGCTACAGGTAGGGACCTGACCCAATCGAGGGAAATAACAGCAGCATTTGCACACTCATTCAGCAAGCTATTCCACAGGGGAACAGAAGGAAGGACACCAGGATTTTGTAGAGATAACAGTGGAAGAGTAGCAATAACAAGAAGAGAGAACAAGTGAGCAAGCTGTAGAAGACAAACCAACTGGTCATGATCTTGTGATTGATTCATGGTGGCCCAGACCCAGGGGTGTGAATAAGAGCAACAGGCAGATGCCCTTAGGTACCACAGAGAAAGGGGGAAATGGGCACAAAAAGCTTCCTCCAGTCTTAGCAGCAAATGCAGCTGTCTCCTAAAGGCTCTTGGGAGTAGAGAACAAGAAAAAAAAAAAGAGAGAGAGAGAGGAAAAAAGGATTATAAAAAAGTCACGCATTTGAGGTCGAACTGTCTCTAGATAATGTGCAAAATAGCAGAACTCAAGCATGGGTAGCCCCTGCAAATAAACAAAAAGAGCAGAGCTCTCTGCAGCTGTCCCATCCTAGAGGAAGTGTTAAACAATGCTAAAATGCTGCATATCACTGAGGTGGGCAAGAAGTGAGATGCCCTGCAGCTAAGAAGGGTTTGGATGAAAGCTAGGGCTGCAAAAGCCAGGTTTAAACTAACGGCTTCCTCTTACCTATCATTTAAAGGACTTGAAAGAGGATGTTACTAAGCACGTTTCCTTAAAGACAAATGAAAAGCTATGCAGAAGTTTGAGTGCTCAAGCTAGAGACATTGTGAGTGGCTGTTGTTAGAGAAGGAAGTATGGCTGAAGGACACGTATGGCTGAAAAGCCACCAGGATGGGAAAGACATAGCACATAGGACAAGGATCTGCAGGGTGGAGTGGCCAGAGTGGCAGTGGCTCCTGGCTCTGTGAGAAGTCATGCTCAGGTGCTGGACATCCAGGGGGCTGGACCACAAGCCAGCAACCTGGCAGAGCGATTTGTTTAGGATTTTGTATGTTCCTGTAAGCAAGCAAGCTGAATTGCACCAAAGTCACTTGATTCCTTCTCTTGATTTCCACTTCTAATCAATTATCTATGTGATCCCAACCTTCAGCTTTCTTCTCTGGTCAAAAGGAGTACTGATTTATTTAGGTCTTAGAAAATTGACTTTCTTTCCTCTGCTATTCAGTATGAAGAGTTATCTAGACTGCACAGTCAGAGCCAGGATGACTAATGGAAATGTGTAGATAAATGGAAATTACCCCATCACAAACTGAAGCAAAACCCAGATTTTAATATACTCTGGCTAGAAGGACCAGATAATCTCTATCCCCAATGCTGTGAGAAGTGGCCTGTGAAATTGCCATTCTGATAGTAAGGCTTTCTGATCTATCAAATCAGAGAGGGATACCATAACACTGGAATCTTGCAATTGTTAGAAATGGGATGGAGAGAGTGATCCAAATCATTTACATGCTCGTTAAACCAACCACAGCATTTTACAACTCTGTAAAACAAATTCTGAGTGAATGAATAACTGAAGACATGGCATAAAGCGGGGCTAAAATGTAGCATGTGCTGATCAAGAGCTGGCTGCACGACGGTTTTACCGGCTCCAGAGCTCGGTGTCAGTAGATTTGCTGAATAACTAGGTTAGTTGGAAATGTTGCAGCAAATATGTTGCCCGTCCTGGACTAGGTGTTAAAGCTGGAGAGTGGAGGTGGCACATGCTTTCCTCCAGTAAAGGCAGTCTGGCTTTGCTACAGATCAGCAGCCAAAGGGACATGAGACACCACCTCACAGAATCACAGAACGGCTGAGGCTGGAAGGGACCTCTAGAGATCATCTAGTCCAACCCCCCTGCTCCAGCAGGGACACCTAGAGCTCGTGGCACAGGGTGGCATCCAGGCGGGTTTGGAAGATCTCCAGAGAAGGAGACTCCACAGCCTCCCTGGGCAGCCTGTTCCAGGGCTCTGTCACCCTCACAGGAAATAAGTTCTTCCTCATATGGAGGTGGAACTTCCTGTGTTTCAGCCACCTCAGCCATCTTTTCTGTGGTCTCACCCTGTTGCTTTCATACAAACAAATGGCATTCTCATTCTAGCAAATATGGGCTTGCGAAAGCAGCATCCAAGAATGAGTCAACTCATTGAGAAATCTCCTGGGTATTTTAAGCTAGTGTGTCAGAGCAAAGGCACTTTGCAAACTTTCTAAAAAGTCCCAGCTCAAAGAATTCTGGTTTTACACTTTGAAAAGTTTTCCACTTCGAAAGGGCAAAGCTGCTGAAGCCTGATCCTGCATTTCTAACCAAGGCAGCTGAATACTCTCAGGCTTATGAAGGAAGGGCCAAGCCCTGCTCTACAGCCAGAGACCTTTTTTTATTATTATTTTGGTGCTCAGTAACTCAACTGTAAGTAGTTTTGTTGACATACACAGTCTTGGTGTTTGACTCAGTAAAAATGTCACTTCTCAGTACAGAAATCCAGATTTTTATACACAAGCCTTGCATATGTATAAGCAACACTTTCCTTCCTTTTACCTTACTTTGTAAAGATCTATCTTTTGTGGTCTTTTTAGAGGCCACTGGCAGACTATTTTTAAGGCGGTTTATTGTTTGTAAGATGGAAATTTTGCTTAGCTAGACTATGTTTTCCTGATAAATGCTTCCCATGGTTAGTCGTCTGCTCTGAGAGAGCAATGCCACTGCACAGCCACACAACATCCATGTGGGCAAGTGTCGGTAGGAGAGATAGAAGGGGAGGATGTGCAATAGCATGACCTACACCCACCCTGCAACATGCAGGTCACCCAGCTCCTGCACGGCCACCAGCTGCCACACAGAGCCCTAAGTGGCATTTCCAGGTTTTTCAACCTTTTAATACTCGTCACCCATGATGGTCTGAATGGAAGATTGTCCGGGTGTGACAACTCTTCATCAAAAAAGCCTCACCTGGAAATGGTAATTACAGCCTGAGACTCTCTGTATGTCGCTGCAGCTTTACGGGGCCTGTCCTCCAGGCAGCCACACGTCTCGCAGCACTTTACTGCCAAAACACTTTGGCACTCTTCCAACAAAGAGCAGGCAAAAATGAACTCCAGGATCTTCTAGGGCTAGGCTGGTCAATTATTCCTGAACTCTGAAGCTCCCTCCTAGCCCTGCAGTGATTTTTCAGTGGACAGCATTACTATAGCCTCTAAGTATGCAGAGAATTAAGTTTTTAGTCTTGCGTTAATTGTACTAATGAAGACAAGTTAGTGTTAGATCAAGGAAAAAACAACCGAAAAAAAATAGAAAGTATTGCTGCAGCTGTTTTTCCCAAACCTCTTTTCTTCTGACCTGAGTCATGACCTCAGAACAAAAAAAAAGCACAGACATCTCCATCCCCATCTCCATAAACACACACAACAATTCCTTGCATAGAGCTGAACGGCCGGAAAAGGGTTCTCTAAGGGACAGCTTTCCCATATAGCCTCATTTCCTTTCCTAGCTCCAGATGTAGCACTTCTCAGAATCACTGCCCTTGTTCTTACAGGCTTTTTGTACTTTTGCTTCTTTAATTAAATAGCAGAACCGTTGTTGTCCTCAAGTGCAAGGAGCTCTAGGGAGCGTGCATGAGCACACAAGAGCTGAGTGCCAAAGCACGGGCGCCGCTCGTCAAGACGGCTGCAGTTTAAGAACATTTCTATTAGCTCATGGCCTGGAAAAGTCGTCTCTTGGCTATGCACCGGGTCAACACCAGCATCTGAGAGAGTACTGCTGCCCAGCATTTATTTCTCTTGCAACTACAAGAGCAGCTGCAGTTTGAGTTGGGACTTGGCTGAGAACCTGCTGTCCCTTCTTCCTTGCAGATGATGCTCCTGCCACTCTGGTGGCTGCTGTGGGACCTCTTGGGCACAAAACCCAAGGGAATATATTAGGAAGCAAAATCAGGCGAAAGCTATTCCAGTCAGGTATTTTCTCTCTCAGACAATTTTGACAATTCCAAAATGTCCTGTTTGGACATATTATTTTGTTTGTTTGTTTGAGAGGTTTTTTTGTTTAGTTTTTGTTTAGTTTAGGTTTTTTTTTTTTTTTTTGGAGGGGGGAAATAAAACGTTTTGAAAAGACAGAAATGTTCCATCTTATTTTCTTTTAGTATGGAGATGTGTAGAGAAGAAGACATTTTTCTGATGCGTAATTGCAAAAGAAGCATTCCAAAACTATTTTCCTATGAAAAAGATGCTCGTTTAAAAGGAAAAAAAAAAGTGAAATGTTTCTTTTCTGACCTCGAAGAAATTCCTTTTTTTTTTTTTAAACCCTGAATGTGGTCTATGAGGAAATTTCAAGCTCACATGGAATGAGAATAATGTTAGAAATCTTGGAATCTCTCATGAGCTAGAAATCTGGGCTTTCCCCACAGAAGTCTGGAGACTTAGTGCCCATGTGAGTAAAGGATGGCTACTCCCACTCTTCAGGAGGCCACAGACCAGCCCAAGCTCTGCTTTAGCAGGCGCCACACTCACCAGCGCCTCCTGATAACGTGGCCGGGGCACCACATTTCCCCAGGGTAGTTGGTCCTGAGCAAGCACTGGCCATGAGCCCTCCTTATTCTGCCTGATCTGAGATTTCCTAGTTAGTCTCCTGTAGCCCCTTCCCACCACAGTAACAGCAACTTCAGCCTTGGGCTTTGCTGGAGAAGGCTCTCAGCTTCCTCTCTGCCATCCCTAAAATACAGAGAAGATGAACAGGGCAGAACTGGAGTTTCCCAGGAGCTCATCAGTCCTTCAGCAACATTTTTGGGTACAGATGTCTGCACGCCTCTGAGGTAGACACTGTGGATGTTAGGTCTCCTGTGAAAATGCTGGCAGGCAGGCACAGGTCATTAAGCAGATCCAGGCTGTTCCTACGGCATTTGAGGAAAGTTGTCCTCCTATCACACGTTTTTGACTTACACTTTTACACAGACAAAGCACCAATTTTCATAATTCAGTGGCTGTGTGCACACAAAAAAATATCTAACCAATAGCCCAGCTACTTCCAATACTTTTGCAACAGAGTTATAATCCATTTGTCTTTGGTGGCATAAAACCCAGTTTCATATGCTTTATGTATATATATTTATATATTATATAAAATATAATACATATATAAATGTATATACACACACATACACACATTTGGGCACATCTACTTACCATTACCTACACATATAATGCATGACACTTACTTGGAGTTTTAGGCATAGCAGAACAGTACCCTAACAAGACCCATTTCACCAATGGTCAGGATAAACCATAGACATTTAAGCACATGAATATTGTATTTGTATTTTTCCTCACCTCATTAGATACCTATTCTGAATATGGTTTTACAGAGGACAGTGAGAGATGCTGAAGAGATCATCTCCCTTACATCCTTGGACAGAAATACAGATCTTTGAAAGAAAGTAAGTGGAGGGAAAAGAATGATACAGACCACCAGCTCAGACTCTGCATGTTTGAGGCCACTGGCAAATACCCTTAAAGTATTTCACATGCAGATACAGCACCCGCTCAGCCCCTGCTGGCTTCCCAGGCGTGTTGTGGAGCCTCCGCATGGGAACCACATCGGACATGGGCTGCACAAGTGGAGAAGGTCCTTCTGGGCGGGTATCGGCACCGCCAGCCGTCGTGGCAAACGCTTAAGGTCCCTTTGCCTTTTCATCCCGCCTGCCTGGTGCCCACTGGGACGTTTGGGTGACGGCTTAATCTCCCTTGAGCAGCCAGCCAGGCATCCAGAGGCTCCACTACAGGCACTTCATCAGCACATGAAGGAGCCCCGGTCTGCACCTTGACGTAACATGATGCTCCGAAAACCCTTATCTGTCACCTGGAACGGCTCCTGCCTTCCCAAAGCAGGTAGCTGGTGCTTGCCGAGGCTTCAAAGCAGGACAGCCAAAGGGTCTTTCAGCCTTTCTTTCCTGTTCTTGGAGCATGATCGAAGAGCAGAAAAACAATTTTGTCACTAGGTGACTGGCTCATGGAGAAAGGAAGTCATTAAAATCCTGTAAATTTGCCTGGGTGAGGCAGGCAGGACACTCTTATATATCTTTACCCTCTTTTAGATCTTAAAACAATATGTCTGTTGTGTACTTATCCCTAGCTAAGTGGGGGCTCCAAGCATGCCTGAGCATATGTCTTCCTTTCATGCGTCACCAGGTTTGCTGAAAAAGCAAGCAGAATACGTTTTTAGATAAATGCTAATACAAATATTTCTTGTCTTTTAACTGTGTTTTTTCTTGTTTGTCTGCTTGATAGTTTAGTTCCTTTTCCCCTCCTATGACTATTTCTTGATGCTCCAGGAAGCTCTTGAATACATGTATTTTCAAACTACTTTTGCTTCATTCTTTTTTATTTCAGGTTATTCTCCCACTGCAAAGTTTGAAAGGCAAAAAAGATTAAAGAAATCTCCTCCAAGCTGTGGACTCACTAAATAGTCTTTCGTCCAAAAAACATCCTGCATTTTGAGGAACTTGACTGTCTGGGACCCCCTTGTCAGGTATCAGCTAGAACAGCCAAGCAGTGCAGAGCGAGGCAACCCAGGCTATTTTAGATTGCCTGGGCCCATTACAGACCAATGGAAACTTGTTTTACCCTCCTCAGGGATGTGAGGTCTAAGCCTGTATCCATAAGCCATCTAGAATTCTCAAATATTGCTATATTCTTCTGTTCTCCAGCTTGCACTTGCATTTTGCTAAATGTACAGAAAATCCCCCGGCTTGGGTGAAACTATGTGTTCATGTGCCAGCAGTCGGTTGCAGTGACAGGCAGAGTATCCAAGTGGTTTGAGCCTCCCTTTGTGAAGAAAGGTGACCCAGCACAATAGAAGTAAAGCCCCAGCAACTGTGGTACTAACAACATACACAAAGATATTTGTTTTCATAAACCCAGATGTGGGGCACCAAGAGAAGAAGTGATCTCACCTATTAGAAGCAGATCCTGAAAACAGGTCCAAGATGATGAATGAGGAACTGCAAAGGGGAAGAAATTTCCATAGTGGAAAGGATACTCTGTGAAAGACTGTGCATATGACTCGAATAAAAGATAGGAAAGATGATCTGGGAAAACCATTAAATATTGCAATGGGGATTTTAAAGCTGGTGTTAAACTGCAAGTTGAGCTGATGAAGCAAAAGAAAAATGTGAATTGTTAAGGAAAACAGAAACTCAAGTGTAATGGAAGAAGAGATTTTTTTGTAAGCCCAGCATAGACAGTTTTGCTGAGTACAGACAGAAAAGAGAGCTGGATTTTTCAGCTGTCTTTCCCAAAAGCAATTTCAAGATTAAGCAGCCCTGCCAGAAAGTCCCTGCAGTTGGGCTGGTGCCCACTCTCCAGAGGAGCCTGATTCTTGTGGAGGAGAGGGCCATGTACCCACAGCTCCTCCGTCACCCAGGGGACCTGCAGATAGACCCGTCACTCTGACCTATCAGAAACTTCTGCCCTCCTGCCCTGCCCTCTGGGCAGGGGATCCT
>NW_010589581.1:76174-145144 GCF_000705375.1 Tinamus guttatus
GAATGCATGGCCAAGGCTGGGAGATGCTCACAATGTGTAGGATTTGAGGAGCAGGGTGACCCTGGGTGCCCGGCACCCCCTTCTCCCCATCTCGACCTGTGTCGGGTGGTGCGACTGTTGGGGGCTGCGCTGTATTTCCCAGCTGCAACATCTCGCTCCTCCTCTGCAATCCCTAACCCTGTGCTGCGTCAGAGAATTCAGATCATACAAAATTGCTGCGCCAAGCAGCAGCACCAAAACCCTGGGCAGGGCAATGCCTGACCGGTGCAGCCAGGATGAGGTCAGGAGCAGGGTCGGCAGGAGAGATGCACATGGAAAGGAGCTGCAGGCTGCAGGATAAGGGAGGAGAAAGACTGAAGGAAGAAGGCAAATGCTCAGGATTTCTGCCAAGCAGCTGCCTAGATGGTTATAGAAAAACTCCTATTCTTCACGTGTTTCTGTTGTAGGGGACCTGGACACCCATCGCAAGCACGCTGCCAGAAAGCACCGCTACTACGGCTTGGAAAACTCCCGCTGAGCAAATCCCTTGAAATAAAGATCAAAATCTGTCATATACCAGCTGTGGGACTGTCCCTATTAACCTGCTGGCAGCCCATGAGCTGAAGAAGGATAACAGGCCAATATTCAGAAGCCTCTGAGCTTTCTGCTATTAAAGAAGCTCTGAAAGAGGACAGCAATGCCCAACACTGGGAGCTAGAGATGGGTGCCCATGAAAACCCTGGTGAGAGGTGTTGTTTCCACCCATGTCACTGAGGCTACAACAGGGCTGACGTTGTGTGATGTTTCCACAGGGTTTTCTTGGCTGAGGCTAATCCAGGGAGCCACAGGAGCTATTTTGTCTTAACCGGCATGTGCTATCTTATATATAGTAACAAATCTCTTAGTCAGACAACTTCCTCCGTCTGAGTATCTATGCTGCTGAGGCAGCCTAGGAGTAAGCTCAGACCGCAGGCCGCAGTCACGATGGCTGCTGACATGTTAAATCACAGGTCTGTCTAAGATCCCTCCAACTGACCCTCCTGCAAACTAAGCCTGGCCTAATTCTCAGCGATAACTCTCCTCAAGAGGCAGGATGGGCAAGGCTGTGAGAGCCTTGAGCCTCTCCATTCTTCATGAATGCCCAGCACCACCCCAGTGATTTCTGCCCCTCTTCTTCCGTATACTCTCAGGCACCCACGTGCACAACACACACCAAGGTTGGGGCTCCTTTCTGGTGGGCTAAATGCAAACAAGAATAAATTAAAATAAGGATAATCACTGTCTTATCGCTAGTGTATCAGAGACACATGGCCAGGTGGCTTTGCTGTGCAAACAAGGACAACTCTGCTGCCACTGGCCATGGGGACAGGTGCCACTCCTTCACTTAGCAGCTTAAACTGAGGAAGTATTTGCAAACTCAGGTAAGGATCTCTGAAAGGATCAGCCTTGTAGACCCATAGAGACAGGAGCATAAGAACCAGAGGCAGCAAGGACTTGGCAGAAGGAGGTGTCTTGGGAAAGGGTCCCCTCTTCCACAAATCCATGGAAAGCAGCTGTTTGCTTGCTTGCTTCTTGCTTCAGAAATTTCCACATCATCCACATCATTGTTTTGCCTTGAGCTCGCTGAGGCAGCAATAGCCAGGACAGAGCTGCCTCGCGTCCGGTCTTTCTCAGCCTCTGCCCGTTTGGGGTGGGAGGTTGACCTTCCGTGCTTGGGTGCATACCAAAAAATATAGGTATGAAATATCTGAACAGAGACTGCAAGGGTTGCAGACTGAGGACAGACCGTTCTGTCTTATGGCACTCAGTTTTAATGTCATTTAAAAAAATATTTGCAGTATTTTAGCGCTCCGGCTCCATTTTACTAGGAAGAATATAAAGGTGTGTATATAGGAAAGAGGAAACAAAGACTCTCTCTCCAGAGCCTTGTACAAATTATGTCCAAAGAGAAGTGGACTGGCATAAAAGCAATTGATTCATATGAGGATGCTTCATTTTTTTTTCTTTCTTTCTTTTTTTTTTTTTTCCTGTGGCTAATACATTTGTTGCTCAAGGTTTATTTTTAGCTAAAAGAGAAATCATTGTTATGCCATGGCAACCAGAATGGGGAGGTGAGCTAGAGCAACCCGGTCTGACTAAAATATATCTGAAATCAGCGAAATTCATTAAATACCCTAAAAATAAAGACAATGGCTGTTACCATAACATGATGCTGATGTTTGTGATTTAGAAACACAAACCATTTCAGTTGCAGTATGTTTTTTTCCCCCCTAGTTACTGTCTGTGAAAGGAGGCCTGGCAAAGCAGCGCTCATATTCGTGAATGACCAACGCCGCTGAAGGATTTGCAGAACTGGTGGGATGTTCTCCTGGAAATGCAAGGAAATGGGGCTGTATGGGCTGGGACACAACAGCAGCCTCCCCGCAAGCTCGCTTGAATAACTGGCAGCGCGGAGCAAAAAGGCTGGCATGGGGCATGGGATGGCGGGTCTGGAGCCATGCGGAGAGCGGGGCAGCACCCGTGGGAAGCAGCTATGCCAGCAGGATCTCCCATCCCGTGTGCCCCGTGGGTACATCGGCCAGGAGCTGCTGCGTATTCCTCCCTCGTGGAGCTGGCAGGAGGGGAGCAGGGACTGTGCCATGCTCCCAGCTTTGAGGAGAAGTTGTTGTGAGATTGTTTTATGACAGGTCCTGATTGCAGCTGATGATCTAGAGGCTCCTATTTGCACTGCCAAGCGTTGCAGAGTACGAGGAGCACAGGGATGACCTTGACTAGCACAGGGTCCTCTTCAGTCCAGGATGGTGGTGATGATGGGTTTACAGTTGGACTTGATGATCTTGAAGGTCTTTTCGAACCATAATGATTCTATGATTCTGTGCTGCAGAGGAGGCAGGGGAAGAGGCAAACTCTTAGGCTGGCAGATGGCACGGGTCGCTGCAAAAGCAGCGATAATGCACTTTAGCTTCTTGCTGGTTGTGGAGGCAGCTCAGGGAAATGAGATCAATGGGGATGTCATATTTGTTCCTCTAGCTATCCTGGGTGTTGGAACTTGCAGGCACACCACAGGTCTACCAGGTTTTCTTGTGTGGAGAAGGTCTCCCAAGTGTTCGTGTGTGCAGAGGAGCATCAGAGCTGCCCTGGATCTGACCAGAGCCCATCCAGCCTGCCTCCAGCAGTGGCCGAGGGATGCTCAGTGTCACAGATGGGAGCAAAATGTGGTGTCTCCTTTGACAAACACCCTACAACTGAGTATTTCAGGTTGCAGATTACAAGTCATCTCTATTCTTTCTGTTTCATGTAATGGAGAAGAAAGGGAATGAAACACCAAGAATGAAACTCCCCCACTGCTGGTGTGACCTGCAAGGAGTGCTGAAACAGATGAGCATGGCCAACTCTCAGCTGACATCATTTGGGATTGGGGTTTATCACTCCAAGACCACTTCCACTTTAGTCTGTGGTAGACCTTTGGTAGAGCACAGAATCTCTCTGGCAGAAAGGGGTCTCAAGAGGTCCCTAGTCCAACTTCCGGCTCGGAGCAGGGTCACTGCTGAGTTCAGATCTTTGTGCAGTTGGGTACTGGATAGAGCTGCACAACCTCTCAATGCTTAATTACCCTCATAGCTACTTTTTTCCCCCTTATCTCCAGTATTCCCATTTCAGTCTAGCTTCAGGCTCTTCCACCACAACATTCTCCAATGACAAATGCATTTTAATTCTTCCTCTTTATCCCCTCGTCTAATCTACTAATCGAGCTCTGAAAGTTCTCCCTCATTGGCCCTGGTCCTAGAACGGAACACATTTAGCCAAAATTACAGTAAAGGCTCTGGAATAAAGCCTTCTTTCCCAACAATTCAAAATTTGGCATTGTATAAGTTTTACCACCACGATACTACATGTTCAAATCAGAAAAATACTCAGTGAGTGAAATACTCAGTGAGTGTTACCATGGTTCAGACAATAAATTAGACCATACTTTTTTGGTTCTGTTTGCAGCAGACTATCTAGTCATATCTTAAGTTTCTGATAAATTATGGCAGGATCCATGAATAACTTTCTGTTTTTAAAAAGCATCTGACCTGCTCTAGTATGTTTTAAACGACATATGCAACACAATTCTTACATTTTAAATTATGAAATCTTCACATTTCATTAGTTCTAGTTAACACAGAATTAATAAGTTCTATGTATTTTTATTTAAAAATCTAATCCCAAATTCTAAATCAACTTCTTTCAAAATTTGCCTGATAATTAGAGTCCTCTTGACCTGTTCCTCATAAAAGCCGTTTTGCACCTTTTATGCATATTAATTTGGTTGACCCTCTGTTCTAATGTGTATTTAGCTGTTGCCTCGCTTTTGACACCAGCCAGGAAATACTCTTAATGAATATGTTAATAATGATGCACTTACTTACTTAGAGAAGCTGCATTATGCTGTTGGGATATGTGGAGAGCTGAGGCAACTGAGGCAACAAAGTTTTAACATAAGCACTTTGGGAGCTGGTATTATTTGCTCTGCCAGCAACTACAAGCATGACAAGCATTTTATGAAAGAAGACAAAGTCTTTGCCTCAAACTGGTCACAAAGAAAAGCCTTGTTCCTGCAAGTGGCTTTGAGCAGCTCTGAGCTGCAGCGCAGAGTCAGTTGTGGCAGCACCAGTGAAGGGCCCAGCTTTGTGCCTGCAGTTGTTCTATTTTGAGGGCTGGAGATTTAGATGTGAACCTGTGCCTACAGGCCAGGAGAGCCATGTTTGCACCCTCAGCTGTGCTGTAGGGTGACCCCAATCCTACTGCACCCATGACAGGAGCCACAGCATGCACTGAACGGGGCCTGGAGTTGACATGCAGGGTCTGAGGATGTGGTGGTCCTCTCAGAATGTAAATACTGATCCAGCTAAGGGTATCCTGTGCTTGGGGTGAAACCATACCTAGAGGGTGTTTCTGACAAGCCTCTCTCAGATGGATTTTCCCTGGGGTTATGAACAGGTGGAGCAGCAGGACTGGGGGGGGACCATCTGCGGTGCCTCCTTCCCATAGAGCTGCTGGCTGGTAGGCCAAGCATGGCATCAGTGCTGGGGTGAGTGGCAAAATTCCACAACCTTCATCATTCCCATCATGTCAAACATGATAAAACCCCACGGTCTTCATCATCTCATCCCACCGAGCGTGCAAGGCTCAAGTGCCTCCTGAGTGTCCATTTTGTGCTTTCTCCCACGGCACATTTGCTCCTCAGACATGACAAGCATCATCTCCTCCATGGATGAGGCTCCATCAAACCTGTGGTTGCAAAGCTCCCTCCCCTCACTCAGGGTCTCCGTAGGGCTGCCTCACCCTCTGGCCCCCAAATGTTGGCATCCTGACTCCTGACGGGGCATCAAGGCCTGAATGCTGTGTCTGGGGTTGAGGCTTTGCTCTCCACTTGCAGAGCTCCTGTCACTGTCTGGACTTGCAGATGCTGTGATAATGAAGATAAGATGTAACAGCGCTTGGTTCACTTGTCAAATTCCTATACGGTAAAGCTAAAATTGATTTTTAATTTTTAATAGGTTGACTCATCACTCGTGGGCATTGCAGACAGTAGTTAAAAACTACTTTGCACTGGAGTCAGAAAGTCAGAACTAATTAAAGAATATGTCCACAAAAGCACTACTAATAGAGTAAAGGGAAGATCTTAATTAGAAATTTAGGAGGTAGTAACCCTCCTGTTAATAATGCTTAGACGATGTTTGGGAGCAATGCAAAATAAGCAAACAGCTCCTCTCTGCATAACTACAGTCAAAGACAAGAAAAAGCCAAAATAAAAATCCCAGTAGGGTCTGGAGGCTGCCACCCCAGATCTAAAACAACCTCCTCTATAAAATTGTCCTCAGTTTTGTTCAGCCTTTAGTAACAAACAGCACTGCAGTACTTCTACTTAAAAAAAAATCTGTAGAGTGAGGCAACAAGGTGACTTCAAGGACTACAAGGCATTAGCAATATTATGCAGAAGATGGGACTCCTTGGTGACCTAACTTTGCTCCTCAAGCAAAGATCCAAGCACATCTTTGATTGTCTGGCAAATGCAGACAGTTAAGACTCGGGAGAAATGTATCTGAAACAAACATTTTAAGCATATAAATGATGATGATGCAGTAAATATGCAATGACCCATGCTGGAAGAATAACTGCGATGAGTAAAATTCAGTGCTTTATGAAGTGCTTTATTTCCATTCAGAAGAGAAATACTGCCAGGTGTCCATCAACAGCAGGGCACAGCCTGAAACACTTCTAATTGCACGTTAACAAACTTTGACGGTGCCATGAGTCGGAAGGCACTCTCCCGTAGCCTGCCGTGATTGACATTGATGTGAACAGCTTGCTCCTCTGGATTGCCTTCCTCACTTGTCTGCAAAACATACTGATCCTCCCACCTGCACGCAGGCAGCCACTACGACAGCATCATTTTAGGGCGCAGAACCTGCTGTCATAGCCTGCTGAAACCTCCATTTCTCTCTCCGCTCCAACCCCTATATATGACTGCGGTGCTTGGGCTGCAGCCATGCATGTGCTCGGGGCTCGCTCCACTGTCCATGTCCCGGCATTGAGGCCTCTCAGGGTGCCAGGCACCTTGTAGGATTAACCTTTTGATGCACATTATGTCAGCAGAGACATTGAAAATAACAGTTGACATGTTCCAGCATGATATCTCTCTTGTAAAAGAAGCCCTTTGAATTCCCTCACACCTTTTGTGTTGTGACTGCCAATGCAGAAATTACCTAAATTATCATACTGTTTGAACAAAAACCACTGTGTTGATGTAAAACATAGTGAAACAACTCAAACATATGCTTTCCCTTGGTTTTAGCATCTTACTTGAGGTAAGATGCTATTCCCTTGCAGTTCTAATCTATGAAGCAGCAATAGTTTGAGGTTGAGGTACTTTATGATCTCTGGGAGAGAGTGAGCTATATGAACACAGAATCTTACTAAAACTTTTCTATATCTGGCCATTGATTCCTGAGAGTTTCATAGCACCCTTTCCTAGGCACTTGTTGCTGCTGGCCATAAAAGTACTATATCAGATACATTAAAAAATGGAAAATTTCAGCAAGGTTGCAGTTCTCACATCTCTGATTTTCATTAGCAAGCGGACTTTAACTCCGTGAATTTTTAAAGTAGTGAACTAAAAAATATAAAATATGGATAATTACATGCCAGAGCGTGCTAAGAAGTTTACTGTGCAGCTCCACCTGGAGAAACCTCATGAGCTTTGCAGATTCAAAAGCTGCTTCTTCCCCACCCCAAAGCCCACCCTGACAGAGGAGAGCAGATCCCACGCCAGCGTGGAAGCTGGACACTTAGGGCAAAGGAAGGAGGACCAGTGAGATCTAACCAAAATGTGCTCGGGGCTCGCTCCACTGTCCATGTCCCGGCATGGGACCATGCCAACCAAAATGTGGGCACTAGGACTGGGACACGTTTGGGAAAAGAAATGCCGTCCCCTTGATGAATGCCCTGGAAAGTCCCTGTGGTCATTGTGAGCCACTATGGCAGGGTATCTCCAGAGGTGAACGCTCTGTGTTTGGCCATTCTAGAGACATACTACTCAGAGAGAGACTGCAGTAAGCTTCATTTTACCATCATTTGGTGTAAAACAAAGGTCGTTTGGCCTTGGATGTGTCTGGTGGCTGTCTGAGCACATTGGGTTGACTCTCATGTACACCCAGCCCCTCTTGGTGAGGCCCTGTGTCAGGGGGTAGTGGAGAAGAGCTGGGTGCATTTCTGTAGCTTTCTGGGTCATTAAATGCTTTTTGTGCACTTGTGACTCCTCCCTATCTGAAAATAAATAAATAAAAATAAATAAATAAAAAAGATAAGTCTCTCCACACACTATTAAAAAAAAACCCAAGCTACACCAAAAACACCAAAAAAACCCAAGCTACAAGTTTTAAATAACTTTGTATCAGGACTCACCTTTTTTTTTTTTTTTTTTTTTTTTAAAGTAGGGGGAGGCTTCTTGTCACTCTACATCTTTCAAAGCAGAGCTAATGTCGTAATGTATCCGTATGTGCTGCATCACTCTCCCCGAACACTGAACGGAAGAAATATTATCTAAATTACAGCCAGGGAAGATCATTTTAAATTGCTGCCCAAAACAATTATTTTGAATCTACCTTGCCATAAAATACAACGTGTTTAATTTGTGTTAAAACCTCTCCATCATGCCCAAAGGTCCCACAGCAAAAATATGACAGACATCAGCAGAGAACCTGGCATCTTATCATTAGGTAAAGGGGAGCGCTGAGAGCAATCTCCTATGCATGTGTCCTTGCTTCATTACCCAAAGGCCTGCAAGAGAAGTGAAGAAAAATCCAGAAGGCTGGTGTTAACCAGCTCAGACACTCAGCAGAATTATCAACTTAGTCTGAAAAAGAAGAGAGTCCAGAAACAGAGCACTGACAGTAATTAACAACTACACTTCATGGGTTTTCAGTCTAATGAAGATGCAAATGAAAAATCAATGGAGGTGGCTTCCAAAAAGGAACATGGCAACAATGTTAGTATCAGAGCTGGCGGAAAGACAGTTCCACACAAATCATCTCGGAGGCTGTGTTCTTATATAAATTTGTGTTACTTCATTTTGCAGCTTTCTTTCTGCAAAGGACTCATTAGTCCTTATGTTGGTAAAACAAATACGAGTTTAATTTTCAAATTAAAAGCATTAAAATAATTGCATCTCCAAAACATCTCCAAATTTAGCTCAAAAATGATAAAAAATTAAATCTCTCAAATGCAAGAAATGCTTCCACATCTTCTGAGGGTCACTTGGTAAATTTGCTCAGAATGAAGCAGTCACACTGCATGAAACTTTAAATGAGGGGGATTAAGCCCTGCAAACCACCAAACTCAGCTGAGGCTGCAATTCAACATTATAAATTGCCAGCTTCATCTCTTTTTAGCTGGAGAAATACAATATACATTTGTCTTTGTTACAAAAGGGTTCTGCAGTTTTGAGATGAATACACTATAGGATGTAACAATGGCTAATCACATCCAGAGGGTGGGGGAGGTCACAACTAGCACTGCACGGTCTTTTCGCCCTGGGGTCATTGTACATGCTCCATTATCTCTTTATGGCACAATCTGGCAGAGTTCTGCTTTATATCGAGTATCACTCCTGAATTATGTCTTGCCTGGAACAAGATTTTGGCAATGAAAAATTCAATTTCGGCCAGACTGAATTATCTGCGAATTCTGGGAAATACTCACTGCTTGAGAGAAAATTCGAGATATGTAACCGCCAGTCGGAAAACCGAGCTGGATGAGGAGGCACCTCAGTGGTCAGGGCATGCTTCTGAAATGTGACTTGACTCATATTTCCTTCCTTCATTTATTTGTGAGCCCATATTAGAACCTCAGGCTATCTGCACTCTCCTATAATCTCCACACTTCTGGAGACACGTGCCCTATATCAGTGATGCAAGCCAAGCCCATTGCTCTGATTAAAAAAAAAAAAGGTGTAAAGGGAATCACTTTGCGGGGAAGTGAATAGCAGGTTTAGTTTGGTTCAAGAAGTACTTTAAATCTGACCGGAATTCAGAAATATTTTGATGTAGGGTGGATTTTAAATGAAATTTTGCATTTGGTATAGTCACAATATTGTAAAAGCAGTGATGCCCACAGACTCTCCTCTTCTGCCAGAAATTGAATCTGATCTTACATAGCACATTTTGTGCTGCTGCTGCCTTCACTGATTAAATTTTTCTGCAACCAAGAAGGTGCATCCATATGCAAGTAAGAGAGAAACATGGCATTATCTTTTCAGGTACTTTGGGTCAAGTGATAACTTGGCTCCCAATAGCTTGGAGGCAAATACACCTGCTATTATCCACTCAGCAGCAGTTCATCTGCCTCAGCTCTCCAGCCCTAGAAAAAAACATTGCAATTAAGAGGCCTTGGGAGAGAGGTAAGTGATTGGATACAGACTCAGACAGGCATTTTTCAATATATTTGTTGTTTATGCCAGTATATGGTTCTTGTTTTCATCCCACTCATTTATGAGCAGAGAGTCGAAGTAGCAGAGCTCCATCACCTTCAGCACAGGGGCAAGCAGACACGTTTGGACAACTCCAGTTTATTTCTTGTCTTTTTAAACCGACAACCCCCTACTCCTAAATCTCTGTGGTTTTCTTACCGTACAAATGTCATTTATGGATGGCTAATCCCTGCAGCAAGCTCAGGACTTGCTATGCATTGCTTGGTGTTCAACACCAGTTTTTCAGCTCGTACAAGTGGCGAGGTTGGGTGGTTTCTTGCAGCACAGCCTGAGGAGGACCTGTGGCTCATCCTCCAAGCCAAGTCTGCCACCTCCCTGCTTGTGAGGGCTGGACCACTATTTCACGAGGTTATCTAAAACTGGACAAGCCAAGGAAAAATCTCTTCAAGTTCCCTTTAAACCATGGTTCAAGCATGACAGTTGCACGAGCCAAACAGCAAACAGCAAAAGTTCTAGTTTCACTCTGTTGCATTTCAGTGAACACCCAAGGAATAAAATCAATCTTTCTTTCATTTAACCCTTGTTAATTCATGATGCTCTGTTTCCATAACCACTGAAGGAACTGAACCTTGGAAGACAGTTACCCTGACCCTAGCTCCTCGTCTTATCCAAGCTCAAAACCTCTTCTTCCCTAGGCTGGGATCATCAGGGTTGCTCTGTTTCTGTGCAACGTGCTGATACCTCTCTTTTCACTGCTTTGGGCTAAGCTGTTTCTTCTTATCCTCCAAAATATCTATCAGCAAAAGACCTCTTCTTCCATTCACACAGCTCAGGTTTTGAGGGACATCACAAGGAGGTCTCATTTCGTTTTGTCGCAAGATCCTAGGACTTGCTTTGGAGCCATCACTCATTTAACAGAGGTGATTGATTAACTGTTTCTTTAGAATGGTCTTTTGTAAATTGTGATATAAATTGTGTTTTTTACTCATACTTTTTCAGGGGTGGTTTTTCCTCAAGCCTCTACACAAGTAGAGAACAAGACCTTCTCATTTGCAATAGCTGGGAATTGCCGGGTGAGGCTTCCGACTTTCACTGTATCTACTTATTTTCCGCTTAACTGCTCTGGATTTATTGTTCCCTGCCAGTCCAGAAGGTATTAAAGAAGAAAGTTTTGTTTGTCTGGTCTGATTCACTGCATGCATGCCTGCCCTGCACATTTGAAGAAGCAAGAGGTAGGTAGAGTCTGACTAAATGGAAGTCCACAATGAAATGCTTGTGTTACTCCTGGCCTTCATTGGGAGTGGGTAGGTCAGATCAGTCGAGAATAAACTAGAGATGGTCTGAAGGAAATTAAACCTGGTGAGTCTATGTAGGTACCCAACAGCAGAGAAAAGTTCTCGACTCACAGTTCTATGAAGTAGAGAAGTTAAGTATAGCTTATCCAGATTAAAGGACTTTTCCTCTGAGAACATGAATTAACAAGCAAGTCATAACTGGTGCTTGTGCTTCTAGAATGTGATTAGCCAGAATTCTCCTCCTTTTAGATTTCTAAAGCCATGAAAGCCATTACCCTGGTGAGATCTACATGCCAGGCCCGGCTGGAAAGTGTTGTGCCCCCACAGCACCCACCTGTGCCCCCAACAGTCAAGCATCCTTTCAGGCACAATGTAGAAATAAATCCCACAGAAATGCAAATCCTTTCTGTGGGAAAGATGGGCGGAGAAGTATTACAAAAATACAAATGTTCTGCATTAAAATAAATCCTTGTTCTTGGAAATGCAAATAAAAGAGATTTCATGTTTTTTTGCTCTAATACTGTACAGTAGTAGTTAAAGCTTATTAGGCTGTGGAAGTTTCAAAGTAGCTGTATGATGAGATCACCTTTCTTCAAAGATCCGTGTTTGGGCATGATTTGGTAGGAAGATGCTGCTAGCACTAGATTTTGCCCAGCTCCCACTAAGGTCACTGAGCCGTTGCTGCTAAGTGCACTAGGACTAGGGCAAGCAGGTCTGTTCGCTGTCAACGGTGCAGTGCCTGGTGAAGGTAAGACAGTTTTTATCCATATAACTTGCAGCATGCAGTGCATAATAAGTTTATTGAAAGCAGTCACTACCTAAGATCATTAGCCACTTTCAGACCCGTATTTCAACCACAGTTATGCAACGCACTCAGAAATTGAGCATGATCTTCACTTCTGCCGCAAAAACACACACAGTGATTCAAAAGGAGTGAGGGTCTGCTCTTCCTATCTCTTGTGTGACTGTCAAGAACTTACAATCTAAAAAGATAGGGGAGACAAACGATGAGAGGGAAGAGCAGCAGTCAGGCACAGGAGGATGAAGGATGGGACTCCTGCCACTTTGTTTTGACTCTCTGGAACTTGAACATCTGGTCTAAATGACCCTCCCTCAGCATCAACGGGAAGAGACAGTTATCTCACAGCACCTTTAAAGGACAACTCATCCTGTCTTAGGTGTCTGCTCCAGAGTGAAATAAATCCACTCTTGGATTTAATAGCTAGGAAAGAGCCTAGCTATTTCTGTTAGCTTAGGAGAGGCTGACATGACTAGCTTAGATTAGAAGACTAACCTTAAGTCTAAAGGTGATGTGAAGTCTGTACCGACTGATTCACACAAGGAAGTCTGTGGCAAAGCGTGGAACTGACCCACTGTGTTCTCCAACTCCATTTAGAGTCTTAATCATGTAATCAATACAGGCAAACAATGCACTAGATTAGCTGAACTTGAAATAATATTTGAGTATCATAAAGCAAAATCGTGCACAGACTGTTACAGTAGCACCAGTGTATAATGACTTCAAATTGATCTATTCAACTATTTAGAAATTTTATTTGAAAGAACTCACTCCCCGGCAGATTGTTTTTCAGCAAAATATAGCTGCAGCATAAATGTTTATGGTTGTTTTGCACATCTCCAGAAATAAGCTGATAAATGAAAGTCTCGCCCCATGCTTCGTACGCCTTGACGACCGACTTGGAGGGTGGTGCTAGACATGACTGTGGGCACTGCCGAGGCTGGCAGCCCCGAGGCTGCCAGGTCAGCCTCAGCCAAGGTGAGTGGAAGGGAAAGCCACGGCCATCTGCCGCACAGTTGGTTGACCCGTCTGGAGTTAATCTGTTCTTCATAGGGCTTGCAAGGAAAGGTGTCAGTGCCCTCCAACCTAACGCCGCTAATTAACTGACATCTTTGCTGATATTAATTGATATCCTTGCTGTTGCCAGAGAGAAACCAGGAGCTGGACAGGACTGCATCTGTCTTCTCTGTCCTCAAACAAGTCGCTTGTGACATGGGCTGAGGTGTGCTAGCAAAAAGGTAAGAAGAAGCCAGGCCCAGCCTCTGCCCAGATGGTGTCTGCTGCATGGCACCACTGAGGACATCAGTGCCAGAAACACAATGTTTGAAGAGTCCAAAAATTGATACCTCCTGCCGATTTCATTAAAGCCCAGCAATGCAAGGCAACAAGTCTTCAGTGTTATTTCAGGCCCAGGTAAAAGAACTGCCTCACTTTATAGCCACAGAGGAGAGCCAGATATCGCTGTTCTGCATGTCTGCTGCTCGAAAAAAAAAAAAAAAAAAAAAAGTACTCCGTTTTGTAGGAATCAGAGCTTGCTTTTAGGAGCTAATGATTCAGACCAACTTGCCCAAGATCACTGAGGACTTCTGAGTAAAAAGAAAAGTCTTTATCACTCTTCAGCAGCCAAGGTAATGTGATGCTGAAGCCTACGATAGGAAACAGGCCATGGCTCCCCTTGGGAAACCTGAGTGCTGGCTGATGTTAAACTCCCTGAAACAACTGAGCAGCTTTCCGTGCAAAGAGCTGCTGCAGAACGAGGCTGTGAGTGAACGCTGTGCAGATACGGCTGTGCTGGTTGTGGTTGCCCACGCAGCCTGTGCTCCCTGAGGTGCCTCAGGTTGAGTGAGATGGGCTGGGCAACCAGCCAGGAGGAGGCAACTTGAGCTTGCATGGAGTGCCTGAAGAAGCTCCTTTGCTGTCCTTTCACTGGCAGAAGCATGAGGGGGAGGTGGTGGCTTCCTGTGGAGAAGTCCTGACATACAGCCAGCTCTGCTGATTGAAAAATGCATGTTCCTCTGTGGGTAGGAGGAGCTGAAGCAGGACGGTCAGGGCGGGTGTCAAGAAGACTGGTCCATTCCACTGCCTTCCCAGTGCCCGTTTCCCCATGCCCAGGCTTTCAGCTCAGCCTCCTCCTGTCCTCTGGCTCCAAAAGCCTCACAGGAGCCCAGCCTGCAACCTCTGCATGCAGCACAAAAAATGAGTCAGTCATTAGGGCTTTTAAAGATGACGCAAGCACAGCTGATGCACAGGCACCCAGTGTGTAAGATGGGCAATTGACAGAAAAAAAAATGTAGAAATGAGTGGTGTGCCAAATTTGTGTTTTGTAGCAGAAAAAAAAGAAGTCCATTTCAGAGGAGCAAGAAGCTTTTTTTTTTTTTTCCCTTTGGTAGCTGCAGCTCCATAGAAATGTGTTCCACAAATGAACCAGACTGTGTTCTTGCATGGGAAAAAAAGCAAAGATGTTTTTATTTTTGGAAAGATCAGGAGCAACCAAGCATTCAGCTGGGTTCAGCTACTCTATTTCATGTATTTGGTTTTGATGTCTATCCTGAAAAGAGGATTTTAGACAGTGGACTTTCTTCATTGCTCCCCTGAAATTTGGAGCAGGTCAGTCTTCTCTTATTACCGTGTGCACTGGCCAGTAGCTGTCAGTCTTACGGTAACAAAATGAAGATGGGTGATCTCAAATGGTGATTTGGATGCCAAAGAAAAGCACTTCTTAAATTTCATCTATGACTAGATATTGAATCTGACATGCAATGTACTTTGTTCATCTGTTTTCAAGAAGTCTACAGCGATGTTGTATTCTCCATTGTCAGGAAAAATTTTGCGCTTTTTTGCATGTAAAAGGCCCATGGATTATTATGGTTCAAGGTAAGGATTTTCCTCAAAATTCACAGCTAGACTCTCTTACCCAGAGAGAGACACGTTTATCCACGTACACAGTTCTGGAGTCACTCAGTTCATCCTCAGCCTGGGTGCATAGACCTACAAGCTGGTTCTGCCTGTTTTCCTCCCACAAAAATTTGCCTGTTTTAGCACGAAGAGCCTCAGACACAACATTCATGGGCTGAGGAGTCCATGAGAACCAGATGAGGATCTTTCCCCTTATCCCTGCCTGTGGTTGTGGCTGATCCGGTGGCACATTATAGGGCATCATGTGGCAACGCTTGGAAACCCGAGACACTTTCTCCCGGCGTCACCAAGGAGCCTGTGCAGGAAGAGCTGGTGCCCCCCCAAGCACCTCCCTCTGCCCCTGTGCGAGCTCTACATAAGAACCACGCAAACAGCCCATCGCTGGCATGGCTCGGGAGAGAGAAAGTGTCCCGTACACTGAAAACACAACCCTCTTGCAGAAAATATGTGGCAATTCATCTCCCCCTCTCAAAACTCCGCTGTTTACCAGGGCACAAACTGGGATCCATGAACATCCTCGGCGTGTTTTCCAGCAGAAGACTATAACTGTTTGCACTATATCTAATACAAGCCTCTCTGCCATGTGGTCCTTGTCTCTTGAATAGCTGGAAAACATTTTAAGAGTTAAAATAGATTAACAATTTCCACAGCTCTTTTCCTCCTTTTACAGCACAGCACCCCCACGAATTTAGATTTATCACACCAAGCCGGGAACATTTTATGGACCTCTGACTTACAACATTGGCAGCACATCACTGGAGAGGTCTGCCCTTCCGTTTCAAAAGACCATGGAATCATTAAGCTGAAACAGGCTGAGATGTTCAGCCAGCTGTCAACTATTTGAATTCTATGAAAACTCAAATACAGCTGCAAATTCAACTTTGTTCTGGTCAAGTACAGCAGTCTGGGAATGGCCTCTTTTTCCCTGGGACATGAATAGTGTCAAAATTAATGCTGTTCTATAGCAGTATGGATTAAAAGCTGTTTGACAGTTCTCTGAAAGCATTTGTAAATGGGGAATTATTCAGGGGCAGATTGGTTTCCAAGGAGGTCTTGCAAAGATCAATTCTTGACTTTTTTTTTCTACTGAACATTTTAATCAGTGATTTGGAGAAAAAATGGAAACCACAATCAAGAAATTTCAAGGTGGCACAAAATCATTCAGCAGCATAGATACAGGCAACCCACAGGCATTTTAAGAAAGCCAAATACAACGCGGTGAATGTAGAACTTCAGAACATGGGCTGCATTTTCAGGGCCAGAGCTTGGTTCCACAGGTATGCTGAGACCCTGAAAAAGGCAGGAGGATCATGAAATATCCACATCAGTAGCTGCTCTTTGGCATCTACCACGAGCAACTGTGGTGAGAGGTTGAAGTGGCAAGAGGCTTCTCCAGCAGGAAGGTGCACCCGCTACATCAAACATGACCATCACCAAAATATACTGCCCATTACCTGCATTCACTAGTCCAGAAGGACACTGAAAACATGAGGACAGTTCAGGAGAAAAAGCCACCAAATAAAGAATATGACTGGAAAAACATACCAGTGCAAGTGAAAAGTTCAGGATCTCCAACAGTTTTAACCTGGAGGGGAAAATGTTCCCAGTCTATAACTTACTGACCCAGGGGATAGAAGTCAGAAGACTCTTTATTCAGCAAAGAAAAGCGTAATGACAGTCAGTGGCATGATGTTGAAAATAGAAAACTTTGGATGAAAAATAGGGCACAAATCATTAAGTGTGGGGGTTATCTGTGTCTGCTTAGCTGGTTGGCTCTACAGTACTGGAAATTTTAAGATCAGTTGAATTTTTTTTCTGGAACAGATGCTCTTCCTCCAATTAGTTTGAATAAAACTTGTGATTTGCAATATGCAGACAGTCAGATAGGCAGTCACTAGCGGCTCTCCTCTTTATGAGAATAAAACCCCAATTGTTACATGTGCTCAATATGCATTTGAAGAAACACAGAATGTGAGCTGCTGATTTGCAGCTGCTGCAGCAGGGGCTGGCTGGCTGGCTTGCTTAGATACCTAAATTCTTCTCACAGCCTATTTTGGGCACTAGTGCTGTGTTGGCAGCACCTTTTGCAGGGAGACACAGGTCTCATCCTCCCACTCCAGCTGCCTGGAGCTGGATGGAGCAGGAGAAGCGTGGCCGAGGTGTCCCCGCAGGGCTTCCTTGTGTCCGCTTGCCAGGGCCCGCAGAGACACCCCAGGTTTCGCGCGATTTCACACCAGGACTTGAGAACAACAGGGGTTTGCTTTGTAGTGCATGGCCTTCATGTTCTCCCAAGAGCCGGAATTAATTCCAGCGACATGCATATGGCTTTGAACAGACCAAATAAAAGGTCTGTGAACAGCTCCTGAGCTAGTCTGCTGCAAAGAATGGCAAGCAAAGACACGGGAAAGGATGAGGCACTCACATTTTTGTGGTTAAATCAGTTGGTAATGCTGACATCCAGGAAGCACAACACTGTTTTTCTTTTCTTTTTTTTTTTTTAAGTGCTATGTCCTTGGTCGGAAGGAAATGCTACCCCGGAGTGAGACTATAGGAAACATACAATGGCTTTTATTCATACTGACAAACCCAAAACACTCCAGTGCTAACAAATTGAAAGAAAAAACGAAATGAGGAAGCTGATAGATGTGTAAGACACATTGTGAATGACACACTGCTAATAAAACTAATTCCCTCTCTGAACAACTGCGGGGCTCACAAAAGCATCTTTCCTTTCAATAGAAGAGCCTGAATGAACTAAAAAAGTACGTCTCTCATATAACTTTTTTTTTTTGTTTGTGTGAATGAATCATAGGTCTGGCACAGCAAGTTAAAAAAGGGTCTTTTAAATAAAAATTTACAGCGAAGTAACAGCAAAATTTCTCTGTAAAGCATACAATGAGTTCTTTTATAAATCTTTATCTTGCAAATCGAGCAGTATTCTTCCCTCCTGTTTTAATCTCATTTTATTTCCTGTCGAAAACCAAAAAGCTGGAATTCCAGGGTTGCTTTAATGCATGCCCTGAGTGTTGTGATATTTGCATAACAGTAGCTTTCAGGGGGGCTCTTGTTCACAAACTGCTCTGCTTGCTTGCGCTGGATGGGAGTCGTCGTTGGATTTATAGCTAATTTCTTATTCTGTTCCATAGGTGCCCGACACCACGGCGCATCTTCCCTCTCATTAATAACCCTATTGAAGGAAACACAACAAATAAAGGGTATGCAGTTGGGCATCAGCGTGCCCAGGATCAGGCTCTCAGTTTCAAGCATTCCTTCAAAGCAATCAATGGAAGGACGGGGTGACAAGGATGCTGCTTGCACCAACTCCCTGCAGTGGCTCTGAACCGTTAATCTGAGTTCCTGGTGGTGAAACATGGTGAAGGCCTGAAGGCAGATGAGGATCTGCTCTGTCATTTGATCCTGTCAATTGTCCAGCAAGACTGAGAACCAACCGCTTGTGCTGAATGTGACTAGCACATTTCTGAAAGTTACATATATGCCTTGTGGACAGGGTGAGCTACTCCTGAACATTAATGATCCTCAGTAGTTATTTTTGACAGTAGATTGATATCTAGTAATGGATAATGACAATCTATTACTTGGGAATTGACACTGAGGAATACCTGTGAATTTCACATTGATTAAATTATAGTATATTTAGAAATAACTAGTGCTTCCGTTATTAATATATTCAAATGAAAAAAATCTCTAAAATATCATGACATTTTTATTCTATGTCAAAAATAAAGATTTCATTTGGCTCAATAGGGAAATTATTTACCTATATAAGAAAAAAAACTATGAATGAACTAACAGCGTGATTGATGAACCATGACGAGAGCGCTTCTATTAACTGAGGAATTCAAGGCAGATATTTTATTTCACAACTGCCATATTAGGATATCTATCAAGTAAGACATTTTAAAATATTAGAGCATTCTGAGTTCATAAATGTCTGTAGGAGAAACCTCCCGAAGCTAAGGGCAAAGCTCACTGACATACCTGCAAACGAGCTACCACCTTTCTGAAATCATCTTGCACTTTGGATGCAGATGTCCTTGTCTGTCTTTCTCTCAGGCTGGGAGCACCAACAGATCCACTGCGGTGCCCTTTTTCTTGAGCAGAACAAGCTGCCTCCATTGCACTAGCAGCAACTTTTCAGAGTCTTGTGCCAAGGTCCATCTCTATTTTCCATACCGAAGATGAAGTGTGATGACAATCCTTAGCAGAAGCCGCAGATGTTGGCACTCCAGGAAGAAAGACACCCTGTCACCTTGCTCGCTGCAGCTTGCCTCTTTACGAGGCACTGAGCATATACTATAAACTCTGCAAAATCTGCCTGCATGCCAGCCTTGGCCATCTTTCACACATCCCTTTGTTTATAACATTCAGCACAAGAGTTGGACTCATATTATGTCCATTCCCCATTAAGCAAATCACACATTATCATGACAAACAACCCCCCTCTGGCCATCATAGTTCCAGCTATTAAGTCTTCACAGAATCACAATCTGAGAAGTCTTCTTCTTCAGTCTATTTATTATTTGGTCACACACATTTGCCTTATGAGTACATTTATTTCTTCTATTTTGACACGCAGATACGCAGTATGTGATGATGACTCAGCTGTCATTATCTCCAAAATGGCTTCGTCTTTAAGTATATGGAAGGTTTCAGCATCCATATACAGTTCTCAGTCTGTATTGCACTTTCTTGCAACAACTTTTGCACACTTGTCTTTTCATTTTCTAAGTACATATTTCTTGTATTAAATTTAAGGAAATCTGATAATTCTGAAAATGTTCTAACTTGAAAAAAATACTGTTTTAGTGCAGTAAAAATGTTTTTTAAAAAAATGTTTTACATGAGGGCCTGAGGACACCTCTCTCAGCTGTGGTGCCCTCGAGAATGTGAGCTTTTCCTAGCAGGGCTCATGTGCCATGCCTCTTCCTTAGGACTCAGTGGTCCTGTTTGGGAATATAGCAGTGACTGCAAAAGGCCCTGGCCAGAAAGAGAGAGCCTGGCATGTGTAACAACATTTAAAAGGGTATTTGGCAAATGTCGGGGTATTTTGTGCAAAGTATATCAACTCATACATATACATAAACATAGTAAAGGATATTTTTAGCAAAAGTGAGATTACTTGTATGTCCTGCTTTAGGAGGATGGGAAGCAGATGGCTGCAGGTCTCAGGCTCAAACTTTCCCCATGTTTCCTGTGCTACTACTTCACGCCTTCCCCATCCTCACCATCTTTCTCCACTGTCACGCACTGACTGGGCTCATATATTTGTGTTCCGGGTTTGATTTTTAGGAGGAGGAACTTTATCTTTCTTCTGTGTTACTTACGAAGTGCCCCAGTCACAGGAATTTTGTACATAAAAGAATATGCGTGTACTTACAACAGGGAAGAGCAAAATTATAGCAAACATCATTTTTAGACAGCTTTAGAATTTGTCACAATGATTATTGTAGCCTTGAAAAGTATCCTTTTATATTTAAACTTTGTAGTGTGAGCATTAAAAATAAGAATAAGCTCTTAAAATGAATTTTACAGGTTGAGGAGAGGCAGTAAGCATTTCACAGATGTTCCTCTCAGCAGAGCACAAGGAATATGCTGCCAATGGACTGAAACCAAGTGTCCTTCCATGGCATGTCTAAATGGGCACCCATTCTTTGCATTTGATTTACCCAACATTCTCACTGATTTTTTTTGCATATAAAGGAAAAAAATACATTGGTAAAAAAGTATTCATTCCACTTCAGGAAGCCCTAAGTCCTAGTAAATCTCTGTCAAAAAGAATTGCCTGGACAGACATCATAGAGAAGCACAATCTCTTTCCTTCTCTTTTTCCTTGTATGGCTTCTCTCAGGTGCTCTGCTCTTTTTGCCTGGTCCCTTCCAGAAGCTTTTCTGAATCATGCACAATTTCATTTGACATTTTGAGCCTTCCACTGCATCATTGATCACATACAGAGGAATACAGTAGCCTAGTTTCCGGGCTTGGTCACTACCTCAGCTATTGCTGCAGATTGAATTGAGCATATCTTTGTTTTGATGAATTTGAACTGTATAATACCATCTCAGATGAAAATGTAGGAAGCAAAGTTTAACAAAATACATCCAGTGATATATTTCACCATTTCAATGGTATTTATATTTTGTCCTCATAACTCACATTTGATTTCTAAAGGCTTTCCAGAAGACTTTCTTGCATATTTCTGTGGGTGTGCAGGAGGGTTTGCATATTTATTTTTATTTTTAGGGGTGTTTTCATGTATAATTATTACTTAAAGTCATTTCCACGGTGTTGGCATTTGTGCTGCAATATAAACTTGGGTTAGCTTTTCTCTGATGTGGACTGATTTATTTCCCTTTCCTCCTTTGATTTATAGTTAAACTGGGGACCATGACAAAAGTTGTTTAGTAGGAAAAAAGCCTCATGCTTTCAGGTAGACATTTATTTCCCTTTTTTTTCTTTAGCTCAGTGACAGCCACTGTTCTTTTTATGAACAACCTGGGTAGATCTTGCTTTAATATTCTGACAGCTTAGTGTAGATCTCAAGGAGCAAGGAAAATGTCATTTGTGGTTTTGGTTTTAATATTTATTTCGGGTATATCAATTAGAAAATCCATAGTTAAAGTCCACAGAGATTTCTTGTGGTTTTACTTTGGAATGCCACCTTAGATTTCCTGAGAAATCTGTAGAGGTTATTTAGTGGCTTGCTGCTATTTATCTTGCAACCAATTTAGTACAAAGTGGCCTAAGGGGAAATAGAGTTGCTATTCTATTTGGCTTAGTCTGAAGTTTGCAGTATTGCAGTCTAGGAATGGTCTATTCTCTGTAATTTTCTCAAGAGTCTACTGAATTCAACATGAATACTTTTCCAACATAAAATCTTGGTATTGAGCTTTCAAAGAAGGCATCAGCCTAACGCTATCCTTCAATACATAATGGATATGGCAAATAACATCGATGCCAGAAGAATTGCTGTACTTACTTCAGCATGCTAATAGTTTGATTTTTTGCTAATTGCTAGAATTAGACCTTTGTTCATGTTGTGCATCTACAGGTGCGAAGGAGCCACAAAGAAGAGGGCATTGTCAGGCCAGTGAATCAAACCTAGTAATGTAGAGGAACAATCTTTCAGTGTCACCATCAAATTCAGCTGTTCACTCTATGAAGCTGAAATCCATGACATAGTTCATTTTTCAGCTGCTGAGCACATTCACATAATGTAGCTCATTCACTATGTTTTGCCTACTTCATGTATGAATATGCATTCACTTGAAAAGCCCATGAATACCCTTAGGTTCACAACACAGATATTGTAGTGTGGTGCATTCAGCTTATCTGCATAGCTCTAGGACCTGCATGGCAGTATGAATTAATCAGAAGTAGAGTGGTTTTGCACTTGAAATGATACCAAAATACTATTAAGAAGATTTAGTCAGTTTGTAAAATTCAGGAAAGGAACAGAAAAAGGATTCTATTGCACGGAATCTGAGTTCTAAATTTTCTCCAAACTGCGGCTGAAGAAGAGCCCTCCCTTTCTCTACATCTAGAAAATACACCCCAAATAAATCCTCAGAAATATGTATAGTAATATATATTATTATATTAGAATATTAGAGGAGGTGTTGCAGGTTCTCTCTCTGTATCTGAGGATATAAGGAAGGAAGGGTTGGCAAGTAGAGTGAATATTAGTTACTGCAATAGAAGTATGACATCTGCCTACAAAGGTTACCTTGATACTATTTTCTGTTTCACTTCATCATTGACTTCTAACACGTGTTTATCTCTAGAGTAAAAAGGTGCATACCATCTGAAATGAAATCTTGCAACTCCGTGAGTAAAATGCAAGAAAACTATAATCCTATCCATACTTTGTAACTAGATAGGCCTGCTACTTTTTCAAATCTCTCCTCATGTTGTAATTATCTTTAATCAATGTATTAAATGCTATGAGGGCAGAGTTAGCACTTAACAGACGGAGGAAGCCCTTTTGCATTTTCAGCGGCCAATGCCTCTGCATTTGGTGCAGAGCTGACTGTTTTCAGTTACGCAGAAGTCCCTGTGCTCTGTGCTATGGCCAGGTCAATACCTACTCTGAAGCCAAAAAACTGAAAGGCTCCTTGTGGGAATCTGGAGCTTACTTCTTTCTCCACAACCTGCTGTGCCTGCAGTAGTGGCAAAGCACTGGCTGCCTGGCTCTTCTGCCTCTATCCCTAATGGAGAATAACCAAGACAAGTGCACATAAATTTTCTTGCTAGCAGGCTGCATGAGTCCCTGCTTTCTCTAGGAGGAGAATAGGATTTGCTATCCCGACTTATTACAAGAGTTCTGAGCTGAGCCTCTCTCTTGGGATCAGAATACCTATTTGTCAAAAGGTGACAGTTCTTTAATCAATGGTGTATTATTTTACTTCAACAAGTCTCCATTGTTCTGATGTAGCCAAAGAATGATGTGAAAATCTCTGCAAAAAAATCTAGAAAAAAAATATATAAAAATCAAAAAGTAAAGTAAATTGTGGAAGATAAGGAAACACAATTATGCTCTACTAGCTGCATTTTGAGACCTCTCTTTATTTCATTGCCCTAATGGATGGGAAATATAATTGCAGATGAAGCAGGGACCCCCAAGCATCTAAGAGGTATAAGGTATAGTGTCCTGGACAAGTATTTCTTGGTAACAGAAGTGAATATGTAAATGTATTGTAGCATGACTGTGTGGAGATGTCACGAATCATCCATAACGCCTGAGACACCCTGAAAAATCCCAAGGGACTCGACCAGGTACAGGAATAATCATTTTCAGGCTTGCAAAACAAAAATAAAAATAAAAACTGTGTAGAAGAAAGATTGAAAGTTCATTTTATTTTTTAACAGAAAAAAAAAATATCCTATAACTTTTAATATTTGAATACTCTCTCCCCGTTTACTCCTTTCTCCTGCTGTTTTTCCTGTGATTTTTGTAGCATCTGTCCTAGTTCAATAGTATTTACTATTGAAGTAGATCAGTAGCATGGAGGCCAGCTGTGATACCCTGGACATCTGACATGTCATTATCGGCCAGATCTCCATTACTTTCCAAAGGGTGCACATGCCAACATTTTGCCACTTAATAAGGTGTCCAAAGATGCCCCAAAGCAATCTGTTGCTGGATCTGCGAGCGGGAATCAGGATGGTGGACTGTGCAGGTCCACTCCTCCCGTTTCGCAGAGGCGGCTGCTCTATATAGGAACTTCTGAATAAAAGTATTAAACATGGGGAATCTCAAACGGTTTATCTTGGAAGAGATGATACATATTAAGAATCATGCCTGGGGCTATCTATCTGACAACTTCTGTGGAGAGATTTAACACTTATTCTGTGGGATGGGAGATTTCTTTTGGAACCACAGACAGTGAATGACTCAGGGGAAGATTACGAATATATCCAAAGTACGGAAAAAAGCTCAAGAGTCAGTGACCTCTCCAGTAATGTGGTCTGGAAGTCCCAGAATCCAAGCCCACATGTAGCCTGTAGCTATTTGGATCACAACCATTCAGCTGGATGGAAAGGACAGGAGTCTAAGATACTATATGATGTACTATGCACAAACTCAGGGAATGTTTTCCTTGTGTTTTCAGCAAGGAGAAAGACATAAAATATGAAGGTAAAGATCACATCAACAGTTAAAATGAGAGAGTCTCAACAACAAGAAAAAACTCAGAGAACTGAAGGTGCTCAAGTCAAAAAGGACAGATGGACTCTAGCCCAACATTCAGAAAAACAGGCACGTACAAGGGTCTTCAGGACATTTTCAAGTTTGGATGTGGTGTTATTTGAGTACAGGGTAGCATATGGGGCCCCTATTCCACATTTCCTGTGAAAATGCCTAAACAGTCTGTGCTCTGATCTCAGTAAACCTGGTGGATCATTGCTGTGGTCTCAGCAGCATACAAGGCTTTAGAATGGATTTTAAAGGTGAGAATAATGAAAAGTATGGAGAAAGGTGAAAAATGAGATAAAAACAACACAGGCTTTCCAAAGATAGATTATACCTGCTATCTTTCCTTGATAGGATTGTTTTTTCGGACAAAGAAAATCTATTGTTCTATCTATCTATTGTTTTATAAAGCCTTTGGTACTGTGCAGCACTGGAAATCATCAGTAAAGATGGAATCTGGGTTGGAAACGTAAGACTGAAGAGACCAGATAAGCATAAGATGTGAGCAAACTAGTGAAATGAGAGCTGTGGGCAGGAGCGAGGTTATGAGTAGAGTTATGAGTCAGAGTGTTCTAATGAAATGTGCTAGAGACACTTAGGAGCAAGGTTTTAAATATCACACAGGAAAGCCTGAATGACTGCAAACTCCCATGATGGAAACGGAATGAAATGTAATGGCACAAAAGGCAGGAATCAGGTACATCCACACTAACACCAAAAAGTTCTGCTATAAATGGGGGAGGCTATTATGTAGAAAAGGCAAAAGAAGTAAAAAGAGATGGCAGCATTAGCTGTCCTCCTGATTATGATGAGTTACCAATTTGATTAGACTGCTAAAAAGGCAAATGCAGTCCTTGAACACCGATATGTCTAGCAGAAATGGAGAAGTATTAATGCCACGGCATCACACACCAGTGAGACATTGTTTGTAGGACTGTGTAATAAGTTCAAGAAAGATGAATGTGAGTAGAAAGAAAAGTTCTGGAGAAGCTAAAAGAAATAAAGAGAGTTTATTCTAAGAGGAGTCTTTAAGACCATGGTTTGCTCAGCCTGAGTAAGAGAAGGCTCAGGGCGGATATACAGGAGCAGTGAAGTGAGGCAGAGAGAATAGAAAAAAAATGTATTGACACAGTAACAAGTAGGGCTAAACTGGCAAGGGAAAACATCGAGTTAGCTTCTGAATCTCAAAGGCAGCAAATTTCTACAGCATCTTTCCAATAGGAGATTTAAACTGGACTTTGGTAGGTTATTGGAAAGAACATGCAATATGAGACCTACATAGGTGAAGACTGGACTCAAAGATATTGGAGTTCTCTTTGTCCTATGCACTGAAAATAGTATTTTATTTCAGCTCATGATGCCATGCAGTTGCATACGTTCAGTGGGGTTGTGCTGCTCAATCTGCCCTATAAACAATTAAAACAAATCTTCTAAACTCATTAAAATCGGGCATCGCAAAAATGCTAAGAACAGCATTAGTGCATGTGGTTCTACTGACTAAGAAGTCAGTGGTGGTTTTAGGGGATTTACTAACAGTTAAGCCTTCTATCTGTTGAGCAGGCTGGGAACTTCTCTGTAGATGGTCTGGGCAGTTGGAAAGAAATCTCATGAGAGAGATTCACCATGAGGTAACAGTCAAGAGATACCGAGCCCATCTCAAGGCATCTTGAGCTGTGATATCACCAGTGATCGTAATAGCAATAAACGGATTTCTCTGCTTACAGAACTGTGAAGAATCAATTTCAAAGGCCAGCATAAAAGCAGGAGTTTAGATGAGTAGCTGCCGCTAGCTGATGAATGACAAGGCAAGCAAGGTAAGGTAGGACAAGGTGGGCAAATCCAACTTCGCAGTGTGCTTCAGTCCTTGAGGGATGATATTTTATATGCAGTGTTTGCAGTCAGCTGTGTTTGAGGCTCTGAATATATGTGTGTGTATATATAAATATATATATAGTTCTTCTTTGAAAGCATCTTTGAAAGTTCTTTTATCTTGTTAAATGTGGTGGGTATCCAAACACATATTGGCACTAATGATATCATTCATCTTAATAAGAAAGCAGCTCGATATATGAAGAACTACTTGAATGACTCAGCCAAAAGAATTGAGGGTTGTTGAGGCTGTTTGCAATCACTCTGAGCAGGGAGCTGGCTGTCAGCCCTGCTCCTTCTTCATATCAGCACTTCCTTGCATACTTGCTTGAATGCTATTTGCTGTGTAGATGTTTTCCTCCATCCTTACCCTGAGATACTGGTGACTCTGCAGTATGGCAGGACAAGTAGCAGACCTGCTCAGGCTAGAAACTCAGAAAGGGGACCATGAGGCACTTGATACCAGCCAAGCACGAGAGCATCCAGTGTGTCTGGAGCGGATCCAGTAAAATCGCCCCAAATTTTTCTCTCCCAGAGCTAAAGGGAGCCCAGAGCTCCCATAACTTGAGTTCTCTCTGCCAGCGAAAGCTATGGCTGCCACCAGGAACAACCAAACCACTGTGACTAGTGAGGATTAGGGATCTTTCATGCTGCATCCACAGTAGTTCTTAACTATCTCCCCTGCTTGGGTCACTTCCTGGCTGTCTTTCCTCCTTGCTTTCCTATTTATATGCTCTACAGAGAACGAGTTAGAAAATAGTCTGTCTCTGTGGTGTCTTTTCTCTAGAACAAGACAGTGCTGCTTCCTCCTGTGAGGAGCAGGAAAGGTGTGAACCACAGTGCAAAGGCATGAGGCAAAACATAGTAGGGAATCTTTGGGATGTTTATCCATTACTACATAATCAAAGAAATTGAGAAATAAGAGAGAAATCAAGTAGGTGGCCTGCCAGAAAATACATCCTAAAATTGTCTTGTTTTAGGAAACATGGAAAAATATAAAACATGAAAGAAAAAAATAGTCAAGATCCTAAGAGAAGGAATAATTTCTGGTTCTTTTATGGTTTGCATTCATCAGTACTAACCAACATTGCCTGGTTCTGCATTTTATGATGTTTGGGGAAGCTCCCACTCACTTCACCTAAGCCAGAGCTTGTCCAGCATTGAATAATATAAAACGCTCAGGCTCTGATTGCTCATCCTATTCTGATATGCAACCGCTTCTCAGGGTATGGTATTGCATACCATACAAGGCCTATAAGACAGCTCCTCGTGTGCTGACAAAAACTAATCTGATAGGTAAGCAAAGTACTGAGTTTCTGCATAGAAAATGTGAGAACAAATCAAGGGGAGAAAAGTAAACTTGAGGGGGAACAAAGGACAGGAAAAGACAGCTGGCGTGTATATTTAGTCCAGAACACTTAAATGTATATAATCACGTCATATAATCCACATGGGACAAATCTTGGAGTGATCATTCAAGGAAAATTCCCACTTACATCACATGCTCTATGCCTGGAAGGTCAAAGGACCACTGTTTTCCCAGAGTTCCCAAGTTTTATATATATGTGCTCTCTCTCTCTAAATATATATATATATGTATAGGATGACGCTTCCCAGGGGATGGCACCTAGAGGTGGTGGGAATGCTTATGCATTTCAGTGACCCTGAACGCTGTGCAAGGGAGGAGGGGGAGGGTTAACTCTTGACGAGGCTGCTCAGGCCTGACTAAGCTAAATAAACCCTCCGATAGGAAACTAAATTACAGAAACATAGGAAAGTAGCCACTCCTTTAAATTAAATAATAAGTAGGAATGGTAGAGGCTCTGCTCACACAGCAGGACTCAGTTTATTGCATGGAAAAACATATTGGAAAGAAACATTCTGTTAGAATTAAAACCACAAAGAGAGAGATAGTGTGTCCAAGCATCACTTTTCCAGATAATGGGTATTAATGCATTCTCCAAACTTGGACTGAAACCCATCTTTTTTTCCAACTGTAGTGTATGATGAAGTCTCTGGAATAGGGTTTGTCTTCCTTTTTCCTTCTTTTTGTTGAAACACAAAACTTTGCTATATACACTTGTGTTGAAGCCCCCCACCTTGACACACACACATATATTGGTATGAATTTTGTGTAAAATCCTGATTTGTTAACCATCTCTGGGGGTGTACTTTTATTGTACTATAGTTCTAGCTCTGCAACTCTTCTATTTTCAAACACAGTGCATCTGAGCATGTACAAAAATATGGAAGATCTCTTTATGGAAAGCCATTATGAGAAGTTGATTGATGTCTCCTGAGGCTTTTCATAATCAAAAGCAAACAGCTGAATAGGTTGTGTCATCACACCTCCGAGTCATTCAGGATGAAATCTGTGCCCTAATCTACATTATGAAGCATTACATCAGGAATGCATTTTTGGGGTCCAAATTATTCTCCCTGTATCTTAGTGCCACTATGTGTGCTCTGTATACCCTGTATGTTCTATATGTATTACATACACATATACTCATATGTATAGTAATAAATATAGAAAGATATGATGTAGGGCTTATAAATAAATAGCCCAGAAACATACGCAGGGTTACCAGTCATTGTGTTAATCCTTATGGTTGACTGTGAAGCCCATCAGATGGGTAACCGAGGGCACAGCCATGTTGTTAAGTAATTGAATGATCAACATGTTGTGCCAAGACCAATGGACAAGAAGTAATTTAAGTAACATCTGGCTTGTTTAGGAGTTTGCTGCAGGTTTGCTGGGTAACTCCAGGGAGATGCTCTAAAGAAAACAGCAAAATTGAAAAGCGAGTTGGTGGAAAGGAAAGATCCCCAGTGGTTGGGACATCCCTGTGGAAGGATGAGAATGCTTAAACCCTGGAAAATTGAAACAAAATGTAAGCTGTCTGTGAGGCTGAGCCTGCGAAGAGGAGCTGCAGAGCAACAGACACTGGAGGAGCTTTAGCAGAAGCTGCGCGACATGCAGCACCCGTGCGACGGAGCCCAGCATAGGGAGACTCCTGCATCACATGGTCACCCTGTGGGCCCAGGAAATGCTGAGTGCAAAACTGTCCCTGCAGCCAGCCATGGCCACGTCTTCTGGATTAAGATCTAGCCAACCTTCTGCTCCACCTGCAGATGCAACCTTACGCAAAGGTTTGCAAAGGAAGCATCTATGGGCTCATCCTGGGCTTGCGCCAATTCACTATGCAGTCGCACAGTAAGGCTATCATTATCTCTCTTGCAGAGCTCCCCCAGCCTGGGGGGTGAATTGTCTTGGAAAGGTCTGTGGGATGTGGTTCGCTGTCATCGAGATCATATCACTATAAATTACTGTCATATCCTCAGGACAACATGACAAATCCCATAGACTGGCTGAGTCACTATGAAACTCTCCAAGGATTCCAGTTTCATTTCCAGGGTTGAATATATAAGGCTTATTATAACAGTGCTGCTCAAAAACTGTGTGTGAGAGGTCTGAGTGTGCATTTGTTAAGTTAGCAACAAGTGAGAAATCCACTTTTGAGGTACATAACTGTCTAAAATCATTGCTGTGTTTAATAAGGGAGCAGTTGCAGCAAAGACAATTACGCAGAAGTGAGTGTACAGTTAAGTTTAGTAGTCAGCCAGCCAAGCAAATAAGCTCTCAATGTTCGTCATTCAGGGGAAATCCTCTAGTATTAAGGGTCTTGCTGCAAAGCCCAGCACTGTCTCAGATACCTGCACAACCTGAGGTACAACCTGTGCAATCAGTCTGGCCACGCTGCTGCATGTTTCTTCTGCCAGGCTAATTTATAAGCTCTTCCGTACACTTACTTCATAGTACTCTCCCACTCCGAGGACTTAATCAAAGTTGGGAAATAGATTTTGCAACAAAGCAAGGGAAATTATGAATCTTCATTTTACAGGGTGGAAAGTAAAGACAGTCTGTGTCAAGAGTCAAGATTGCTACAGAGGCTCGAGATCAGATCACAGGCTATAGTTTATTCCCTACTTATAAAAATGCAACCAAGTTGCTAGAGGCACATAAAAGGGCATGGAGGGGAGCTAAAACTGAGCATGGATCAAGTGTCACATGTATTTCAAAAGGTGTATAGCGTGTCTTAACTACTGCCACAAAAGCAAGAGAAGATATTATCTGAAATACATGCAGTGCTTCTGCCTGGGCATGTGCACATGTGCTGGATGCGCGTGTGTATATTGAGGTGAACATAACATCTCACCCCTTCCCAAAACAGGAGACTTCTGCTTTATATCTTGAAAAATAAGAGCAGACCCTCATCCTCAGAAGCAGCCTAGCTGATGGGAGTGACTTGCTAAAACTCTCGAATAATGAACAATGTTAATTATGGACTTGCCGGGTTTAATGTTTGTTTACAACAGCAAAGATGAGCTCTGCGGGTTCCTGTATGTTTTTGGACGCTTAGCTTTTGTGCTCCCTCCGTTGTGTATAACTGCACCATTGTGTAATGCAGCCTCCTGAGGAGCAGGGGAAATGTATAACGATGGTATTTATTGATGGATCCCACTCAGTTAAGGGAATAACTTTAAGGGAATAACTGAAGGCAATTTGCAAAGGCTATGGGTAAACTCTGGACATGTATCAGGGCATATGTCCTGGAGGACTGATAACTTAACCAGGGTCCCTACTGGAGCCAAGCACACAGCATCCCCAAACCATGTGTGGTATCTACCTAAGAGCATGTTACATCTGTAACATACAAACTCAAGTCCACTCTCATTCACCCAAAGCTGATAGCTCTGATCAACCTGCCCCTTGCAGCCCAGACAAGGCCTTAAAGGAAGTATCCTGCCCCTCACTCCCTTTTCCAGATGACTCTGGGGGCCTTCCTGTGCTCCTCATACAGACTCCATGGGGTTGGTCCAGCTGGCTTTTTCTATCTTTTTAGGAGAGTTTATGGAGTAGATATCCATCCATACGGCTGTTTGGCGATGAGCAAGCCACCAGTAAAACACTCATACACTTGTCCTGTTTACAACCCCTTTTTTTACATCCCTTCCTGTTTAACGCTCCCAGCTGCCAGGTAGTTCTGTTTTTTGGCCTCTCAGCTGTTTTTCAGGACTGTTGCCCAAACTGCTCCTCTTCACAACACCATGGCATCATATCCTGAAGCAATCCTGGTGCAAGGCAGTTTCACATTTGAGGAAGCTTTTTGTTCAACCAGGAAGGATGATTTCTTCCCATCAGCCCTCCAGGCTTTCATCCAGTGATAAACCTGGAATTTTATATTAATTGTTATAATGATGAATCGTCAAGCAGAGGTTCTCAAGGAATGTAAATCAATATGTCTTTGCTAGCTTCAGAGCAGCCATGCTGATTTACTTCAACCAATGATGTATCCCTCACTGTCTTCCACAACAGAACACTTTTCTCAGAAGCAAATTAAATATAGTAGGATTTCAAATGGTTGGGTGACTCCTTGGATTGCATCACTTATTTCTCTATTATTTTACCATTATTTCTGCATTCTCTAAAGCTTTTTGCCCAATTGGGTACGGTCATGATTCAGGCTTGGCAAAAAGTGCTTTAACTTTGACACATAGCACATGCCCTACCTCTGACTTCTGCACTCCCATTAGTCAGGCAGGAAAATTAGCTTTGGAGCTGGTGGTTTCCCACTGACTCTCCCTGAGGAGTCTGGAGATAAGGCTTCCTCTCCCGGTTCCACCCACGGGGAAATCGCTAGCACTGCTTCCTTACAAACGTGAATTCCCTCTAACAGGCTGTTCCCAGGCACTCTCTCTCTTCCTGGATATCCTCAGTATCATGGAAATATGACTTTTTTTTCCCCCTGACCCCTTAGTATTCCATTCTCAGATGAGCTTGAGGTTTGCCATGGTATACTAAAATAACATATGCGAGTCCTGGACTCTGGAGACCACTTCGGACTTAATTTTTCTATATCAAGCACATGATTCTTTAATACTTTCTCAACATTTTAAACTGTACATTACCACGGTGTCACCCATTTGGCAGCATGGTCCTGAGAAACACTAAAGAGCTGGGAAACCTATTTGTCCTTAACTAGTTGTTTCTTTTTTGAACGTTGGCACTAAAATTCCAGTCACATGCCAATTTTGGGACATTTTTATTTTTCAAATCAATTAAATGCAAAAAAAAAAAAAAAAAAAAGCCCAAAGTAGCTGGCCTGCAGATCCTAGATGAAAAAGAAGTTTTCATCCTCTAAATGCTTTTCTTATTTTTATTCCATGGTTCTGAGACATCTGTGGTGTTTTTTTTTTTTATGCCTAGAGTTGTTTCCTGGCTTCTTCTGCTAAACATTTTCACATCCTCCCCTCCCTGAGCGGAGTTTTCAATCAGTGCTCTGCGGGAAAGCCTTCCTCACCTTCCGTGACCTCTGCCTGCCTCCTCCTCAGCCGCTCTCCTGCTCTGTGGGCCTCACCACGCAAGAGGCCAAGGCAGCCTGAATAATTTATATTAGGTTAAGCATTCAAGGAGATACTGAACTAAAAACTCCGCAGGTCTTCATGGAAGAATGAAGGGATTCTTTCACATCTGGGGGTTTTCACTGTTTTAACTATCTGCAAAATAAATGATGTATGGCAGTTTGCCACCATCTCTGTAGCCTTGCACAGGCCCCAAAAACCCCCTCCCAGCTCCATTGCAAGGGTACCAAATATTTGGTCTTTACAGATATACCTTAAAATGAAGGCATCCTGAATTTCCATGCTTAAATACGTTATTCACACATACCTACAGCTCTAAACAGATTAATAATTAATTGGCAATAGACAGGCAGTAATGATCTGCAGAAAGCTTTGCAGACGTATGTATCCTAAAAAAAAAAAAATCTGCATTTCTGCTCTTCCTTGAGGAGCCCTTGTGTCTGTAGATGCAGTTGAGAACTATTACCCTATAAAGCCATTAAGATCAAAAGGCTTGTCCAAAGGACACGAGAGAAGCAGGTGGCAAGAGAGGAGTGATTCCCCAAGGTCTTGTGTCTCCTGTGACATACCAGAGAGATGACTGTCAACTCATCCCATATTTGTGATACAGGGTTCCTGCTATCTTGCTTGTGCTTGTTGTAGTGTATTATCATGGCCTCTTCTCTGTTGCAGGACATGAATCCATATATATGTCCTCTAGACAAACCCTATTCACATACCGTGACCCACATGAGGGTTAGGGGGGAATATTTTATTCTGGAAATACCAAAACAAAAACACGAGGTCAGTGAAAGGACAAAGGGATTTTTACACAGTGTAATTATTTGGAGATCTCTTATCTCCTCTGTGCTACCAAGTGTAAGGCTTGGTCATCTACTCTTCTTTAGAATGAAACTTTCATATCCAGCATTCAGTTGCAGAAGTACAGACAATGAATTAACATGGGAAGAGCTCCTAGCAGCTTCTGCAGTTCTCTGACAGATTTGTACAAACTAGATGTGACATCACCAGCAGCCAGCCACGTCTTGCTCCAATGAACACTGTTCTTCATTATTAAGCCAAAGGAGAGTTGCTCAGCAAAGGCTGGAACACTGAAGACTTCTGGCTCATGCTTAGAGGAAGCAAGTGGCCTCCAAATGTGGAGGTCTTGCTCAGATCTGGGCAGCAACAGTGATAAGTCAAAGACAGAAGCAGACACAAGGTCAAAGTTCTTCCTTCAGTTCAGAAAGTTAGGTTTGCGGGAATCATTCCCCAAAGCATAATTACTCTCACCCTGTACCTCATACATGTACAAACTCTGTGCACTAGGCTATGCTCTAAAAGTTTCTTTCGTGATGTTCCCCATTTCCTCCCTCAGAAACTGAGTGGCCATTGTGCTAACCTTCTTCTTTCAATTTCCCAGTGGCATCCTTCAGCTCTGCTCTTAACTTCTGCTTCCTGTCTAACTTTGGATTAGGTAAGAGAAGGCCCAACCTTGGTGTTAGCAGGTAGGTACAGCACTCTTCCATACAAAAGAGGAGGGATGCTCCGCTTGACTCAGTCATCATGTTGGGAAAGATGCTCCCAAAGTCCTTCCTGGGATACTACATGGACTTGCCAGTTGCCTGAGGTGGGGTTCCGGTTTCTAGTCTCACCGTTCAAGTGTCGTGCATCCCAAGGACTTCTGCAGAGTAGCCACTTGGTTTCTGAAACCAAAGACCTCTGTAGTTCCCCAGGGAGTGACAGGGACAAAGAACTGGCTGTACCTAGGCTTGAGGAAGGAAGAATCTCTGGAAGGGCAGGAGAAGTGTCCTAAGAAATGAGATCCCAAAGAGATCCCAAAGGAAGCACAAAGGGGATCCATGAGATTTCTGGACACAGGATCCACAGGGTCCTTTTTGAGGAGGGATAAGCTAGATCCGAGTCGTGACAGGTTAGGTCTTTGACGTAGCGTTCAGCAAAGGAGCACTCTTAAAGGCCAGGGAAGATATCCTGCAGGCTCGCTTTGAGCATGCAAGATGTCATGGGCAGTCTGTCTTGTGGTGCTGTGCACCATCACAGTGACTAATCAAAGCCATTTCATGCCAGCCTTGCCGGAAATAAAGGAAGATCTGGGGAAACAGAGGCCGTAGGAGTTTGTAGGAGTAGTCAAGAAACAAGGGACTACTTTGCATGTGTTCCTGGATGCTCCTAGGTGGTGGAGACTGAAATAAGGCTACTGGGAAGCAGCTTACAGCATCACATGAACGAAAGAACCATTTGGTTTTCCAGAGAGAAATTTGGGCGAGTTATTCCCCAAGGAGCTGGGCCTGTTCAGCCTGGAGAAGAGAAGGCTGAGAGGGGATCTAATCAGTGTCTATAAGTACCTCAAGGGAGGGAGTGCAGAGGACGGTGATGGTCTCTTTTCAGTGGTGGCCACTGATAGGACTAGGGGAAAGGGCCGGAAATTGAAACACCAAAAATTCCATAGGAACTTAAGGAAAAATTTCTTAACAGTGAGGGTGACAGAGCACTGGAACAGGCTGCCCAGAGAGGTTGTGGAGTCTCCTTCTCTGGAGATCTTCAAAACCCGCTTGGATGCCACCCTGTGCCACGTGCTCTAGGTGTCCCTGCGTATGCAGGGGGGTTGGACTAGATGATCTCTAGAGGTCCCTTCCAACCCTAAGCATTCTATGATTCCATGATTCTATGAAGGCTACCACTGAACTGAGTCCAGGCTGGGATTTGGGAAAAAGCCACCAAGTGCAGTGGGGCATGGCAATGCAATGGCAAGGGGTAGCAAGCCACACTCGGACTAGAGGCATTGGGCTGCTGAGGAAGAGGAGAAGGAGTGTCATGTTGTGGGATACTAGGGAGTCAAGGGCAATCCAAGAGACTGCCTCCATGTTAGGAAGCAGATGCTGTGGAGGGTGGCTCATAAATCCCTGGAAAGCCAACCTCAGTGAAAGTTTGGCCTCATTACTAACAGGTTTCTCATGGAGAAAGCGAGACAAGGTGTTCCCAAGGGTTTCAGGCACCCCTGTGTAAGACTGGGAGAGGTGTTCAGGCAACAAGGGGAGTGTCTAGGTAGAGGGCAGAAGCTAAGGCAGGACAGTTCTCATTCCCCTGGAAAGGAGAGCCCAGCACCTAGCCTTAACACAGCTGCATTTTATCCCAAAGGTGCTTCTTTCTGAAAGGGAAAGTTGTGACAAGAGCAGTAGTGCTATTATTCCAAATCTTTACCTTTCCATATTAAAATCATAACTCCTTTCACAGTCTCACCCTTGGTTCCAGCAGGCCATGTGACAAGATATTTTTAACTATGTCCCTATGAAATCTCGAGACTATTATCCAAAAATTTACCTCACATCTGCTTTTCAGCACAGTGGATATTGATGTGCCTGACAGGCAATGGTTCCTTCACACAGGCAAGTGTACTATAAATAATATTTTCAGGAGCAGCAGGACAGCATGTTCTGAGGGGCAAGATGATGGCAAATTGGGTAGCTGTGACACATGGCTCTAAAGCTCACACTGAATTTCGTCATCCAGGTACGTTTAGAGAACAGATTTAAATTTTGAGGCAGAAAAGCAGGTTAAGGAAGTTAATTGGCAGAGAGGGATTGGGTGGCTTACATAAATGACATTGCTCCTCAAGTCATGCTTCCAGCTGGGACCCCACTTGCCCTCCCACTCACGCGCCTGTAGAGCCACGTTCTGGCAACCCCACTCTTATACCATTGAAGTCTCCCTTTCTAACCTACTTTTCCACCTACCAACCAGATCTCTTAATTATCCCCTTCTCTGTTTCCCTGAGTAAGTCCCAATGACTTAGGATACACCTGCAGGGAGCTTATCCTGCTTTGAGGACTACCCATCCACAAAGATACCTTTCTTGAAAATGATGTACATGGAAGGTATAGTCTTGCACCATAGATCAATAGATCTCTCTCTTTTAGATTAGATTAGAGGGAGAATGACACTTTGATATTGTATGAAAAATAAGTGAGGATAGGCCTTGACAGACCTCAAAAAAAGACTTTTTTTTCATTGTGATACACTGAAAATAAGAAGCTAATGAAGAAACACATAGACTGCCAACATCAAGGCACCAGACCAAGAAATTACCTTTGAAACATCAGACACATCTGATTGAGATTCTCTAATGGCCCCTCCAAAAGAGTAAGGCTAAAGAAATACATATGTAGTGAGTCTTGAAAAGGACATAATAAATAAAAGAATCTGTCCTATCTTATCTAGCCTATATGAGTCATTGCAAAGAATAAAGATAAGTTAAAGGTGGATTTACTCTAGAATAAAACGAACATTGTCAAAAAGCAAAGCCTCTGCCATTCTCCTGGGAGTATGTCATCAAAAACAAACAAGTACTCTGTCCTTATGAGATACCAGCCAACGACTTGGTCTTGATCTAAAGCAACTGACCATTCATATGCACTTTAGCCCACACTAATTGCAAAGTAAAACACATTCACTTAAATCACCAGGAAAGAAAGCAACTTATGACAGAGTTTAAGTGCATCTGTAATTTGGGTGGTAACTGAGAGATGGTAACAGGTCACTAGTTTTTGAGTATGTGGTCACACCTTTTCCTCTCTCCCTGCAAAAACATTTCGCTTAGAAAGTTTCTAACCCTTTATAAACATTAAATACTTGCAAGCTGCCTGCTCAAATTTTTGCAGTTAATTTTTCTCTCTTTCTTCTCTTTCTCTGCCTAAATATTTTCAGGCTCTTGAATGACTGAGACCCACTAAAAAAGACAGACGGTCTTTTGATAATTTCTATTGGAATGTGTCATATGGGATTCCCTCCCATCCTGAACTCTGTGACCCAGTATGAATATGTGCAGATTTCAGAATTCTATTTCAATAATTAAACTGAAATATAGTAAACTAATTTAGTCATTCTCTATTGCAAGGTTACACAGATGGCTCCTAACATTGAAGCAAAATTGAAGACTCTACATGGGCAATGACTTCTAGAACAGAATCATGTATAAAATATATGAAAAACGTAATCTAGGCTTTTACACCAAACTATATGTAGGGTAGTCTTTCCAAAATAGTTAACTAATTGCATAGATTAGCAGGGTCATCAGGATACTCAAATGCATTATGGTCTATTATTTCAAATGCAATTAAGGGCATTCAATTTAAGAACTAGTTTAAATGGGCTCATTTTACTCCCTTATTTCAATCTAGCTAAGAGTAAATCAGTGAATAAATCAACATATCACTATTAGCTGATTGTTATGGGATTAACAGGAAGCTGATATTACCAAGATGTTCCATATAGATTGGCAGTCTCATGTAATAAACCATGTTCCGACTAAGCTGCTAGTATGCTTTTGCGCTATTTTGTATTTCTGCATGTTTTTATTTGCTTTTAAAAAATGAAAGTGACTAAAGAGGATATGGGATGTAGTTCAAATAAAGCCCTTGCTGTTCTGCACAAGATATTGGTTGGCTTCTTCTTTGCAGTGTTTCTCCTATGCATGACAAACGAGGCTCACTGGCTCTCTTTCTGTATCTTACAGGCCCTGCGGTGCTCAATATATAACTAGAAAGAGTTAATCAGGAAAAAAAAAATCTTAAAACCCCAAACACTAACTTCCTGAGCTAGAAAAAATGAATGTCCTGCCTGCTAAGAGTAATAACCCTTTTTCTTTTATGTAGATCGGCTCATGGAAGGAGACATGAAGCACTTACCCAGCATGTTCCACATGTGTAAGCATCTGACAGCATGCTGTGGGCAGGCTCTGACCTGTCACATACAATATTGGAAAGCAGCATTCAAGTACAGTCACAGGAATTCCTCTGGAAGTCTTAATATTCACTTCATGCTTTCAAAGCATTTGACATCTCAGAAAAGAGGACTCTCGCCTAGGAGCTGACTGAATTAGCAAGAGTTAGAGCAGCAGAGAGCAATAGTAGTTCTTATGGACTTTTTCCTTCTTCTTCTTCTTCATCTTCTTCTTATTATTCTGCTTCTTTTTCTTCTTCTTCTTCTTTTTCTTTTTTTTTTTTCATCTTCCTCCCAAAAGTTGCTACATGAGGCATTTCTATGAAAACAGAATCGGATTGTGCAAAATGGCAAAGGAAATCTTCAGCAAAACTACCAGATGAGCTGCTCAAAAGTCCGCCACTGTTAAGACAATTAGAAGTAATGGGATAGACTACTAAATATTAACAGTTTCAGGAAGAGATCACTACATTTATTCGCATAACAAACTGGATGTCAACTGAGACTTTGCAGTAAGAGCATGTTTTATGTCTACAACATTAACAGGGCAAAGGCAAACAGACTTAGTTTTCCTGGACAGAACAGGTTCAGAGCAGAGCAGCAAATGTAAAACTTGCTGACAGACTAGAATGACCAATAAATAAATGACCCTCCAAAGAGAGCCATCCCAAATGAAGGGCCACACACATCTCAGAGTATAAACATGCGCCTTCTAACATCTCTGGAAATATGTGAGTGGAGCCAAACTATCCCCACAAACCAGAATGAATGGGATTTCATGCACAAGGACAGCACTATCTACCCTCCAATAGCATTTTTTTTCACGAAACAGTCAACTTACTTATCTTCTACTTCACAGTCTTCATCCTTAGGAAGTATCTACAAATTTCCTTTAAAAAACAGCTCTGGAAACTACCACTCACGACTCAGTTGATCACTAGAAATTGTAGGCTAAGGAAGTTACTGATTTTGCAATACTCCAAGCTTTGGTTAATCTTTCCACAGAACCTTTCCGACAGGGTTATTTCCAAATTTTACATGGATGCAGATGGGCAGCACACCACTGCTGCCAGTCTGAAAAGTGAGCAGCTGTTTCAATTGTATTTTTGACCGACCTCAATTGTGGGGTGAGCAACTGGCCTGGGACTGGGACCTCTGAAGACTCGGACAAGGAAAGCCTAGTTATGATCCTCGCTTGGGCTCAAGTGTGAGATGGATAAGTTAAACTCTTAGCTCTTCCCAGTGGTAAGCAGACGTGGACACGGCCAGAGGTACAGCTTAAGAGGCTTTGGGAACATCAGAATAAACAACTAAAGCATGTACAGAGTTTAGGCATCTCAAGGTTTACTGATGTTCAGTTCTAACAGTGACTCTGAAGGCCAAGTTAAACTCATGTCCAAGTCACAGAGCCAGTTATTAGCACATGTATCACTTCAAGATGCAAGGGCACTGACTTGTCATTTATCTAATTTTTTATGTTGTGCAATGCAGAGAAAACGAAGAGGGCTATTTCAACAACATATAAAATGTTCTTAAAGTGAACACTTTCAGAAGAAAAATGATTTTAGGGAAAGGTTTGTGTCTTCGAGTTTGGAAAACAGAATATCAACTGAAATGAAATGATAAAAAAGAATATAAAATGATAAAAATAATAAGATACCAATTGTTTGGTACTACTTCTTCAGATAGTTTATCAGGAGCATAAGCTAGTTGTTGTCTTTTTGAAATGAAATAAAGCCAGCAGTTATCGTCTTTAAAAAATACTATAGGAAAGAGAAAATTAAGGTCAAACATTCAGGGCTTATACTAACAAAATTATCCAAAGTAAATGATACAGTGATATAAATAAACTGGGGAGAGTTGTTCAAACTAAACTGACCAAGTAACTCCCTAGCCTGCTCTCTTCTGCATAATTAACTATCTTATTAACTAGATAATTGATTCGCTGCCTTATTGATTGATTGTTGCATTCACTGTCTGCTTCTGCCTTTTGTTTTGCTGCCAAATCTATCAGTTTAATTGTGCAACTTTTTCTCCTAAGTGATTCATTCCCTAATCAACTCTCTTAATTCACTGACAAGCCGGTTTCTCAGCCGGTTCACCGCTCCACTGAATCGTAAGCCTTCACCTGCCCAATCTTGGCTTGTGTGACAAGCTGGGGGCCCCTCGGGGCTCAGCCTGCAGAGTCTGTTTGATGTTTGGGGCATCTGCAGATCTAATATTTAGAGTATTCTGCACGGCTGATGAAAAACTCCATTTTAAATTGTCAGTGATGCACTTTCTGTGTTCTGATGATAACTGGAGTCACAAGAAGTCACAATAAAGGGCTTGCAAAATGCTAGGGATTCTCTATTCTGATGAATAGCAAATATATTTTAGCCAATACATTTGTCTAAATGACAACTGACCACTGTCATATTGTCCAAGGAGAAAATGCTTTTAAAATCTTAATTCCAGAGGACAAGTAAGTATGCTTACTGCAAGCACAGTGGAGGACACTTCAACCACCTACCCAGCCCATCTAGCTGGCCACCTAACAAAGCAGGAAAAGCTACTTCAAAGCTAAATCAAGTTCCCTAGGGTCTTGTCCTTCAGTGATGAGTTTCTCCATGGAGGGCAGACCCACAGGCACTCTAGGCTCTTTTCCAGTGCTTGACCGTTCTCAACAGAATAGCTTTTTTCATATTTCCAGCCAGCATTTTCTTTGATGCAACTCCTGGCTGCCTGTGCCTGTGCCATTTCAACCAAATTTGAGGGGGGCCAAGGATGACTGAATTCCTAAAGGATCTAAGGAAGCCCATAGTCAAGTAAAAGAGAGACCCAAATCTGTTCTCCCACTGGCAGAAAAGCAGGCCAAATTTCCACATTATATATTGTCTGGAGCAGCTGGCAGGCACACAGCTGCAGACTAGCTACAGTGCCTGCTGATTCTTGCCTAGCAGGATTATCGCCGAGACATAAAGGAGAGCTCAAATAATTGCAAAGAGACAGGTTAGATGAGAAGGGACACAAGTCTGCAGGAAATTCTGTGAATCAGAGAATGACTTGGCTTTTAAACCCCTGGTATGCTGCAAAAAATCGTTCAGATACATGAAATATTCTCAGTGTTAAAGCTATTGTTTTCAGGGTTTTACAGATGCCAGATTGGAATTATTTGCTTAAAATCAGACATGTGCTTAAAATCAAACTTATGTTGTTTGAAGCTCATAGTAGCGGGTTTTTAAAAATTAATTAAAATGAACTTTAAAATAATTTTTAAAATGCTGTTGCTGATCAAGTGCCCTATCTGAATTTGAAAAAAGTAACTACAGGCAAAAGCACAATTGAGCAGTGCATATGTATCTTTACCTGGATAATATTCTCACTAAGTTTGGTACTTAGCACTAAAGCTAAGCATGCACAAATGGGTATGCATCAGCAGGTACTAACATTTTACCTTTATTTAAAAAGAAAAAACAAAAACTTTTACTTGCAAAATTTAACAAGGATGCAGTTTTGCTTTGAAGTGACAAAGAACAAAAAGCTGCTTAGATTCCAATGCACAAAGTCAGTGCAGATCATTTTGTTTCAAAAAGGCTGCCAAGATCCAAACTGAGAATTTGTTTCCTACACTCCTATCTAGTCACCCTCGAGGAGACATCCTGAAGGCACCTGGATGACTTTGGTGAAGCAGCCAGGGCTCCTGGATGAGAGCCTTGGGCACTGCTGACCTTCGCTTCCTGGCCTTCTTGGTGGGAGGAAATGTGTCCCACTGGAGGTTATCTTCCCAGAAACTTGCCTTCCGTTTCTTGTACAAATGTATGGCTTTCTTATAGAACGGATGCTGATAAAACCCTGGCATGGACCTAGGATGTCTCTTTTTACAGCATGTCTGAGCAGGGGATTTCTGAGAGCAAAGTAATTTCTCAATGAAATGTGAAATTCTAAGAGGAAACAGATTGAAAACACGACCATGGATCTTCCACCTTTGAAATTTAAGGTGACAGAGTGTGAATGATTATGTGCACTTCAACTTCCAGAAGGCTTAATCAGTAAATCAAAATTAAATCTTCCACAGATCAGTTTTCCCGCTCTCTCTACGCTCATTCCTTACCCTCCCAGCCTTTTCTGGGCTTTCTGCCTCCACCTCCAGGCTTGCCACCAGCAGGGCTCCCCAAACCCCCTCCTCAGCCTGAGCTTCTTCTCTAGCTCCCTCTACTGACTTCAGCCTTGGGAAGACACCAAATTAAAGCTTTTTGAATTAGCACAAAAAAAAAAAAAAAAAAAAAGATTACATGTCTGAAATAGCCACTTAGACTCTAGTGACCAAAGTGGACACACTTTCCCACACACTTGCCTTTGGGCACATGTCACCAACTCCTTCCCAGTCCCGTCAGGATCCCCCAGAATGATACTCATTTCTCTCACCCATGCCCTGATGACCCGGATCCATTAGAGTGTCCGCAGATCCAGCACACCCAGGTGGCATCAGACTCTTCCCTATGATGGTAGTCACCTCTTCTTAAAATGGGCTCGAAAAGGGATTTTTTTTTTCACATAGTACCCAGGAGCTGCAAGCCAAGACTTCCATAGGAGCAAGAGCCTCAGGATACATCTTTTGGAGATGGAGATGTCAGCAACCAAATGAATGATTTTGGCCTATGCCAGGCCCAGCTTACAACTCTTTCCATTGCAGAGCCACCAACAGCAGGCATGGAAAATCACACACCTACATTTCTCCTCCAGTTCAGAAATCAGTAAGCTATCCAGAAAATGCATATTTTGTCTCCTTCAATTTATGATCTACATTTTAAGCCTGTGTTTATATCTGCAGCCACATCTCTGCGTCTGGGTCTAAGAACATTACCATAAATATGACTTGCACAAATCTCAAGACAACAGGAGCTCAGTACAGAAATCACACAGCAAATGCCATAAAATCCATGATAAAAATAGGAGAACTAGTACAACTGGTTTGGGCTTCTGTGCAGAAATGCTTATGCCACCCTCATTTTTTCTTTCTTAGTCTTCATTGTTATGTGAGGGATATTTCCACATCCTGGAGAAACACCTGAGATCCAGCCACTTCTACACAATATCTGCCTGGAGGGAACTTGCCTACACCTGCCCTGCATAGGAGGAGACCTTCCCATCCCAGCAAGTCTGTCCCAGCAGGTTCCCAACCCACCTGCCCCCCATCAACAGCAGCCCCCAGTCTGGGGGCACAAGGAAAATACAATGTGGCTCCAGGCTTTATTAATCTGGGCAAAAGGAGTCATGAAAAAGGCATATCTAACCCTTCCGTGAATATGGGCCAGCCACTGCTCAGACAAGATGTTTACAAGCTTCCGCATACTGCAGCCCATGCAACTTTTGCAGAAAAACTGAGTAAATACATATGTAACTAATCTTTCAAGTTCCTTGGGACTGACTAATTACTGGAACAAATAATAATAAAATAAAATTTAAAAAAAAAACATGATTTTGGAATCAAGCAATTTTATTTGGTATATTTTGTTTTCCAAACAGAAGAAGTATTGTTTCTCTAAAATTAAGGACAGCTTGAATCTTGTGTGAGGTCTAAAGAGGACTGAATGTGAGATCAGCTGTGGTTAGCAAAAGACAGTAATGGGCCTTTCCTTTCCTAACTAAGGCATATGAGACCTTTTATTTTTATTTATTTATTTATCTATCTCTGGCTCTTCAGAGATTGTATCTGCATTCAAAAAGAGATGTTTTCATAAGCAAGCTTCTGTGTACAGGGGTGCTTCAGCTGTATTTCAAAAATTAAGTAATCCATCCGAGATCTGCTTTAATGACTAATTTTCCTACCATAGATTTTAAAATACAAAGAGTGGCAGCTAAATTGCAGAACCAAGCTTTCAGTTGCTATGCAACACCACTGTAGCATGTTTCCCCTTCATCTTTTAGCGCTTTTACTCGCGCTCTGTTCTTCATGGATGAAAGTTACGCAATGCTTTCTAGATACTTAACAGCAGATGTATTAAATTTCTAATCTGATATAAACCAGACTGCAATTTTGCACTGAAAAAGTCACATCAATGAATTTAGTAATGTTTTAAATTATAGTCTTTGATAGCAGAGTATCTAGTTTTCAAATTTACATTATGCTGATTTTGTTAGAAGATATGAATCAGTGGTAGTCCCTTTTTGCCTATGCCTTCTCTTAAGTGTATGTGGGATTTTGCCAATATTTTGAGGAGGGAAAGGGGAAATATCTCCTCTGAGACCTTGTACACGGCCTGTTGATGTAGTGCTTGGAAGTGAGAGCAGGAGCCTTGCTCGTGAGGAGGCAGAGATCAGTGCAGCACCTCCTGCAATGGTGAGTAGCGGCTGGTCCCCTGTCCCTTCTGGGCTGACCAGAACAGCAATGGCAGCTAAAACCTCTTCACCTGAGCCACCATCCTGATCAGGAGCAATGGATTTGGGTCACTTGCGCCTTGGATTCGCTTTGAAACAGTCAGGTAGACCTAAAGGGCTCCGTATTTTCCGATGAGATTCTGAGTCAGAGTTGTCCCTGCCTTTACACAGATAGAGAATATTTTGGAAAATTTTTCTCTTTTCCTATTTTGGAAAAGGGTAATTTAGCATTATTAGTGAACTGGAACCCCAAATTTAGAGCAGCTTGGATGTGCTAGTACAGCTAGGCTTTCACTCCTGCTTCGGAGCAGGTCTGAATTGGCACAGGCTGGCATTTCTAAGCACAACAGGCACTAGTCATCCATGAAAGCAGTGCTGTCACATACATAAAGATGATTTTCCTTTCTTTTCCCTATATGGGTGAATACACAGTGTTTCTGAAATCTGTTCTGAAAGCATAAGAATCTAATTCTATAAATTAGCAGAATAGCTTAAATTTCACACAGGGTGAAACTAGTGCTAAATATTGTCTCTTTGCCACGATGCTGTATATTCATAACTTTGTTCTGCTAGTTGGATACTAGAATATTACCCATATTAGACCTTACTAGTGCTTTTATAATAAAATACTTTTTCTAGTAAACCATTTATAAAATTTAAATTATGTTGAGAAATAGCCTATATGTATGCTGCCTATCCACTTGTTTTCTTCAGTCCCTGAAATTTTAGCATATGATTAATTTGTACGAGATCAATGACTCTCTTTTAATACAAATATTAGGTTATGGAAGGCATAAACCTTAATAGCCTAAACCTGTTTTTAAGGGCAATAACACTTCAGTAAGTCAGCATTTTATAGAGTAGGAATTGTTTTTCCCCCACTGAAAGCTGTGTTCTGTGGCAGAGGAAAGCGCCGATGAGTCAAGAAAACAGAACAATTTTCACTGCATCCAGAGTCTTTCAGTGAAAGCTAATGTGTTCCCTGCTTCTCAGAAAGAGCATGTAAATCTTCTCCTGAGCAAACTTTTGTACCAACCCTTCTGGCTTTTACAGGCAGCTTCTCTTCCTGCTCCCAGTCGTTGGGTGGCCAAGGCTGGGCCAGCCCCCACCATGGCTCTGGGAGCTTAAGGCCCGGCAGTCCCGTGCAATTCCCCTCCCTGCATTTTGGTTCCTATGGAAAAGAAATATGTGTGGGTCAGAAAGGAGCCCTGCTGAGCCCTGGCACCATGTGCAGGGCTGAGTACCCAGCCCTGACTTCAGTCTTGGCCGCGTGCTGATGCTAAAAACCAAGCCAACTGCTTTTAAAGCAACCCACATTAAGCTGGTGTTCTTAGCATTTTGTATCCCTTCTTTCTTTACAACTTCCTATTTTTTGCACCCGTTTTTTTCTTTTTGTAGCAAGGCTTCGTAAAAAATCGTGGCCTTCACCCAGCACGCAGCAAAGATTTTCTTTTGGCGCTGCGTCATTGTTGCTGGCAGATCGATAGTAAACTCTGTGCATTATATATTCTTTATGCAAGTTTGGGAAGAGCAGTCACCGTTCAGCTGATAAAGTCAGTACATCTGCATGTAAAAGATTCAGAGAACCTGACTCCTGCTTGGGCAGATAAAATATAGCAGCTAAACATATTTATTTGACAAATACAGGCCGAGCATAGTACACAGGGGAGAGCATAATACATGGGCTTTTGCTAAGGTGTGCTTTAATTTGACAATAACGGCCCATAAGCAGATATTTTCTCTTGTTCTGGAGAAAATCTTTACCCCTACTCTTTTCTTAATGTTTCTCTGAATTTTAGGATTTGTTCTTGTAACAAACAGCCTAATAGATGGTTCTCAAGTCTTTCAGTCCCTGAAGGGCAGTGCTGGAGGTCTGCACTCACCATCTCACAGAACAGAGATCTTCCCTGCTGCCATTCTCTTCATTCACACAACCTGTGCCCTCTGAGGCTCTGGCAACAGTGGGACATCTCCGGACAAACAAGGTCTTCATCCTTCCTGCACAAGAAAGCAAGGTCAGGTGTTTCCTCTTCCATGTCACCGCCCTGGGGAAGGGCCTCCATCATGAGCAGGGAGGTAAGAGGTACATTGCATTCATGGTTGCAGCTGGCCGTCGCAGTGGGGAGGATGTATAGCAAGGCAGAGCTCCCGAGACAGTTTCATACAGGATGTATATTAGCAATAATGGGCAGTTTTAGGGCAACAGAGGCTATATTAACCCTTAAAAGCAAAATCTGGAGCCCATTTTACAGTGAGCAACCCAATAACTTCAGCCTTACCAAGCTACAGGGCAGTAGGCCAAATTTGACTACTCTTGGCCCCAGTTTTGCTTATCTGCACTTAACCTAGTAAAAAATCATGCTCAAGGCAGGGCCTTAGCTGACATTTAATCATTCATTCTGTCTGTTAATGTGTTTTCTGCCTGTTTTGGACTGTGCTGACCATCAGTCTCCTAGATGATGCCCAGGCATGGACATGTCCTGGAGGGTTTCCACTAGTATGGACACAGTGTGCCATACCATTTCCCCAGCATTTAGGCCCCAGTCTGCTTTGTTCAGGGGTGCAAAGAGAGCCCATTTGCCTACTGCCAGGTTTGCATGGAGCTGTCACATTCGGGAATGCGCAGCTGCCAGCTTCTGCTGTTTCCAGGATGCGGATCTTGACTCACAAGCTGGCGGCGCTCCAGCAATGCACAAAATCTTTCCTTTAAATATAACAATGTGAAGAATTGTTGGGCTTTACTGCATAAAAGGTGCCTTTGTATACGAGTGTGCCCCCCCCACCATCAAAAGCAGCAGCAATGTAAAGCAAATTACAGAAAGCTGACATGCAAAAAATATGTGCAGTAACCTAGCAGTTACAGTGTGCTTCCCATTCGCTGGTGATGCAGAAGCTGTACAAAACATCGCACTGAAGATATTTGGGCACCAGGATGGATGGATGTTTAAATATGCACCTGTGTACTTGCCCATGTGCCAAAGGAAAAGGACCAATAATTCTGGTGGGCATTGTTACACACAGTCCCGTAAGTCCCGCTACATTTCAGCACCTTCTTTCTGCTATTTCTTTCTGGGGGACCCTACAAAGAAGAGGAATGTCTCTCTGCTTAATGTCTAACCAGACCTCGGAAACAAGTATTAGCGGTTTTGTTGAAAATACTGGAAGAGAATCATCTATACATCATTTAAAATAATCATGTCAGCTTAAACAATTATGGTAAGAAATGAGATCGCAGATGTGTCTCCCAGCGATGAAGCCAACATCTAAGGTTGACTAATCAGCTATTGCTCTGGTGAGATTGACGTTGAATAGACAGACAAGTCCATCTTAGCAGTGAATGACAAAAAGGACATGAATATAATAAAATGTGTAGTTTGTAAAGTGTCGTAGTGAACATGGTGAAGGACAAAATGAGAAAGATATGAGGGTACAATACAGAGAAATACAGGATAACAGACAGTATAGAGTCACATGCAAGACTTGTGTTTCTGTAAGTTGTGTAAGTTAGGAAATTATGTCTCCATCTTCTTCTAAGTTTGCACTTAGCAGAGGAGTCAGAGAACCTATTCAGTCACTGCCAAAAGTATCCCAAAACTCTGTGAGTTTGAACAGTATATTGTTTGAATTCTAGTTCAAAGCACCAGTTTTTAAATTTGTTCAAATTAATGGCAAAAGATGAGGGGAAATCAAGATTAAAATGACTAGAATTCCAATTTTATTTTCTAAAATATAGGCAAGTAAATTAATTTTCTACCTTGGGCACAAGATTAAACTATGGTATTGCAGTGCTCCTTTTCTTTAGAATTCAAAAATTTCTGCAGGTGATATATATGAAGTAGCTTTCAATGGTGGCACTGTAACTGAGACAACAGAAATCTCTTAACAATATATTTAACGCAGATAGGAGAAAGGAAGAAATTTTGATTTTTCTAGAACAGCTAACAGCACAAAAAGGCCTGAGCAAAACAAGATTTTCCTTTAAAAAAAAATCTTTTTGGTAACTGCTCTCACTTGTTTATTTTCAGCTATAAATATCAAGATCCAGCACCCAGTGCATGTCTGTCAAGCTATTGTTCCTATGAGCTATATAAATACCTTTTACAATGTATTACTTATAACTGTGCCTACATATATAACCTCATATGAAATATAGTTAGATAGTCAGAATGACAGTAATAATCTGAACTATACCAGTGACAGAGCAGAACACAAACTGGGCATGGGTTTGCAATGCAGTGTTTGGATTCGCATATGCAGAGATCTGTCCTTTTTTGAAGAGGTGCTAATGCCTGGCATTCCGGGAATATTATACTTCACTAGAAAGAAAGCAGTGCTGGGAATTGGAACAAACCACAAAAATCTCACAAATTTACAAGTACGAGCTTTGCCTGGCATATTTTTTCTTCTGCTAATAGACATGTAGCTTTGGATGCATATGGTCTTCTACTGTGGGGCTGAGCGTACAAAACATGCTGTACGGAGGATCCTGACAGCAGGTCCCTTCTGCTTTGCTGAAGGCAGCAGCCTTCTGTCCTGCTCACCAGATAGATACAAGTTTCACCTGTTGGGCTGAGCTTATTTCGGTGGGTCAAAGTAAGAAACAAAAGTGCCATGGCTAGGTCTTCTCAGCTTATCCATCTTATTTTTCAGTAGGAAATCACAACAGTTACTTATCACGAGAGAATTATTACTTAAAATTTGTCAAAAACAAAAGTCTTGACTATTCCACAGTTTTGTTCTGTTCCTGCAGGGCTCTTCCTGAAGCAGAATGGGCACTTTCACTGCATATAATCTCAGCAGTACCCAGGATATCTTGTTCTGGGTTGTAATCGTTGTGTTCTTTTCTATGTGTCCTCTAAGGACAGAGGAAAAATTAAAACCCTGCCTGACGTGGTCAGAAGGGAGAAGGAGCAAGTGCCTCCTAGCACGACCAGAGAGATTCATTCAGCATTTGGTGTGTAGCCCTAATGCAGCCAAGGTGCAGCAGCTGAGGTACAAGAGCAGAGCAGCCCTACTGTGCAACACGATTGCCTGGCACCACTTTAGCTGGTACTACTTTTCGGCACAATGTGGGTGTCCTGCTAGATATCAGGCTGTTCCTGCTCCAGGAGTAGCCAAGAACCTTCATTTCCCAGCAGATATCAGGGCTACTTTCTGCAAAGACAGTGCAAACCCAGTCCCTCCACCACAGGCCAGTAAAGCAACCTCCATAAGGACTGTATTTATGCTGATGCTGCTGCAGAAATGTGCAGAAAGACACTGTCTTCTTAGTAAACAGGCCACTGGGCAGCAACCATATCGGTCTGTTTTTAAGTAATATGATCTAAATATCAGTTAATTCCCAGCTTGAGTTAAGGATGTCAAGCTACCTGCATACTCCTAAATAGTTCAGAGCTTTCAATCTGTCTGGCTTCATGTGGGAATACTGCTAGCACGAGAAGAAACTCAGAGTGGGTCATCCCAGGGGACCAGCTGGCAAGGGAGATTGGCCATCAACTCCGAACCATGCTCCCTCATCTTCTGTACCTCAACGCACCTCTTCTGCTCCTTGCCTTTAAGCTCCTGTGCATTTGAACCTCCATCCTAAGTAAAGCGCTGCACAAGGGGAGCGAAACCTGGCTACGCGAGAAGGGACAGTTGGATAATTCCCCATATTTATGTCACTTCCTGAAGAGGAAGGAAACAAATATTGGGCAAGGAGAAGGGAGCTGGAGCTGCTGAAGCTATGAGGCCACCTTGTCTCTGTGAGGGTATGAGCAGTGTAGGCTGTAAAATGAAGGCAGTATTTTTCTGCATGGTAAATAGTTGTGCTGCTGGGACTACTGCAGGACACTCCTCAATGGATTATTTTTCAAGCCATCTTCATCTTCTAAAGCCTGACATATTTTATAACACAGCTCCCAGCCTACAGGCTCCCTTTCTGTGTGGCTTACACAGGACAAAACTTTGAGAGCCTCCAGGCTAGACATGGGGCCAAAAACACCTTCTCTGCTACACTGTTTTTCAAAAGAATTTTCCCAACTCACCAAAAGCAAAATCTGTCTTACCCACAAATACTAGGTGGAAGGACATTAATGAGGATGTCCTGATTAATACTCAGCAGTATGGACTAGTGACAAGCAAGCCCCAGGTTTCATTGCAGTATAGTCCAGACTGATTTTTCGCTCCCCAAATGCTACTCCTGCTCTCAACACCTTCCCAAGCCCTCTGGGCTGCTGCTATGCAAATGCCAAGGGATGGAAATGAGAGCTGCCTCACAGAGTGGAGCCATTTGACCTACTATGTCCCAGGTCCTGAACTGCCATAGTTTTTAATTCAGAACTAAGTTGAACTGCTTCATTTTTTATTATCAGCCCTCCTAAAGTAGTGACTTTCCCCTGTGGATATGTGTTCCTTCTACCTCATATTCACAACCTTTAGTCTCCAAAGCTTTTGATGAAATCAGGAACCTGTGTTTGAGGAGCAAGATTGTTGATCTCTGTTCTCTCTACCTAAGCTGCTGTCAGTCCTTGACTTATCTATCTGAAAATTAGCTCTGGTATTTCTGTGCTACATGACTATCATGGCCATGTACCCAGAATAGTAAGTTCTGGAGTACCTGATGTGATTAAGCAGATCAAGGCTGAGTTTGTGAATGGTGGTGCTCAGAATTTCCCTTCTTCCCAACACAACAAAATCTAACCGCATTTTGCTCTGAATGGCTGATTAGTCTTCTCCTGTTAGGTGCTGTTATTCCTATGCTGAGTACTTTGCTTATTGTATTTGGTCTTATTTATAACAAATTTAAGAGACTGCATCAAATTAGTCTTAAATTCAAAAAAAAAAAAAAAACAGCAGTACTAATTAGAGGGTAGTTATCCCAGCTGGTAACCTTTTATCTTTGCTGGATACTTCCATCTACCAGCAAGGCAAAAAAATAGATTACTGCCGTCACTAACATTATGGCAATCAATGTTGCAAGCTGCCAAATGCATTTTTTCCCTCAGATAAAACTTGTTTCTTTTAATGAGAATAAATCTTTCCAAAGCACATTTCTTTCTGATGTGAATAGGTAGTTTGAAACAGAAGCACACACATGCCTATATGACGTCTTTTTAACATCAGACATCCGGGCTCCAAGGAAACCAAGCATGTACATAGTGCACAGAAATACAGAGGATTTTACTTCTTTTTTTTTATGTGCTATAGAGACATTCTTTTATTTACCTTGTGCTTTTCGACACCTTTTTGAGGTACCTACTAGTGGCAATATGTTCACTCTGGTCCAACTTTAGGGAAAACCATTATACTGCTAGGAGAATTGGTCTCACAGGTGTCTCAAGGGAGGAAAGCTTTTGCCAAGTGTCTCTTCCCATTTGCCACATGTCTCTTCCCATTTGCCACACACCATCCAAATAGGAGAAGGTTAAGAATGGAAAAATGCTGGGGACCTGTTCAGGATGTTCTACAAGTCGGGGAGTGCTGCAGGATTTCAGAGCACCCCTGTTTAATGCAGGGCTTCTAGGCCATTGCATTTTGCAGAAAAAGAATGTGCTGCTGCCTTAATCTTCAGAAAAAGAGTCCAGTCCCTATGTGCCCCCCAGGCATGTCCCTCATGAGTGGGATCCTGCAGATAGGCACATGCTGCTGCACTGTGAATGCATTTTATTTGAGCAAGAATATTATATGTTTGGTGTATCTAGATACAGAGTGGCAAGGGATTTCACATTGCAGGAATTGGCAGGCTTTTGCTTTGTTTTCTAGCTTTGTTTTCTGATTCGGGTGAAGAAAAAATCCTGAACTCTTGAATGCTTATGTGGAGCCAAAATTGTTTTCCCTCTGGTTCCACCCATATGAAAATGGGCATTTTTAACCAAGCAACAGGCACAAGCAGGTCAGCCGCTCAGAAATGCCCCTTCCAGCAAGCAGCTGCCCAGGCTTGAACAAAGGCCTTCTTGGAACTAAAATTCTTATTGATAGAGAAGAACTGAATGTGAATGTAAAATAGGGAGTTTTAAATGAGAAGCCATACTTGAACTTGGTCCTACAGCTCCCCAGCTAAAGGAGGACAGAGATTCGTTACTGTGCAATGCAGATAGCTGCCCACAGGTTACCTTTAACCATGAGTTTAAAGGAAAAATCTGTAACGGAATTGAAAGAGGGAAAAGGCAAAAAATCTAGAAAGTGCAGGGTCAGTCATCAGTGAGTCAGGGAAAAAAATAGATCCAAAAAAGTCCAGATCACTTCTATCCAAAGGAGTGAAGGGAAATTAAAAAGGGCATTTTACAAATACCACGTGAAAGGGGTTTCTCAATAAATCAATGGGGATTCTGAAATGAATCAACAGGGATTCTGAATCAACATTGTGAGGATTCTGAAATGCAGTAATATTAATTTGTATATTGGGTTTGCAATATAGACATATGGCAAAATAGACATCGAATGCCTGGGTTTAAATTATTTATGAATCTCCTCTTCTCCAGGTTCAGCTCGCTTAGTCTTTCCTCATACGATAGATGCTCCAGTCCCTTAATCATTCTTGTCACTAGACCCTCCCTAGAAGCTTCATGTCCCTCTTGTCCTGGGGAGCTCAGAACTACACCCAGTACTCCAGGTGCTCACCAGAGCTGAGCAGAGGGGCAGGATTCCCTCCCTCCACCTGCGGGCAATGCAAGCCTCATGCAGGCCAAGATCCCATTTGCCTTCTTGGCCACAAGGGCACATTGCTGACTCATGATTAACTTCTTGTCAACAGGACTCCCAAATCCCTCTCTGTGGAGCTGCTTCCCAGCAAGTCAACCCCTAATCTGTACTGGTGCCTGGGGTTATTCCTCCCCAGGTGCAGGACTCTCCACTTGTCCTTGTTGAACCTCATGAGGTTCTTCTCTCCCCAACTCTCCAACATGCCTAGGTCCCTCTAGGCAGCACAGTCCTCTGGAGTGTTGGCCACTCCTCTCAGTTTTGTCTCATCTGCAAGCTTGCTAAGGCTGTGCTCTATCTCCTCATCTGAGTCATTGATGAACAAGTGGAAGAGCACTGAGCCCAGTACTGACCCCTGAGGGATACCACTGGCCACAGGCCTCCAACTAGATTTGGCCTCGTTTATCACAACTCTCTGAGGTCTGCCATCCAGCCAGTTCTCAATCCACTTCAATGTCCACTCATCTAACCCACACTAACTGAGCTTCCCCATGAGGATGTTTTGGGAGATGGTATCAAAAGCCTTGCTGAAGTCAAGGTAGACAACAACCATGACTCTCCCTTTATCCATCCATCTTCCCATCATAGAAGGCTATCATGTCAGTCAGACACGACTTCCTCTTTGTGAATCCATGCTGACTACTTCTGATCACCTTCTTTTCCTTCACACGGTCTAGGATGAGCTGCTCCATCATCTTTACAGGGACAGAGGTGAGGCTGACCAGCCTGCGGTTTCGCGGCTCCTCCCTCTTGCCCTTTTTGAAGACTGGACCGATGTTGTCTTTCTTCCAGTCCTCCAGCACCTTGCCTGTTCTCCATGACCACTCAAAGATGATGGAGAGTGGTTGAGCAATAACTCTTGTCAGTTCCCTCAGCACTCTTGGGTGCATCGCATCCAGGCGCACAGATTTATGGGTGTCCAGTTTCCCTGAATAATCCCTAACCCAATTCTCCTCAACCAGTGGAAAGTCTTCCTCTCTCCTGATTTTCTCTCTTGTATCCAGGCTCTGTAGTTCATGGGGACTAGCCTTAGCGGTAAAGACTGAAGCAAAGAAGGCATTTAGCAACCGTGCCTTCTCTGCATCCTCCGTCACCAGGGTATTCACTCTGTTCAACAGCAGGCTCACATTTTTCACATTTTCCCTTGTCTTCCTCTTGCTGTTGATGTATTTGTAGAAGCCTTTCCTGTTGTTCCTGACATCTCTCACTAACTCTAATTCCAAACGGGCCTTGGCCTTCCTCATTGCTTTCCTGCATCCTCTGACCATGTTCCTATATTCTTCCCATGTGGTCCGACCCTTCTTCCACATTATGTATGCTTGCTTTTTTCTCTTTAAGTTTTCCCAACAACTCCTTGCCTATCCATAAAGGTATCCTGAACTCCTTGCTCAACTTCTTTCTTGTAGGAATGCACCGATCCTGAGCTTGGAGAGAGTGATGTTTGAATATTAGCCAACTCTCCTGGATCCCCTTTCCTTCTAGGACCTTTGCCCGGGGGATTCCTCCAGGGAGCTCCCTGAAGAGGTCAAAGTCAGCTTTCTTAAAGTCCAGGATTGCAATTCTACTTCTTGTCCAGTTTCTTCCTCGCAGGATCGTGAATTCCAACATCTCGTGGTCGCTGCAGCCAAGACTGCCCTGAACCTTCACGTTTCCCACTAGACCATCTCTGTTTGCTAGCATCAGGTCGAGCAGTGCCCCTTCCCTTGTTGGCTCATCAACCACCTGCATCAAGAAGTTATCTATCTGCAATGTTCTGCAGGAGCCTCCTGGGCTATCTGCTCCTAGCTGTGTGATTATTCCAGCAGACATCAGCACGGTAGAAGCCCCCCATAAGGTCCAGGGCCTGGGATCGTGAGGCTTCTTGCAGCTGCCTGTAGAAGGCCTCATCCATTTCCTCTTCCTGGTCAGAAGGCCTGTAGTAAACTCCCACGACTGTGTCGCCTGCCCTTTAATCCTCATCCACAGACTCTCAGCCTGCTCTTCATGCTCCCCTACACAGAGCTCCATACATTCCAGTTGCTTTCTCATGTAAAGAACGATTCTGCCACCTCGCCTTCCTGGCCTGTCCTTCCTGAAAAGTCTAAAGCCATCCATGGCCACATTCCAGTCATGAAAGCTGTCCCACCATGTCTCAGTAACTGCAATGAGATCATGGCTCTGCAACTGCACACACATCTCCAATTCCTCTTGTTTATTCCCCATGCTGTGTGCATTTACACAGAAGCATTTGATTTGGGCTTCCTCTAGATAGGCCAGCTGTAACTTGACTATATAATTCTTCAGTAGTTCTCATGTTTTGCTGTTTTCCCTCTCCAGGCTTCAGGCATCCTTCACTGGCTTTGGATTTAGGCTAGTGATAGTGGCATGGCAGGCCATCACCTACCTTAACACCTTAACACCTGCTTCCCTGATGATACCTCCCTCCCACCTCAAATCTAGTTTAAAGCTTTCTCAATGAGTCCTGATAGTTCATGACCTAGGACCCTCTTTCCCCTTTGGGAAAGATGAATCTCATCTGATGCCAGCATGCTTGGTGCCGTGTAAGGCTTCCTATTGCCGAAAACCCAAAGCTGTGGTGATGACACCAGCCATGGAGCCACATGTTGATGGACTGTATCCTCCTGTTTCTTTCCATATTGCTGTCAGCACCAGAGAGAATAGAAGAAAAGTTGACCCACACACCCAAGTTCCTGATCGTCTGACCCAATTCCCTAAAGTCCCGTTTGAACACCCTCAGGCTACACGTTGCCACTTCCTCTGTTCCCACATGTAGGACCAGGAACAGATAATAATCTGTGGGTCAAACCATGCTGGGAAGTTTTCTGGTGACGTCCTCAGTCCAGGCCCCAGGAAGGCAGCAGACTTCCCTTAGAGGAGGATACCTTCTACATATCAGACCCTCTACTCCCTGTGCTAAGGAATCCATGCAATCCACTGCACATATGGGAGAAAAAAACTCTTCCATTTGCTGCAACCCAGTGGGTTGTAACAGACCTTCATCCTCATTTTCTCAAGAAACATGGTCCAGTGAGTGTTTTCTGTGTAAATCACACTCTTCCCTGCATCTACAGCACTGTTTGCAGGACCCCTGTGCCTCAGAGCAGCTCCACTCCAAAGTGAGGTGAGGCCCCCAAAGCCTTAAAGAAGCTCTGTCCATGACACTCCCTCATGCTCAAAGGAGGCATTGCAGGAGCTGGGTCTCCCTCTTCAGCATGTTCTTCAGGAAAGTAAAAGTTTTCCTATCAAAAATCCAGGTAAGAGCAAATATCACTCAGAGATTCCTCTTAGACTTTTCAAAACCCTGAGCACATTGCTGAATGTTGAGTATGCTTGCTTTTTTTCTCCATCTCGCTTCCAGGACTTGTCTGTAATCTCAAGAGTTCTGGGTAAAAAGGCTTTTTTCTTTAACAAGAAAAATATTTAGCAGCTACTACCTCATATTTGACCAATCACCCATGTTATGTAAAACAGCTGCAGCCTTTTCTTCCAACCCTTTTACAATAGTTTTAAGAAGAACAGAAAAGTCCCACTTTTCCCAGGAAGTCTTTGACCTGGTTCTCTGTTCACTTCAGTGGAATATGTTCCCTCAGACTTACTCTAATAGGGGAGAAAAATGAAGTCTTCTTGTTGGAGTGAACACCTGGGCGAAGTTCAGAAATGGGTGCTACCTCAGAAGAGCAGCAGATTGGGAAGGGACATCATGGTAACAGGGATGCAGTCACTACCTGAGCGTGGTCCTGCTCCTACCTCCAGGAACAACCTCTCCATATGCTGCAAGGGACAAACCGTCTCTGAAACAACCTTTGTATTGCAGTAGAGCCAAAATCATGCAGTAGTTTTGTAAATCTAAAAAAGGAAGTAGAGGGTGACAAAAGCAAAATTTTAGAAGTAATTGTATAATTACAAAGAAAAACAGACCTCCCTAAGGACTCCAGTCTTTTGATACCAATCAATACCAACACATACATTGCACTTGCACATTGCCTGGGCATCTTGCTGTATTTCTCTGATTAATTTCTTACTATTTTTCTCCTTGATTTTGACAAGTTTCACACAAATAAAATTCAGAAAGATTACTGCACTGAAAAGATACTCACACAGAGATTTATTTTCATAACACAGTGAGCTACAAAGGAGGAGCAGTAAATTATTTAACATGGACAGTAATGCCTGTCTGAGACTTACTTTTGTGAACCGCTTATTGCAGGCAAAATGTTAATTAATTAGGTATTTCAAGGGAATAGGCAGGCCTCCAGGAAGCCCTCAGATTTGTCTGACACTAGCTAAGACTTTAGAAGCCAACATTTGTCATCAGCAACAATCACAAATACATTTTTATAGTGGAGTTTCTTCTGTGCATTAAGTGGATTGTGTTTAATCCCCTGATGACATGCAAAATGGCATTAGTCACTATCACTTATATAATGAATCACAAACACATCATTATAGAGTCAGCCTCCATGAGCACAGGCTCTGGCAATAAAGAACAACATGCCAGTCTAAACAAATGGACACTAACTGCTGTGATAGAGAAGAGGTGGGGGTTTCACCCTCTTTGTTACTGCTCTGCATACAAAAGAGTTTTCTCAAGGCAACTGGAATTCTTCAGGATCTTCTGCCCTTGAAATGCACCTGTAGAAGTTGGTTTTCAAGGCAGATTGTGCCTTTGCCCTGTCACATGCATCATCTCCACTTTGCAAAGCCTCTGCTAGTAGACAGTCCATGGAAGTCCCATGGATGATCTTCCAGACCTGCATAAGCCATCTTGTTGTCATAACTTTGTTTCACACATGCCAGCTGCTCTGGCATTTAAGAGCTTTGATCCTAGAGAATTCCTGCCTCAGTATCCCTGGGTGATTTTATCCCAGTGTATGGGAAAAGCAGGCTCCATTTTAACAAGATAAACTTCATAGAAATTAGCACATTCATTAACAGTCTGGCTACTAACAGCACAACAGCCTCCATCCCAATGATACATCAACAGATATAAAATGAGTACAGACAACTCCCACATTCTTCAGACATACCCAGTGCTCATTACTTTCTGGGCTCACCAGAACACCTCAGAAATAATTTAGTGATTCAATAAACTCATTAACTACTTCCATTTACAATTTAGGATGCTATAATCTGGTCTTGCTGGTTTGCATAAATTAAATCTTTCTGACTCATATCATACCTCTTTCAACCTCAGTCTTTGCTTAACAGGTTTATATTACTTCCTAATTGTACATACATTATATATTTTTTTTTATTTAAAGGCAGATTTTCCTTAAGATAATAAAGTAATTTTAAAGATAAGCATTACCTTTTCTCATTAATGTGCCAATGTCTCCCTTTTTCCTATTTCTAAGATGTATTTTTAAAGTAGATTAAAAATTCTTTTCCTTACCTTTCATTACAGCTATTGCTGCTGCCCTTGCACTGTTGCTCACTGTTAGCATTTCTGTGCAAGGCACCTTGCATCAAAGATGGTCTCTGCTCTGAAGGGCTCAAACCTAAGGGCAGACAAAGAAACAAATGGAAGTTAAAATGAGGAAAACAAAAATACAGTCAACATACAAAGCAATTTATTTCACTGTAGCCAGGAGGTTGTTTCTGAAAAGGCATCAGTTTCAAAATTCCTTCATATTCAACAAAATTCTCAAGCACAGGATATATCCCAGAACAAGGTGAGACTTTTATTAAATAGGAATGAACTTATGCTCATGATTGTCTTATCTGCTGAGCTGAGGCTTGGCGCTGTTCAGACTGAAGTCAGTAGGAGAACTGCTCCTGAAATAGAGCTGGATACAGCGCTTGGGAACTTCAGAAAAAAAGAGTTTCCAAATCACAGAATTGAAGATTTGAGGTCTTCACCTAGAGACAGGTGAATCACAACTGCCTTTAAAAGAAAGAAAAAGGACCAAAAAAAAAAAAAAGTTTTTCACAATGTTGGAAAGCTAGAAAACTTGACGCGCTCATTAACTGAGGACATGTTTGCCCCAGGCTTGTGTGCTCTGAGTTGACAGTATAGACCTTGCCTATAACATTTAAAGATCAAAAGGCAGAGAACCTAAATGTATTACTTTAAAGACTTTGGGATTTTTAAGCTGCTTTGAAGACTTGGAAGACTTGAATCAAGAAGGTGGATGATCTGTGATGGGCAGAGTCCTGAGTCACAGATCCCTTCTTCTTTGTGCAAGGCTTTTACAGGGCCGAAGTGTCCATCACATGTCCCCGCCACCTATTCTACTCTGGGCTAGATGACACCATTACACATTTTAAGAAACGCAGATCATGCCTGTTTCTTTCCTTGATCCTTCCTGGATCCATTGAAAATCATGCTTCTTCCAGATCTACAGTGCCAAAATATCCCATGTAAAATGGGATCCTGTAAAATCCCGTAAATTGGACACCTGTGAGGACTTCCTTGTCCTGAGTAGAGAATTATTTCACATATCTTGCAGGCTATGCTCCTGATTAGACATTCTGGTAGGACACTTTCCCTTTAGCAGCATTATATTGTCCCCTAGTATTCAGTTTGCTCTCTCTAGTCAGCCCAAGTCTTCTGTAGAATTGCTAACCTCCATTAGCTCCTTGCCTCCTATGACCTCTGTTACTGAAGTTCTGATAATAGGAAATGCTTGTAGCACACTGATTAATTTGATTTTATTCCATCATTTTATTAAAAATAAGCTTGAATAATATTTAAGCTTTAAGAAATGATTTCATATTTTCTACAGTTCTTATATGACCTTTTTAATTTCTCTGCACAATTTGAATTTAGAAGATTAAATTTGGTGCACAAAGAGCTTTTCTGTCTTCAGGAACAAATGCAGTCCTCATGAAGGGTTTATTATTTACCTTTCAGTTGAAATTCTTTGTAAAATGCCAAAGAAACAACAAATTAACATAGAGGTGTGCTTGCTCATATAATAGTCCCAAACAGAAAATGCACATTGTGCTGTAAGAACTATAGAATGTTTTGCCTTGTTTTTTCTTTTCACCTTTTCTTTTTAATACTGAATTTCACTACCCTTGCACTTAGGGTGGAACCAAATCATTAAATGGAGCTTTACATAAGAAGCCTGTGGCAGAGCATGTTACCAGTTCCTGCAAGGAGGCTAAAATGAGCAAACCCCTGTGCGAGTAAAGCAGTCTGACTGGAAGGCCTAATATATAAACAAAAGATGAGCTTTCAGATGCCTCCTCCTGGGCATGTTGATAGTATGTTTACTTTCTGAAATGGGGGCTACCAGCTGTGTAAGACATACACAAAAACAAAGGGTAAGTAGGTTCCGCTGGAAAAGATTAGCAGAGTTTTGCTGAAGTTGGTCAAAAATCAAATGAATAAGCAGCACAACTTTGAAATATGTCGTGCATGTATCTTTTGTGCTCTCTAGCCCTACAGCAAATAATGAAAAGTAACTCTAGTTATGAGTCATGGTATTTCTTTAACAATGAGAATTTATTTTTGATATCTGCAATGACATTATTTAGTTAGGTACTGTGCAGTCTTTAATCTGCAATGTTTCTGTGTACTCTTTGTAAAAATAAAGCTATAGAAATGTACTGAAGGGTATTTAAATCCTTTTATTTTGAGATCTGTAAGTCCACATGAGGTGTTCTGCATTAGATATTTATATATATATATATGTACATATATACGTATATATATTTGTTGGGAGCAGCAGCTAATATTCAGCGCAGTGTTGCTTTCTATTCAGTGTTATTTTAGCTGGGCTGACTGAAGGTCAGTGAAGATGAAGGACCTGCTCTTGGTTGCGTTGTACCTCGAATCTACGGCTCAAAAGTTATTGATCTTTTTTTAAGCACTAGTCACAATACCATGAAGCTGCTTCAGGCAGAACATGGAAACATTGGGAGGATCTAAATGGCATCACCAAAGAGGGATGAAACAGCAGGATGCCTATGTATTTGACTCCTCTTAGGCCTCAGAGGATTTGAGTGAGCTGGTTCACATCAGAAAAATGCTAGGGACACAGTCTGGGTCTTTATTATATGGGAGCAAATGATAGAAAGAGTGGAAACTAGGTTACCAAGAAAATGGAAGAAGTTTTAGTGACATCCACACTTCAATTCATGGAGCACACATTTTCTTTGCAGTACATAGCAACAGTTAACTAATCAGTTAGCCAGCCAGTTTATTTCGTTTGCCACAGACAGGTATCTAAGTCATTCCCTTGTGTGCCTTCTCACCGCTTTTGGCTACCCTAACAGCTTAGTAGACATGCAACAACCACTGTTTCACTGCTCATGGTGGTCTGCAGTAGTGAAGAAGCCTGCACACCTTCTACCTTCTGCCCTACCAGTGTGCCTCAAACCTGTCCAGATGCAAAATCACATTTAAGTTTAGCTCCAGCATTCACTGTCTCTCCACGGAAGCAAGATCCTGCTGTGCTGTTGCACACATCGTGTTTTTCTTTCAGAGCTCTGGTGAGTTACCGAGTAGTAGGGGCTTTGGGACACCAGAACCTTGCTGCAAACATATGGCACTATGCCTTATGCTATTCAATATAGATATATCCCTGGATTACGTTTTCTTTCCTTGACTGGAAACCTTCTGCCATCCAGAAGACTATGCTGGCCTATGTCTATTTTCTGATCTGTGTCTCCTCTTGTCAAATGTTCTTATTATTTAACTGTGCTGTAATCGGTTGTCATCTAGTCATGTGTTTATAGCATATATTTTATACCATTTTAGTGATAAGAAATGATTACTGACACACACACCTTCATTAATTCACTGACTGAGGAGTAATAGTGAATACAACTGTGAAGGTAAAATGACAGAATATATCAGCATTAGGGTGATCAAACAATGCAGGCAAATAGAGTCCATAAACATAAACCTGTTACAACAGCAGTACTTTATGACTTTTGGCAGCCACAAAGTCATCAATAAGATCCTAAAAGCCCCTGTGACATGTGAACTCACTCTCAATAGATATGTTGTCAGAGCAATTTAATTTGCTTTGTGGTGGTGTCACTCTTTGTTGGAGAAGGACCTTTCTCACTCTCAGAGTTCATTAATGGCAGTGTCAAAAACAGTCTTATTGCCATGACAACATTGAAGAAAGTTGGAGGTAGACTACTGGGTAGCAGAGAGCAGATATTTCACATGGCTGTACTTGGCAGGCATGTTCATACCAACCTAACTGCTACTGTTTCCAAAAAAATATCAAGATGAGTTCAAATTAAATATGCACAACAGCTCCTGAATCTTTGTGAATATCTCTCTGTGCATGAACTTTTTAACATACACTACATTTTATATTTTTTATCAGAAAAATAGTAAAAACTACTCAAAGAGTTAGATTTAAAAGCCTGCTCAGTTTCATCATTTGTAGATGAAAGTATTTCTAGGATACTTTTTCTTTTTACATATCTGATACTGTCTTTCACAGCAATTATGACCTTGTTTATATTGTTGGGTAGTAGTTATGGTTGCTCTTTTACTTTGCAATTTAGTCACACAATCAACATTTGATAGAGTATTAATGGCAAACACAACTCTGGTTTAATGATTTTTACAGTCTAATTATTTTTTCTGTGACAACAAGATTCCTCCCTATCACTTTGCAATTATTTTCTCTGCTGGACTCATTGACTGTCCTTGGTAATGTAACAGGAAAAAAATAAGTGGGTAAACCCAGACAATTTGTGTCCCAAGCTGAGGAATGAAAGTGAGGAACATACTGTACTACCCAAATTAGATGCGAGCCGATTCCGATTAGCTATATTTGCCTTTATGTATACTGTTGATTTTCCCATATTCTTGTGTTACAAGAAAGTTTAAGTAGATGTTCCCTAGCTCAATTCTATAGATCATCTGCTGTTTTACATTTTGCTAGCATACTTCCACTTCCCCTTGTTTCAGAGGCAAACAGTCTTGTCTTTTAAAACATGATTTCTGCTAAATATTTTCACATGCTTCTGATCATTCCCATCACCCGATGCAGAAGGTGACATAGCTCTTTGTCGCTATTAAGAGACTGAGTAACCAGCCCTACACATGATCTTCCAGATGGGGTCATATCGCTGCAGATACAAACATGGTCATTTTTTTCTTCGTTTTATATCACTACAGGCTATGATCTTATTTCCTTTTTAACTGTGTCTATACACAGCTGTCCTCTGGCATATTGAGGTCTCTTTCCTGATTTACTAGTGCCAGATCTGTATAAGGTTAATGAGAAAATCATGTTTTGCTCTCTAATTAGTATCATTTTGCATGTGTTGACACTGAGCTTAAGCTGTGATTTTGTTCACCTTTGTTCAGTCTCTGGAGTCCCACACCAAACCTCCTCACTCATGACGCACTCCAAGAATATTATTCAATAGATCAGTACTTAAACTTAAATAGATCTGTTCTTAAACTTTTGCCATGTTGGAAATGGATTAATTTGATTCTTCATTCTCTATTTCTTGGTTTTTGTTCTAGGCAATACACTGGTTCTCCGAACAGAAACAAGCTGTGTCTTTATAGCTTCCTCTAAAGGAACCATTTTAATCACTATTTAAGACTCAAAAGTTATTTTTTCACACTGCTTTACATCTTTCTTTACTTTATTGACAGACTCAAAGATTTCTGTCAGTATTGGTGAGGCAGATTCCCATTGCAGAAATCAGTTGCCTGCCTTTTCCCCTTAGTAGTTCAATTTTAATATCTTTCTTAATACTTCCTTTTCTAGAGGTATAAGATGTGATTACAAAAGCTCTTACTGTAATTTTCAACAGGAGTAGCTTGAGAGTATTAGGAAAAAGAAGAGGCAATTCTAGGCCGGTCCTTGGCATCTCCCTGAGATGTTATTCTGGCTTTCTTGGCTGGATTCATCTGCTGACTGCAGGTTGATTAATCAAATTCTTAAAATATTAAATTGCAATGCAGCCCAATTCTGCTAAGGTATCATCAATTCAAACCACAAATTGTAGTCCATAATAGTCCATAACAGACATACAAAATGTTTTCAACATAAAACGTAAAATAAAAAGCAAGGGGAAACTGAAAGGAAACACTATTTATTGAGTGAATATGAGGTCACAAGAACTTAAGTGCTCATCTTTGCTTCTACCAAAATTAGCTCCTGATCCATGAAAGCCCTGGGATGGACCAGCCTCCTTCTATTTACCTGCTGCTCAAATATCTGCAGGAGACCTGTGGTCCTCACTGACCACAGTAGTTTCTACCCTGACAGTTTCCTGACTTTGCAAGTCAGGAGTATGATTTTCACTAAACATTAATCAGTCTAGCAAGTGATGTTCTAAAAACACTATAAATTGCTCAGCTGGCTCTTCAGCCACATATACTACTTAGTGAGGTGAGGATGCCAAGCACTGCTATCAAGTGGCAAAGGAGCCAAGCACTAGCTCATGGTGCATCTGCAGAGCAAGGCAGTCGTATGGATCTGTGGTAAAGGTCTGTGGTATATTTGTATAGAGTGGAAAATAAAATATATTTCATTGCAGCCAATTTTTGTAACCATGACCTGTTCAGGAGAAAATATTCTGTGTGATTTGCTTATGCACATATGAATATCTGAGATCAAAGCAAAATAAAAGGCCAGGTACCTAGTAATTAATGCTAAGGCTCTATTAGAGAAAGGTTCCAAGTACAGTAATAACACAGTAATAAAAAGAAATCAGCACAAATCCTCTATAGATTGTGTCTTTTAAAATTGAGTTTCCACCTTCAGAACAACTTGCACCCACATTCTGTAGCACTAAGTAAAAGCTTTTAGCATGATTTCACTGCTTGACTAGATTAGTCCCTCTGTGAATGAAGGTGTACCCATGGTTCAAGCACCATGCAGGCTCTAAGCTGCTTACTGCTGCATCACACACGTTCCCACTCAGAAAGCACTCAGAAAGGCGGGCTGTTGCATCCCTTGAGTGTGGTGCTCTCCCTTCAACCTTTTCCCCACCTCACTGCAGAATGACAACATCACCACATTTTGGAATATTGAGGGCACGAAGATGATAACTTTCTTTATCTTGTCTAACAAACAGCAGTGTTGGAGTGACAAGACTCCTGGCACAAGCCCTCTGCATATTCACTTCTCCATGCAGTGACACATTTAGCTCCGTGTCCTCTGTTTGTTTGTACTGAAACAAAAGATGCAAAGAGAGCAAAAAACATGAAATGTGGAAATGTGATATAGGGATGTATGAATGGGAATGCTTCAACGAGGCAAATGAGTATCAGGCTTTTGTAGATGTCTTATTGGGCTTAGTTTTATAAATGCAAGTCATCTGGCTTGAAAAAGCCTACTGTTACCCTCAATTTTCAATGATACTCACTGTAATCATAAGCATGTGGCTCAGGCCTGCAATACTTCATGAATATAACTCTTTTTTCTTTCTGAAAGAATGATCTTAGTTCCAGTGAGTTATCATAGATGGCACCATGTATGAAACATGCTTGAGGCAAGGCAGGCTTCCCTCTTGCCTGGCCAATACACCTACATATCACTGTGTCTTACTATACATGAAAAACTAAATAGGATTCATGCTCTGCGCCTCTTCAGGCAAATGCACACCAACACCAGGTGTTGGTGTCTATGTGTAGGCATCTACATGAGAGCTAGATGTCTACAATCTTGCTATAGTCAGTCAGTACAATTAGGGGAGCTTGCAGTTATTCAGCTAAGAACACAGGTGAACTTAGCATGAGCTGAAGTCCTCATGTTGACTAAGGACTTGACTAAGCTGTCTAAAGATAGTCATCTAGTGCTGTTGAAGGTTCCTGAGGTGTCCTGAGTGGCCTATAAATGCTTTCCTGGAAAGGAATAGATCTTATGTCATTACTCAGCCCAATTCAGATGTCTCAAATACCAAAGGACATCCCCAATGGCACCAGAAATCTATGTGTAGGAAGCTGAATTAAACTCTAGCTCTTGACTGACTATAAAGGACACTGACACTTCTGGCTCACATACAGACACACATATACACAGAAAGCAATTAAATGGAGACGTTTTGATCCGTCTGCTCATGAGAAAGATCTGAGTAGTTTCATTATGTCTGGAAGCATTTAATTATATTAGTTTGACGTTTTTCTTTTTGATAAAATAACTAGCTTCTTAGGTGAGGTTAATGTACTAGATTTAATCTGCTTAAATTTAAGCAATGCATGTAAAATGGAGGTGGTAGGAGAAAATACAGGAACTGCAAGGGCTCTAAAAGGAGATTGGATGCCTATTTGTTGAAAGGGTAAATTTGCATGCTTTTTACATGATCTTTAATTAGTTTTCTTCTTCAGGGTTTCTACTAGTTACTTGCAATAGGCAGAAAGATTGTTAAGATTGTATTTGTCTTGGCTTTTTTTTCTCCTCCCTTGAAAGCTGGAGGCATTGCCTAGCTCTGGAAATGAGAGAACAAGCACATCGGCATAGATAGGGGTATTGGAAATTTCCGACGAGGTGGTTTATGCATCTTGATCACAAGCTAGAACTGATAGGAAGACTGTGGGAGAGGGAGGGATTTGCTCCCCAGGACAAAGTGACGGGACTTCTGAGGAAAAGAGTCATTGCTTTTTTTCTGCACCATGGTCATGGTCCAGTTCCCAGGATCATCTGGGCCTTTATTCCTTAGAAATGATCTCCCATTGAAAGCAGTCCAAGTCACTGGGTCGAGATCCTTCCTTTACACTCTATGTGGCTCTTCACTGAACTTCTGGTGTCTCAGCTTCTATACTAAAATTATTAGGTTCACTTGTGAGGGGAAAAAAGTGTTTTTCTCACTTGTGGTATCTATTCTGTACAGAAGAGAGAGTCTGCAGACTCTCAAAGATTAAATATCTACTACTAGGTGTGTTATGATGTTAAGGCATTGAAATGATGATTTGAGGGCCCCCCCTAGTCCTCTGTCCCTAAGAAGTCCTACAAAACTCTGTGTTAGCAATGTCTCTGTGTTAGCAGATGCTGAGGAGCTGTATCATAATAACCACAGAGTCAGGCTTCTCTTCCCAGGAGAAATTGTACAGTTAGTTAAGGGTAGATATTTTCAAAAACTATTAATGAGAATACTTTCTAAAAAATATACGCTTGTAGAAACATGTTAGGGGGAAGAGTTAGGGGGAACAGATTTTTCAGCACTGGATTGAAAAAAAATGTAGGTTTGCCTCAGGCCAGATTTCCTTCCTGCAAAGGAGTCATCGCAGCATTGCGTTTTCGCTCATTCATGTCCCTGGCAAAGCGTACTGGTGATCCCGGCTAATGCCTCGTGATCCCTCTGTGGAGTCATGAGGCCGGAACATCCCACGCTTTCCGCTCACAACAACGTCTGTGCCACCAAGTTGCAGGAGTCTGAGACTGGCAGGAGAGAAATGCAGTGCCCTTAGCCACTGCCTGCAGCCAAATACATCGAGATACCTCTCTTGGGCTTGGGTGCCTGATCAGCACCATCAGTGGAAGCACAATCGGTGGAAGATGCACGTCTCTGTTGCCTTTATTGCCCAGACATCCATTGCATGTGATGAGAGCTCAGGTTTCTGCTCCATGCAGCCCAGCATTGCCCGAGATGCCCTGGGATAGCCAGGTGAGGCTGGACAGACATAAGCTCAGCCTGTCTGCAGCGGTGGCTGGAGGTGATGTGGGAAGGTGACATCCCAAACAGCACCATGTGCATATGAACAGTGCAACACACTCATGTGCCCATGTACATTCACCATGGAATATGTTATACTATATTGGCCTAAATCCTACTCTCAATGCCTGCATCATGTGTGGCTTTCACCAAAGCTAGTCTTAAAATGCTTCTTGAGCACAACCATTCTCAGCCTGTTCTTTAAATAAATGGGTGCTTTAGTGCAGCTAGAGTGCAGGGAAGATATAAAAAGAAGAAACAAGGTAGTTAAAAGGTGCTCTGTCCTCCCTGTTTTCTAGATAGGGAGCACTGGGATATTTTTGTCTTCTTCGTCAGCAAGGATCCATATGGATGCACCAGTTGCTTCAAAAATAATTGTCAGCTTTCACCAGCATTCAAATGGGCCCTATTTCAGGCCACAGGCACAGAGCAAACAAAAGGTGCCATCTAGTGTCTCTCAGCAGCATAATAAACCAAAAAAAAAAAAAAAAGGGAAATCACTCAACGAGCTTATTTAATATGTGCTTTTTCATTGGCAGGCACAAAACTGATCTTCAAAATGAGTAACCTTTCATTTCAGGGAAATATAAGCAATTCAGGATTCACTTCCTCTCTTTGCCTCTGCACTGTCTTCTTACAAAGTCTATGTCTGAACTTG
>NW_010589581.1:148492-176032 GCF_000705375.1 Tinamus guttatus
GTGCAGTTCTGGGCTCCCCAGTACAAGAGGGACATGGAGCTTCTACAGAGGGTCCAGCGAAGAGTAAAAAGGATGATTAAGGGACTGGAGCATCTATCGTACGAGGAAAGACTAAGCAAGCTGGGCCTGTTTAGCCTAGGGAAGATTGAGAGGGGATCTTATCAATATGTACAAATATCTGAGGGAAGAATGTAGGGAGGATGGGGCCAAACTCTGCTCGGTGGTGGTCAGTGACAGGACAAGGGGTAATGGGTACAAGTTGAAACACAGGAGGTTCCACCTCCATGTGAGGAAGAGCTTCTTTCCTGTGAGGGTGACAGAGCCCTGGAACAGGCTGCCCAGAGAGGGTGTGGAGTCTCCTTCTCTGGAGATCTTCCAAACCCTCCTGGATGCCACCCTGTGCCATGTGCTCTGGGTGTCCCTGCTAGAGCAGGGGGGTTGGACTAGATGATCTCTAGAGGTCCCTTCCAACCTCAGCCATTCTGGGATTCTGTGATTCTGAAAACATCTCTTAGGTCTGACCACTTATCTTTAAACACATCCTCTTACCATCCTCTATTTAGCTATCCAGTGTCTAGATTTTTAAAATCATTCCATCAGTTTTAAATAACAATTCTCCATGCGCATTGTGACATTTGCTCACTTACCCAGAGGCAGCTGACTTTCACATCACTCTTCACATCATCATCTCACTAGAGTGTATATATTTTTGCTCATATAATTAATAATCATAATAACAGGACTATGCAACCTACTAATAGAGCGATATCCAGGGATCCAGTTATAAAGAAATAATGGGCATTGTCAGAGTACAGTAACTGAGATTTTCATTCCTCCAGATTGCTCTCAGAATTTTTTTTTAGATTAGTAGCCTCTATTCAACACCTCTCTGCTGGAATAAACCCATAAAAGTTTCTCAGCCTTGGATCATGACCACATTTGAAGCCTCCTATGTATCACCAGTCACTGACCTGCATTAGCGAGTCTGGAGTTAGACTGACCCATGCCAACCTGCGTGTCTCTGCAGCCCACTTCATTTCACATTGTGCAACTTTACTAAATGATTCCGTGAAATAACAAAATGCATTTCTTTTCCCAGGAAGGATTTTTTTTTCCAGCCATATTATAGCTCTGTATTTAATTCAACACTAACCCAACAAGTCTTACATTCAAGCAGTATAACTATACAGTGAAAGCTGAGAAAGTTTATTTTCATGATTTAACACGTTATTTAACCTGTTAATGTGGCCTTCACTGTTTCCATTTCTATACTGGCAAAAAGAAGAAATTACTGAAGTATCATTACTGCTAGAGCTGAAAAAGCTGGAAATAGCTTGGAATAGCTGAAAAAGTCCAATTTAAGTGTGTTTGGATTAGCATCCAAAATGAACAAGTACAGGTTTTTAGCTTTATTTGTGAGAAGCTGAGTAACACCTATTCACCGTTTTGATTTAGCTCCTGGAAGTCTAGGTTTCTTCCTCCCTCAATGTTTTATTTTACTTCTGAATATTAGATTTGAATGATTGACAGAGAAGTGTATTCATAAATCCATCCTAAAACCCCTCTGTTCTTGGAACAGAAAGGTAAACATTAGGAGAACATGAGTTTTTTCAAGACCTCACTATCATCTCTGACTAAATGATTTTAAAAGCATCTCTCACAATTCAGACTGCATGGGGAATGGGCAAAACAAACCATTTCATTTAATTATGAGACACAAAGATTCTTTTTTATCTCCTAAAAATTGTTGGTCGACCTAACAATCCGTTTTCAAAGACCAAGAATGCACATCTCCACTGTGTTCGCAGAACACACTTTACAATCACTTTTCATCACTTATTATACTTTTCATTCCACATGACAAACAATGCAGAAGAGAAGAGCATTCCCTTACATGCTGCTTTGAAAATAACAGTCAGAAAAGCAGCTACAGGAAAACGGGAAGGACACATGCTGCTGCTGTTGTTCCCACTCTAGGATAAATTCTGCATTTGCAGGTATATTTTGCTCTTTGTTAAAATGGAAGTTTCAGGTAGAGGGAAAACACCACTCAGACCCTCTTTCGAGGACTGTGAGGGAAGGTTTGAAGGTTTCTATGCCCCCGTGCCGAGTCGTTCGGCTGCCACAGTGCAGAAGGGTCATGGCAGTCAGCAGAGCTTGGATTCAAGAAAAAAACCAAGAACCACGATGAAAATGAGCTTCCTATAGACCCACCATTAAATCTTCTGCAGAAAGCAGGTCTCAAAGAGGGAAACTACTATTCTATCTCTGAATCACGGCAACCCATGGTACGGCAGTCTTTTCATGAAAAAACTCTGTGCCTTCAGACTCTAGGTCTCAGGAAAGGATATAGAGAAATGATTTGCCCCTAAGGTGCTGCTGAATGAAATGAGTTTCTAGAGGAGCTATTCATGGCTTCTACAGTTCTACTTTCCTGATGTGGACTGACTTGCTTTTTATTTTTAAAGGACCAACCAGATATTTCAGCCACTGCTCAAATGGGGACTTGAGCAATGTCCTGCTGACACAAAGTAATCAGTCCTTCCAAATAAAGTATTTCTTTTGTTTTTTAATCTTTATTTTTCTTATTTCTCTTTTACTTTGTCTGGTTGGGGACAATTGGAAAATTGACTTATAAATTATCCATTTTTCCTTCTTTTTCTTCTCCTGGTGAAATAGATAGCAATCCTTCAGAAGTGACATCAATATTCACTATAGACAAGCGTGATGTCAAGAAGAATATCACTTCACGAGAAAAATGTTCTGTGGGAAGTGAAGGCATTTAAAGCATCAAAGAGCAGCCTTTCATATTTTTCGTTATTAGAAAAGCTGAAACATCACTACACATCCGAATGATCAGAAGTATTTGTAAACAGAATATAAAGGGCTTAACTCTCTCCTTAGGCTTCTGGAGGGATTATAGATCTCCCTTTTGTTTACTGAACAGCTTGCCTATTAAAATACAAGAAAGCCAATGCCTCCGAGCAAAAACTTGGATGCTCTCCTCAGCTGCACTGACTCTACATCTATCTGCATACACAAATGAGTATTTAGGAATGCTTTGTGTTATCTTTTTTGAGAGCTGATATCCAAATGGAACTAAAGCTTTAAATATTATGAATAATTGATAGAATCATCCAAGAAAACAAAAGATCGTCCTTTCAAAAATAGCTGTAAGTTCCATCCTTCCAACCTGCTAAATTTTCCTATCACCTCACCACACAAATATTTCAAAGTGAAATGTAAGCGTAATGTTTAAAAAGAAGGAACTGAATTTAATTTTAAAAGGTATCCTTAAAGATGTTGCTTATTTGAGTGGCCCAGTCTGTAATGTCTTGCCAGTGAGTACATCATATAACCCTAATAAACTCTAATCAATGTCTATGTGCTTTATGGCAAAATCACCTGAAGCTATACATCAAAGCATCTGGACCCTTAGAACTCTGGTACAGTGAATCTGAGATCCTTTTGAGTTTAATGAACAAGAACAGAGGTTACAGCAATGAATAGTGCTATTACAGTCCTCTTTATTTTATACAGCAGTGAATAGTGCTATTACAGTCCTCTTTATGTCATTTATCCTTGATATTACTTTCAATTAATGGCGTATTATATTTAAAAAAAAATAACTGATGTGCTGCAGAATGCTGCATAGAATACTGTACTCTAGGATGTGAGAATTGGTTAAGTAGTACTTTTAATGCTCTAAAAACTATTGATTCAACATACCTTTAGTTGCTTTCCAACCTAGAGGGGCTCACCTTCAGTAGCATGGTACAATTCTACCACTATAAAAATGCTTAGCAGGGGTGAAGGAAGATAAATATTGCTGGTCAAAGGAATTTTTCTATCACTACAATTACCCCTTATAATGGGATTTGCCAATTTTATCACCCATGATCAGACTCATGGAAGTCTGATGCCTGAAATATTAACAATAAAAGTGTAGCTAATTTTAGAAAAGCATTGCTTTTGCAGCAGTCATGCTCATAGTCCAAATTGCAGAGGGAGAAAGACTTTTTAAAAACCTCTGATGTGCAGCCATGGGAATAAGAATGTGCACTAACACTGTGAATGAGGTGACTCCAGTTTGCCAAACTAGATGCAATTATTTTTGTGAACAATTGCCACTTTCTTGCAACTGTTCAAGACTCAGTGCTAGTGAAGGCATTTAAATAACCAAAAATGTTTGCAAAAACAGCATGTAGCAGCACTGACCTCCTGAGAAGGGGGGCGGGGAGGGCTTAATGGAAAGTACAAAAAGCAGCAAGATAAAGGTGTTTTATCTTAATCAGAAGTAACAAGTGGTCGAGAACCCAAGACTACCTGTATAAAGACAATATTCAGACTCCTTGAGGAAGGAAGAAGCAGAGCAGCATAAAAAAGCACTGAGATTCAAGAAAGCGAGCCTCAATATACACAGAAAGTTCATAGCTAAAATCTCACAGGTCACAAATAGACGGTGTGTTTGTTTGTTTTTTTGTTTGTTTTTAAAAAAAAGCATTTAATGGCTCTTCAGAAATATCATTAGGATGTAGATATTGGTTTGCAAGTGACATAGTCCCAAGGGAGAGGAAGGATAGAAAGTGCAATGAGAATCCAGTTTGCCTGACTAGAGAGCTTCCTGATGATTTCAAATGCTGGAAGTAAGCACACAGCAGTGGTAAGTAGATCAAATTGGTTAGTTAATCATAACAAATTAGGGGGAAAATCAGAAGCGCCTAGGACAAAAAACAAAGAGGAGATTCAAGGAGATGAGAGATTTCAAAGGTAACAACAAATCTTCCTGTGGGGATGTTAAATAACAGGACAATGACCAAGAAGAATGTTGATCTATTGCTTAATTGAAAAGAAATCTATTGCGAGGTGGCACCAGGAAGGATCTAATTCCTTTCTGCATATGTCTGCACGTGTGCACACACACACACACACACACGTCAGCTAATGTAGAAAAAAAAAAAAAGCAGTAGCAGAAGGATAAGATCACAGTTTAGAATAGGGAAAAGGTATTTAAAGATTAAATAAGCTAAGTTAAACAAGCTAAGTGTTTTTTTTCAAATCAGAAGGCCTTGTGAATATTATCCTAAGGGATTTCAAAAACTAACAGCAGCCATCTTTGAGAATATTTGGAAGACAGATGGATTACTTTAAAAGGAAGACTGTGGTACTTAGTTTTAAAAGGAGACTGAAAAAAAATAGTAAATATGCAATGATAGCTAGTTGATTTCAGTTTTCTCCCAGAAATAATAATGAAACCATTAATCATATATATTTAAGCACCTATAAAACAAGGAGATAAGTACCAGCCAAGGTCTAGGGCAAATCATCTTGAACTGACATAGTTTCCTTCCATGTGAAGAGAAGAAACAATCGATGTCACATAACCTTGACTTGAAAAAGAGCTAATGCACATACAAATCTTGTAAGTGAACTACAGACACAGCCATGAAATCACAGAATGGTTGAAGTTGGAAGGGACCTCCCTTGACTGCCTGGCAATGCTCTTCCTAATGCACCGCAGGAGGCTGTTGGGGTTATCGCTCTCTAGTTGCAGGACCCTGCACTTGCCTTTCTTCAACTTTATGAGGTTCCTCTCCACCCACCTCTCCACTTGTCCAGGTCCCTCTGAAGGGCAGCACAGCCCTCCAGCGTGTCGGCCGCTCCTGTTAGTTTCGTATCATCAGCAAACTTGCTGAGGGTGCACTCTGTCCTTTCATCCAAGTCACAGATTAATACATGGAATAAAAGTGGGCCCTACATTGATCCCCAGGGGACACCACTACCTACAGGCCTCCAGCTAGACTTTGCACCACTGATTCCAGCCCCAAGATCTTCCTTTCAGTTGGTTCTCAGTTCACCTCTGCTCATCTAGCTCGTACTTTCTGAGCTTGTCTATGAGGATGTTATGGGAGACAGAATCAAAAGCCTTGCTGAAATTAATGGAAACAAGATTCACTGCTCTCCCCTCACCTACCTAGTTAGTCATCCTGTTATAGAAGGTCTGCAGTTGGTTAAGCGTGATTTCCACTTGGTGAATCCATGCGGACAGCTCTTGACCACCTTCTCACTCTTCCTTTGCTTGGAGATGGTGCTCCACCACCTCCCCAGGGATGGAGGTAAAGCTCGTAGTTCTCTCCTTGCCCTGGCTCGTAAAACTCTCCTCTCCAGTAAAACTACTGGCTCGTAGTTCTCTCCTTGCCCTTTTTGAAATTAGTATAGGATAAGAGCCCAAGGAATTGGAAAACTATTCAAAACAGAACTATCATGGACTTATAGTGAATGGAATGGAAATGCGTTTCTGCAGGACTGCCCTGGACCTAATACTGTCTAATACTGAGGGATGGATATAAGATTTTTTCTATTAAACTTCCCCAAAATGAGCAGGGGCAAATATCAGATTCTGCACCTATGTAGGAACAAATGGTCACATGAAGAAGGGAAGGAATAGGTAACAGGTCTGCACAAAAAGATCTGGAGTTCTAGTGGGTCATGGGCAGAACAGGAGTCAACAATATCATGCTATTGCCAAAAACTGGATATCCCAGTGAAAACATTAAATGACTCATCCTCTCTGTGAGTTCTCTGGTTAATTCTCAGTAGAAGTTGTGTCCTATTTTCAACTCTATTTTTCAGGAAAAATATTGAAGAAAATCCAGAGGACAGCAATCAGAACAGCAGACATCTAGAAAACATGACCATAAGGGAAGATTGAACAAACTGTGGTTGATTAATCTGGGGAAGAAAATGCGCACCCAGGAGTATTCCAAACTGGAGACAGGACTGTCTACAGGGGATACACGAAAAAAAGAAAAAAAAAAAAAAAGCCTTTAGGTAAAGCAAAGAGGATTAAGTCTGGATATGAGAAAGAAGAAGAAGAAGAAGAAGAAAAAAAAAAAGATGATACAGAGGCCTGGAATAAGATGTAGCATGAATGTGGAAGATCAAACTTTTCTGATATTTAACAACAGGCTGTATTACTACTTGTCACTGAATGTTGCTGAAATAGGTGATGCTGCCCTTGGGCACAGAAACAGGCTACATGACCTTTTGGAGCCTTTCCCAGAGGTGTAATTGTAGGATGATGTGCTTCCGAGATGATGTAGCTAATCAAACAAGCAATTAACATGACTTTATGCTTCTTAATTCTGATCTCCATTTGCACCAGGCTCTTTCTAGAAACCCAACTCTACTAGATTTGCTTTGAAGCCCTAATAGATTTAAGTGAAAGATGATTCTGCACTGCTATTCTCTACCAATTCTGCAGGAAAATGGTGAGATTGTAGACTCATGCACTAAGGCATCTTGACCTGGAGCTAATGCACATCCGCGATATCCTCAGGGCTGTGCCAACCCCATCCAGGCTGATCTTGCCCAGGGCATCTGGTGAGTCCTGGACACAGGGACTCAAACTGGACATGGCTGAGGACCCAGGCAGCTGTTGGCAGCTCCAGCCAGCTTGGTATCTCACAAGGTCCTTCTAGTGGGAAATTCTCTGTAAGAGCTATTTTAAAGCCAAAAAAACCTGCCACAGTCTACAAAAAAAATTTTTTTTTTGGTGCACATGACCTGTCATCTAATGGTGTGATCCTACCATTAACTGTATACATACAAAAAAGTTAAAGTTATTTATATTTAATTTTTAAACTCCTGAGAGCTGATGGCTCAACAAACAAAATATCGATAAATCCAGTGTAAATCCTCCATTCAGTGATTTTTAGGAAGGGCAGCACAAATTCACCTAGACCTTAAAATACACATATTATAATTAAAAATACATAATAAAAAGATTACAGGGTATACATTTTATTGGCCACTAGGTGGGAGTGGAACATAATCTTCCAGCTAATCTTATGTAGCGCATCAATACAGAAAGTGAAAGTAAGACAAACTAGCTTCTTAGTTGGTTACTTTAGTTACTTTACAAGAACCGTTCCGTCAACAGAGAATTACTTAAGTCATGATAAGGAGGCTATAGCTACAAGTGAGATTGCATTTGCTTTTAATCTTTCCATGAGGATTTTTTAACTCATACTTTGATTCCTTCTCTGAGTGGAACATTTCTGTTTTATCGTTTCATTTAATCAACTTACAAGAACTTTAAAGACAGGCTTACCTCTTTTTATGAAACTTTATGTGTATCCAGCTGATACGAATTCCAAAGAGGTGGCCTTGAACAGTATAATACTGCTCAGACCGATCACCTATTCATTCAGGGGTTTTGTTTGTATATTTGTTTGTTTTGTACTGAGAACACTGTATAACTATACAAATGTATATACAAACTATACACATTTCAGGAGCATTTTTTATAAATGTTGTGATCATGCATTTTTTTTTATCACACAAAGCCCACTCATGTTTCCTCATGACCTATGACATTTAGGATCTACTTTGAAAGTCCCCACATTGTAAAGGAGGAAGAAATTCTAAGACAGACAGAAAGACGGATTGGAAAGAGAGAAAGGGAGAAAAGAGAGAGGTGCGAAGGGAAGGAGAGAGGGAAGAAGGAAGGAAAAATGAACAGAATGAATTCAAAAACCAAATTCCTGAGGGATAAATCTCTCATTCTGGGGGCAGTTGTGGATTGTTTTAAATGTTCAACACTATTAAAAACAATGGTCAAAACGGAGACAAAGGCAGCCTCTCTCGAGAGTCCACCCCTGAGAGAGCCCCTACAGAGCCTTGGCTGTGGGGCAGGTGGGGAAGGATCAGCTTCGCTGCTCTCCGAACTACCTTCCCGCTGCCTCTCTCTCCGTTTTCCCTTTAGTGTTTCTTGTCTTTCCAGTGGTGACTTTGCCTTCCTTATCTCGCTCGCTTTGCTCTGCGGAAGCTCTGCATCAGACAACCATCTAGCCTGAGTTCAAGATAGGGCCTGCGGTGAAAATGTTAAAATATCTCCCTTGAGCTCTGCTGACATCTTGCCCCCTCCATGCCATGAGATTAAAAACTGGGGCCAAAAGCGCAGCTAACCCTGAGGAAATCAGGAGACGACAAGCTGTTCAGCATGTCCTCAAGTGATACAGCAAATGCACCCGCCAGCTCGGGCTGTTCTTGATGGCATCTCTCAGCTCAGCCGTCAGCCCAAGCGATCTGGGTCAGTCAATCCCCATGCGCCTGCTCAGGAGCCCAAGCTGTGCCGGGACCCTGATGTCTCAGCACCATTTATCTTCTTCCTCTCAAGTGATGCAGGACTTCCCCCACCTCATCTCATCTCCTTCCCCTTCCCTCTGGCGTCACCAGGATCCAGCATCTCCTCCTCTGCTTTATGTTTTAGCCTAAATTTTTTTTGTGCTTTCTGCTTGTGGCCATGAGCTAATGTGAAAAAGGGACAGTTCCATAATTAGCAGGTTTTCAGAGCAGAAGCAGCGCTTTGGGGACCTTGTGGCTTCTCTGTGCAGCCACTCTCACAATTATAATGGGTGACTGACACACACAGGCATGTTTGGGGACAGGGAGGACAGTTAGTAGGACAGAGATGACAGCGCACGCAGGCACCGTGTCAGAGGAAGCCTGCTCGTCCAGGAGGCGTTTTACTAAGGGAGGTTAAGTTTCTTCAGTAACAAAACGTACAAGTTTTGCCAGCTTGGAAGGGACAAGCTGCTCAAAGCATTTCATCTCACAGATACTCACTCTTGGCTATTTCCACTAGAAAGCAAATAAAGAATCTGAATGCATAGCTGAAATGCTCTGTTCATGAGCTTCATTTCTGTGCAGTGAGACATCATTCATTTGTAATACTTACCATTTTTTATAAACTTCATTGAGTTTGGTGAGCAATTCCCTTTAAGCATTCAGAGGAAATGATTCAAGTACCATTAAAGGAAGAGTTCAAAGGATTTTTTTAAGATCATAGTTCCAGCCAACAAAGCACTGATACACACTAGTTTGAAAATTATGGGCCTAATTTTATGGTAAGTCTCATGAAGAACAGGCAGAAATTCATATGGAAAGGAAAATTGCAAAATATGTCTGATCAAATTATCTAAATGACAGGAAAAAATATTTTTTCCCTCAAATAGTCACTGCTATAGCTCAAGTGATAAAATAGCTTTTCTCCTGACATTTTGAAATAGTTGTGGAAAGAAAAACTTCAAATACTTATTACTTCAATATATATATATTTGGAAGAGGGGTGTTCCTGGTGACTATTGGTTTTGAGAATTTCAGTTATGACAAAAAATACGTTATAAAAACAAAAAATTAGAGTATACAATAGTTCATCAAATTAGCTCAATCAAGGACAAGATTTGAACAAAAAGAACATGAGGATATAAATAAATTTGGTGATCATGTCCATTTCACCTTTTTGTCAAATAAGAGGTTTTCACAGGTACAAGAGAACACAATGAAAGAAAACTTTCCTGCATATTGAAAAAAATAATGCAAAACTCAGGGGAAATGATCTGAAAGTCAGTCAAAAGGACTTACTAACTTACACATAAATTTGTACTACTTTTTAAGCATCACTGGAGGATAACTATACTTTTTACTTTTAGATTGCAAACAAGATCTCTAATCCTGCAATAAGCTGCACCTCTGTGTTCATAGAAATCTGTGACTCCAGCAGGACTCGTGTCCTACAGGGTCAAAACCAGCAAGGGACATAGCACAGTAATTTGGAAATAACAACTTACTTTCAGGAAAAAGATAATACTTTAATAAATGTAAAGCTTTCTAGTATTTCCAGTGGAAAATCTTTAGAAAGTAGAACTCAGTATCAAAGTTTCTCGCAGACTTTACTGATGTTGCAGTTTTACAGCATGACAAAATGAGACTAAAGAAAAAATCTTTTTTTAGAATTTGGTATTTGAGAACAATTATAAAACCATAATGAATACTATGAGATATAGCATGCATCATAGACAGAGCAACACCTCTTCCTCTTGCTAATTACTGCACAGGCCCCCCAAAATTTAATAGCAATAGTTTTTAAAGTTGCCAACGAGAAAGCTGCCTTGAGTTAGGTATACTCTTTTAAGTAGAAAAGAGAAACTCCCACAAATCAGAGGCATGAAAGGATGGATCTACATAACCATAAGGTTACAGAACGCAGTAATAAAGGCAAAAGAAAGAGAAATACAGCTTTTTAAATGTTCTCAGATCAGCTACGACAGTGATAATGCATTGGCAGAACACATTAGATGAGCTGTGCAGATGCATACAAAAGAAGGGACTGAAGCCCGGCCCTGCTCATCCTTGTAGAATCATAGAATCATTAGGTTGGAAGGGACCTCTAGAGATCACCTAGTTCAACCCCCTGCACATGCTCATCTAGAGCACATGGCACATGTGGCACAGGGTGGCATCCAAGCAGGTTTGGAAGATCTCCAGAGAAGGAGACTCCACAACCTCTCTGGGTAGCCTGTTCCAGGGCTCTGTCACCTCACTATCAAGAAATTTTTCCTTAAGTTCCCATGGAACTTTTCGTGCTTCAGTTTGTGACTGTTTCCTCTAGTCCTGTCGGTGGCCTCCACTGAAAAGAGTCCAGCCCCATCCTCCTCACTCTCTCCCTTAAGGTTTTAATATACACTGATCAGGCCCTCTCTCTGCCTTCCCTTCTTCAGGCTGAACAGACTCAGCTCTCTCAGCCTTTCCTCACAGGGTGGATGCTCCAGTCCCCTGATCATCCTCGTATTTCTGCACTGAAGTCTCTCCAGTCGATCCACGTCCCTCTTGTACTGGGGGGAGCACTGGACACAATACTCCAGATGTGGCCTCACCAGGGCTGAGTTGAGTTCTTAATGCCCCCCAGGATCCCATTGGCCTTCTTGGCCACGAGGACACACTGCTGCCTCATGGTCAACTTGTCGTCCACCATGACACCCGGGCCCTTCTGTAGGACCTGCCTATTTGGAGGAAACAGCAAGTGACCATGGCAAGCACAGCCCTCCCTGAACAAAGCTTTGCACTGCTGAGCAGCCAGCTTAGCTGCTGCTTATACAGTCCCATGTTGGTACCTCATGGAATACCCCCTGTTGCTGCCCCTTTCTACCAGGATTTAATAAAGCTTTGGGAGAAGGTGGTGCTTTTTCCATCACTGAAAGGGACCTGTCATCCCTGATATGCGGGAAAGCACGTTTCTCCCCTTTTCCAGAGAAGGAAGTATCTTTACGTCACAAATCCTTTCATCTCACGCAGATACATAGAAAATGTAAGGAAACCAACTGTGGATTTATTAAAGATTGTCCTTCCTCTTGTTCTTTGCCCAGTGGAGCTCTAAACATGGAACCTGCTGGCTTCCATGATGATGCTTCTTGTAGGAAACCTGCCAGGAGAGGCAAGAGACTTCTTGAGAAGCTGCTTAGCTTTTGACCATAATTACTGCATCTCAATCCACAGTGAATCCAGAATGGCCTATTCAGCGAACACCTTTCTAGTTGTTCTAGGAAGTGACACAGCAAACTGCTGTCACCTAGACAATTTAATTCTGTTAGTTTGATAGAGTCAGCTCTACTGGTTTACCTCTCAAACTGATGCTTGAAAAGGCTCCTCTGCAGGATCTCAGAGACAGGCACCAGTGACAGATCTTGCAAGCTATGCCTATACAAAGTCCATATGCTGATTTCTGTAGCACTGATCCTAATCTCTCTACAGGATTTCTAGCAGAGAGACAAGTGCATATGGCTTTGGCAGGTAGGCACCTATCCTCCAGTTGCCTACACAGACCAAGGAACTTCTCTCATACCCTAGTATGGTCAACTAGTCTGTTCAAAACACAGAATAGCCATCAGTTCTCTGGGGCCAGGGTAATACTAGCAAGTGTGGAAAAGAGTCTTGCTTGTCTTAGCTTCTGTGGAATACCACAAAGCATCATCTAGATCCATCCCACCCAAATGATGTCCCATATTTTGGAAACCTAGCCATTCGAGGCGTCATCTACGGAAGAGAGAGAGGAAACCCAGGTGATGATGTCAGAGCCAGAAGGGCCCTTGGCTGGTAGCTACTTCTCTTCTTTGAATGAAAAGAGAGCCTACAGCAACCAAGCACAGGTGCCCCATAGGAAGATCTGCGTCAGTAAGTACAGAAACAGATAAAAATGAAGGGAAACAGGATGCACACTGGTTTGATAGTGAGGACAGCTAATTTCCTTTTTCTTAAGAATCAGAATGTTCCAGTTCATTATTAAATTTGTCTTCGTGCATATGTGTTGGTTCAATGACACTGTTTTTTTAACCACATATTACTGTCCATTTAATTGCAGAGAGATAAGAATTGCTTGTCAGAATTAAAACTTTATTTGAAGCATAATAAAGCAGCAAGCAATGCACACAAGCCAATAAAATCATGCCCAGTACACTCAAACTGCCAAGTGGGGAGAACTACATGTTATGCTCGGCAAATAAAACTGATATTTTGTTTGGCAAATAAATCAGCCATCATTCAATGCAATACAAAAATTGAATTTGTCCCAATAGATTTATGAAAAATAACAGTCCTCACCCCACTTGGCACCCTGTCACTTCACCACCACCACAACCACTGCCACAAGAGACGCACACATGTATTCTTAATCCCAAAGCAGCATCAATACATCAATATCAGCAGCAATATACATCAATAATCAATTGTTCACTGCAGTTTTCACATGCAGCATGGATATGTGCACTGACTACAGTGTTTTAGTGGAGACTTTCCAGTCTTTGGGTTTCATTCCATATCAAAACATTTACCTCTGGCTTCAGAGGGTTTTCCCTGGGTGACTTGGCTCATCTGGAAAACAGTCCTTGAGGTAAAAGCTCTTCCTCAACAATAAAACATTACACAAGAAAAATCTTTAGTCAAACTTGTTTGGGAAGGTTTTGTGGTGCAGACCACTGACAGCATTGAGCCTCTGCAGGTTTTTGCGTATCCAGGACATTGCAGAATTATTCTGTATGAGCTTCAAAAGCCTACAGTGAAGGCTCAAGGTAGTTAGCTCCCATCAGCCCAGCCATGCACCACAAACCAGCTGGCAGACTGCTGATAATCACAGGCACTCAAGGAAGGTGGTGACATTGCTGGAGGGAAGAGTCAGCCTGCTGTACAGGCTCTGGGTGGCTTTGGCATGGAAATTGATGTCACATTGCACAGACATTTAGAAGAAGGAGATGAATTGCCAAGTCGTAGTGCCAAAGCGGCAACAACTGTGTGTGCCACATGTGCAGGAGAAGGAATACTGATGTCCTTCTGAGCCTGATCAACTGAATGTGGATGGGTGGTGGTTTGAGAGGTCGTGTGTGTTTCTTAGAAGTGGACTAATCCACAAGATAAATCACTGCCAAGCATTATAACGCCTAAAACATCAACAGGCATATGATTTTAGTCGAACAACCACACCTCGCTTGTCACGTCTTCAAAAGAATTAGACAGAGTTTTATCTGGGAAATTGAACCTTTGTCTGTCACAAAAATTCTTGCCAGTTCTAGATTTAGCTTAACAAGTCCTTGAAAAACATACTTCATGAGCAAGCACTTTAGTGGGACTTGCAGCACATGCAGCACTTGCACTGCAGCATATGGAAACAACTTGGAGAGGTGTTGGAGCACCACTTGGTAGGGGCAAGGCAAAGCTTCTGAGCTTGCCTGGAGAATGTTACATGCAAAGCAGGACTCTGGTGTCAGCAGGCTGGTTTCCTGCCTAACAAAACTGAGGATAAGCAGGTAAAAGTCAGCATAAAATCTAAACATACAAATGTGGGTTACAGTTACCTCAAGATACTGTTGGGGCGATACTTTTTATACTTCAGAACAACCAACTCATTATGCCAAAAATTTCTGCTTCCGATCTGAACACAAAAATTGCCTTATTGAATCTGGCTTAAAATCCTTCTAGCCTAGTATCCGTCTGGAATGGGAATCAACACTGGGTATCTTCTGGGGAGCAATGAGAAAGGAGCACTCATCATTCTCCCTTTTTAAAATCTGAAGATGAGTTTGAGTCCAAATGCCTATAGTTTACTATCACTTTTAGACGCTTTGTTACTGCTCCTTGACAGATATTCCAGAGGGGTAGATGCTTGATGGTAGAATAGGGTCTGCTCCCAGTAAGGAGGCACAAGTCATATGCAGAGCAGCAAAGTTCACAGGAGAGAAGGCTGGAGTGAGTCTTTGGACTCCCAGAAGGAATCTTAATACAAGTATAAGTTTTCATCCACCATCCCTGCCACTGAATTTGTCCCAGGCTACTTTATTATCATTTTCTTACTGATCTTCATTGTTATTTAAATGCTCTTGGATGCTCCAGAACAGAATTTTGCCTGAGTGTTTTCCAAAAAAAGACCTTTACTTATGACCATGGCTCCAAAGGAGGCCCAAAATAGGAAGAGTCACAGGAATGAGTCTGCAGTTGTCCCACTTCCCAGTCAAACCACCCACTTTTCAAGCTATGCATGTATTGCCTAGAAATACTGCTAGCATTATAACAACACATCCAGGACCAGAAACTTGGACATCACCAGAAGAAGAAAACAGTCAATATAACATGTCCAGTATCCAAATAACCAAGCACACTAAGCACAGATGTAAAATATCACACATCCATGTTTTCTATAGATTTTCACTTTATAATGCATGATATGCTTAAGGTGTAAAATCTGGGGCAGAGTATGCTGCCAGTCTAATGTGTCATCGATTCCCTTTGAGGATTTTTACATACTTTACATACTAAAATCAGAATTTAAATACACTGTCCTATGAAAATTTCATTAAGTAAACATGAGCTTCCCAGAATGACCTTTTCTTTTACCCATAATGACAGTGTCAAAATCAAACAAGGATTGGTCTGTTAAGGTTAACCACAAGCATGGTGATTTCTGAAGCCATGTAAACACAAGCAGTTGCTACATTTTGTCACTTCTTATTACTTGCAATATAACTTACCTGAAACACATAAACTACAGGACATGCAGGACCAGCTTTATCTACTGTTCCAAGTATTATTCTTTTTGAACAACTCTTTCATCAAGCACCTTTCTTTCTTCTTATAGTTAAAAAAAAAAGAAAAAGCAGCTCTACATGATATAAACATTGATACATCATCCCTTTATAAAGGGTGATAATGTGTATTTTTTTTTTAGTTTGCTTTATCCTTTTCAAAACTCTCCCACAGAAAGAAGACAAGAAAATGGTAAAATGTTTTACCAAACCATCTGAAAAATAGAGCTTTATTTACATATTATATTAAAAAATGCTATAACCAATTGCTCACATAACAAGAGAATACTGTTAAAAACACACTCCTGTTGCTGTATAAACAGAGCAGTTTTATTTTGGACTATATTATTAAATAGCAATTGACATGCAAACTAAAAGTTTAGCATCCTGACATTTTAGACTAATCAGGCTAAGGCAAAATTAAGAGATATTTGAAATGTTTTTTTTTCAAAAATTTAGTCATAAATGCTTTCAGGCAAAGTTGGAGAAGTTATCAGAAATAATAAGGGACAGTAACAACTGTTAGCATAGGAAGAACAAATAATGTACATTCCTCCCCAAACAGCATGCTTGATGCAACAATATATTGTTCAAATTCTGATACTGGCTTTTCAGTTTGAATGAAATGACAAATATTGTGCCATATCTTTGACATACAAAAGGATTACAAACCTGAGTTAGAGATGGCATACATGAGATTTATTTGATTAAAAAGAGCTAAAGAAATGTAACAAGTAACTAAGAGAAACAGGAAGAAAAACAGAGTACTTTCTAGACTTGTAAGATAAGTTTGGAATTCAGGGCAATTAAAAATAAATTAAATCCAAACTAGATTAAACTGAAACTCTTTGGAGCTTAGTAGGCTTGCAGACAGTTTCCATCTCTATTTTAAAAAAAATCTTCTTTTAATTAAACGATTTGACCTTCATTCTTCTTCAGGAACAACTTTCAATTTCTAAAGGATAATGAAAAATAAGTGACTGGAACCAACACTACTGCATATTCTATGTCTAACAGATCCTAAGAAAATAGAAGCAAGAATGGAATTTAGTGGGTGGAAGAGAACAGATGATATAACTATGCATATTATAAATGAAAAGCTAATTAGAGCACGATATAATCTATTTTAAATTTTATTGGACTGTACAACTTGACCTGAGATTTTCTGTATCTCTGGTTTTTGTATCTACCTTTTTTTTTTATTTTATCCAGAACCATTCAGTCATCTCCAAGAATGGGACAAAAGTATGTGGATTTTTCTTTTTGTCTTTATGACTTTTTCTTTGAGACATATCTATTTGGAACACTGAAATTTGAGCTGGAGGACAGGTTTATACAATGATACAAAATTAACTGTCCCTGGGAAAAAAAAAAGTCACACTTTCAAAATATTGGTCAACCTTCAAAAAAAGTCACAATTCACATATGCTCAGTAGAGATTTGCTATGAGCTTTTGGGGTAAATTTCTCGAGGATGCTGATTACACCTCTCCAGGGATACTAGCATATTCAGATACCTCCCTGAAGTGCCTGTACACAAATAGGGAATAAACAGGAAGGAATAGAGCTCTGTGCGCAGTCACAGGGCTGTGATCCCCTTGCAGTGATAGAGACATGGTGGGATAGCTCAGTGACTGGAATATTGCCATGGACCATCTAGGAAGGTGAGGTGGGGAAGGCATCCTTTATGTCAAGGAGCAACAGGAATGTATGGAGTTCTGCCTAGGGGCAGATGATGAGGACGCCAAGAGCTTGCAGGTCAGGATTAAAAGGCAGGCTAATATGAATGACATAGAATTACAGAATCAAAGAATGGCTGAGGTTGGAAGGGACCTCTAGAGATCATCTAGTCCAAACCCCCTGCTCCAGAAGGGACATCTAGAGCACGTGGCACAGGGTGACATCCAGGCAGGTTAATAGAATTATAGAATCATAGAATGCTTAAGGTTGGAGGGGACCTCTAGAGATCATCTAGTACAACCCCCTGCACACACAGGGTCACCTAAAGCACATGGCACAGGACTGCATCCAAGCAGGTTTTGAAGATCTCCAGAGAAGGAGACTCCACAACCTCTCTGGGCAGCCTGTTCCAGTGCTCTGTCACCCTTACTGTTAAAAAAAAAATCCTTAAGTTCCTGTGGAACTTTTGGTGCTTCAGTTTGTGGTCATTACCTCTAGTTCTGTCAGTGGCCACCACTGAAAAGAGACCAGCAACATCCTCTTCACTCCCTCCCTTGAGGTACTTATATACACTGATTAGATCCACTCTCAGCCTTCTCTTCTTCAGGCTGAACAGGCCCAGCTCCCTCAGCCTCTCCAGGGCTCTGTCACCCTCACAGGAAAGAAGTTCTTCTTCACATGGAGATGGAACTTCCTGTGCTTCAACTTGTACTCATTATCCCTTGTTCTGTCGCTGGCCACCACTGAGAAGTTTGGCCCCATCCTCCCTACATTCTTCCCTCAAGTATTTGTACATGTTGATTAGATCCCCTCTCAATCTTCTCTTCCCCAGGCAAAACAGGCCCAGCTCTCTTAGTCTTTCCTCATAAAGAGAACAGGGCCAGACTCTTCTCAGTGGTGCCCAGTGACAGGACAAGAGGCAAATGGGCACAAACTGAAATACAGGAAGTTTCATCTGAACACGAGGAAGAACTTTTTCCTGTGAGGGTGACTGAGCAATGGAACAGCCTGTACAGAGAGGCTGTGGAGTCTTCTTCCTTAGAGATACTCAAAAACCATGTGGACGGGGCCTTGGGCAACAAGCTATAGGTTACCTTATTTGAGAAGGGGATTGGACTAGATGATCTCCCCTTCCAACTTCAACCATTTGTGATTCTGTGATTTTTTGTTTGTTTGTTTTAATAGCCTAGAAAAATATTTCATGCTGCAAAGTCAAGAACTCAGGAAAATACTAAAATAAATGTTACCCGAGCAACATTTTATTTCAGACCTTTTATCCATCTGACAGGAAAGTCGCTTACATAAACAACCTCATATGAATGAGGAAGCTCAAAGGAGTTTTTCCAAAAATATAGCCAAAGGTTTTTTCTCCTTTAATTTAGCCCGTGTAATACATCATATAATTCTTAGCTGTATAATGCTTGTTTGTAATGCTATTGAATACATTATAGTAATTAGTAATTATCTCTTTTAGCTTTTCCTTTTAAATGCTCTCTTTAGTCCTCTAATTCTAGGTTAGAGTGTTTACTGTGATAAGCACATGCAATTTTCATCAAAGGAAATGGAAATGCTGTATACAGAACTTGTAATCTGTGCTTAGCTTGCTACTTTCCTCTCATCACACTAGGTGATGCTTCTGCAGCAATGATCATCTCTCCACTTAAGGATGCCATGCTCCTCCTACAGCAAAACAAACTTACACGGCTGGTTTCACCACTGTATCACACCACAAAATCACACCTAATTTGCTATCCATATTGTGTGCATACATCTTTCCACCTGCTTACCAAAGATTTTCACTAACTGTTCGAATTTCAGGTCTTCCTTTTTTTATATATTTTTCCAGATAGGATATCTAATAGTTTCTATACAATGAATCACTCTTTCTTGTTTTTCTTAATCTTTTATTAATACTGGTAGTTATAAACTTGCAGTTAATCTCTTCTTAAATCTAAAAATCTGCACACATTCTTGTTGAAAAAAAGTTATCAGTAGAGAAACTTTTAAGAAGGTGTGATAAATGCAACAAGTGATATACACAAAAATAGCAACAGATTTAAGGATTGAATGGATGAAATTTAACATTCAAGACATGTTTTGTGTATCTTAGTAATTTGGAAATTCACTGTGTTATAATTATACACTTACAGAATTAGATTTCCCAATCGTAAATCAATTTATCTGCCAAATGAATTGAAGTTCTGCTTCATGCACAAACAATTGCAAATTTGATTCTTGCTGGAAGCTTTATTTTTCCATCAATATAGCAAATTGGGTTGAATTTTGAGTATGTAGCAATCTCTTTTCCCTGAAGCCTAGGAGAGATGGAAAAATTATGCAACAATAATTCAGAATCAGTTTTGGAGAAAAGGAACTACAACTGACTCCTGAATTCTGGCAAGTTAATACAAATACAGCAGCAGTGCACTTTTCATAATTTTTCTTGATTTTTGAAGAATATCTGATGAAATGTCAAACACAAAGTACATTTGACAGCAAGAAGGTTGTTAAGCAGTCTTTACACAGGAGGCAGCTTTCAGCTTCTTCAGTAGGAAGGAGCTCAGAAGGTAATCCCATTCTGCAGTATCTTGTTAGCTTTCTCAAAAAGAAAATCTGTTTACTCTCGTTCTGTGTCGTTACAGAACTCACTATACAGTAACAAGAAAATAATAGTAACTAATAGAAATGCACACAAAAAAAGTTTGTGAATCTGTCTCTTCCTGAGCAACTTCACAAGACCACAGAATCACAGAAGGGTTGAGGTTGGAAGGGACCTCTAGAGATCATCTAGTCCAACCCCCTGCTCCAGCAGGGACACCTAGAGCACGTGGCACAGGGTGGCATCCAGGCGGGTTTGGAAGATCTCCAGAGAAGGAGACTCCACAACCTCTCTGGGCAGCCTGTTCCAGGGCTCTGTCACCCCCACAGGAAAGAAGTTCTTCCTCACCTGGAGATGAATGCTTTAAGCACAGAAGCTTGCCAAATAAATAAATATGTAATCAAACCTGCCAACACTCACTCATTCAGAATTTTATTCGACCATATTGTATTAATTTTAAAGTTGTCAAGTTTCTCCCTCTAGGTGTAAAGGACAATTATGTATATATTGTGAGACATTGACAAAAATCTCACTGCTCCCCATTCGCTGGAGACCCTCAATTTGCGATTCAGGGAATAGTATTTCAGCTGCCTAATAACCTACTCAATGTGGGCAATTTGGAGTACTTCTTTTCATGATTTTTTCTTGTTTCCTTTCCATGCCAAGAAAAGCATCAGCCATAGAACTGCATCCAAAGCACCAGAATGTGGTCCCAATATTTTACTACCGTCTGTGCTAAGACAAGTAGGATCAGAAAGTTTCTTTAACCTGGTCAAAGCTTCTGTGATAAGGAGCTGTTCAGATTAACTTCTCAAGCTGATACTTTCTGCCAGCTGCACTAATAAGAGCAACAGTGTCACTGAAGTTACCTGTTGTTATGAAGAGAATCCTTCAATAATAAATGAATTCCATGATATATAATTCAATTGTAAGAACTGAATTCTATGAATGACTAATTAATTGTTTGTTTTTGGCACAAGGTGATCACCAGAGTCTTTATTTTGACCTCTTAGAGAATAATTACTTCTCATCTTACCATCCCCTGCCATTATCCAGTTAAATTCGACATCCAGTTTTATATTTACACTTCAATACCTTACCTACTTTTTTCAGCACAAACTCCATGTGTTTTGCACTCTTCCAAAACTCTGCATTGCCAATGCATCAAAGCATGCAGCCCTATAAACACTTGAGTCATAGTCTGGGAAAGGTGACATCTGAATTAGTCAGATCAGATGACCTTGTCTTAAAATCAAAAGTCTACATTCATGCTGAATTTGCCTTCTACTTCTCAAGTGGGATTTGCAGTGAAGTTCAGCAGATAGTAGTACTTGGTACAATTCTTGTTCATCAGTAAATTACCCATCATGGTTATGATATACCAGGCACAATGGCATTGCAGGATTTTCTGTAACCCATACAAAATCCTTGTCTTCCTCTTTTTCCCCTGTTATCTTTCTTATGTACAATGATAAATGGGGAAAAAAATGTCCCACTAGTAGCTTATCTCTGCTTATCTCCCAGTCCAATGCACTTCAGTCCATACTGCCTGACATAGCCTTACTAATGTAAGGCTAACCTAAACTATTTTATTGGTTATATCTGGTTGATCAGAAAATATTCCCTGACATCTACAGAAATCCATGAGAGTTTTGCTTTTTGGATGAAGCTAAATTCCCACTGACTGATGTCCTTTAAGAGAGGTTTGACTTTCAGTGAGTAGATCTGGCAGGGGAGAAGTGTGAGACACTTCTTTCCAATGATATACAATGTTCATAGCTTCTTCATAGGTACAATAGCTTTTTAAACTTCTAGTATGTAGGATCTGCAGTTCAACCTCCCTGCGAAGTTTCCTTATCTTGCAATTTAGCTTAGTACTCATTCCAATGACCTCAGAAGATTCCCACCCAAGAATTTTGGATCTCAGTAGTAGCTGATGGCAATTCTCCAGGCTCACAGAATACGCACCACTCTCATTCTCCTCTGAGCTCTTGGGTAGGCCCTATTGTATCACCTCCAACAACCCAGCTCTGCTTTCCTATATAGAAAAGCAGCAGGATGACACAAATCAGGACAGCATGGAGTATCTTATAATAGTCAAAGAGCAAAAAGAACAACTCTGTCAGCACCCTTTCTAGTGTGCCATGTGTCTGCCAGATAGCCTGAAGCATTACACTGAACTTTTCCAGCAAGTCAGTTAGTGATAGGGACTGAAGTCCTTTACATTATCTCTGTAACTCTAAAAAAAACCACCTCCATAAAAATAATGACACATTTTTTCTGACACTGGCAAGGCTGGTTTAGCACTGACAACAGCATGACTAGCATATGCAGTACTGAAAAAGCCAAGCCAATTACCATCTTTCTCCCATACCCCATGCTTTGGACATGGCACCTGAGCGAATCCATCGTGAGCTTTGATAACAAGTAAGAGATGAAGAAAGTATTTGTGAAATCTGTAGTCTACTACCAATACTCATTACAGATAGGGTTACAACCCTTTACCTTACCCTGAACTTTGGCCAGAACAATTATGAGACATCATGTCCTATTTGTAGATAGCTTGTTCTGCCAAGACAGTTTTGGCCACCCACCCACTGGAACATAGCTTGCCACTGACATCAACTTACTCTATTGCATATCCTTTTGCTGTAAATCTGTATGAATGCACTTTTCTAACTCCTCTTCAGCCCTCCAGGCTATCATGGTGGCATTAGTTGTAGAAGATCTGTGTCCGCCCATATCATCCATCCACAAAGGCTCTAAATGTTTGGTAGATTTCTGCATATGACAGAGGTAACTTTTTAAGGACTCTGGATGTAGCTGGCCTGCAACTCTGCTTGGAAACTAGGTTTGGATTTAGGATTCATTAAGGCTTATTTTCTTGCATGCTCTTCTCACAAACATAGCTCCCCTCCCTTCAACTTATTCTCTGCTCTGAAGGCTGTAATACACACGTGCTAACCCCCTCACAAGCAAGTCAGTATCAGCAAGTATTATACAGGAGTCTTGAAACTCTTTTCCTCAGATTGTTATCCCATATGCCCTATGACTGATCCAAACTTCACAGCACTCTTCAGATATAATAAAATCATTGACTGCATTGCCTCCCATCTTCCCCTTCCACTAATCAGCAGAGTTGAAAAGATACTTCCATAAAGATTTAAATTTCTGTCTCAAGAGTTTTAAAATGTCAGCAAAGATGCTTTGGATAAAGTATAATTCAATATGCCTCTTTGGGTCTAGACTGCTAGCAGTGGTCTAGATAGCCTCCTTCTTTGGAGAACAAAATGAGCATTGTGCCTACTTAATGACATCTTCCTTCTTTTCAAAACATACGGAACAGTTTTTAGCACTCTGCATTCCTCTCTCTGTAATTGAGACAGACTGCAGAAGCTGGGCAATGTCCAGCAGCACAAACGTTGCTGCCAACTCTTTTGTTTCTGTGTCTCTCTGAGCTCTTGTTCCTCAGGTACTCATTCAAACCACTTTTGGTGTTGACCCCTGCTTCTTCAGCACTGGAAACTTTAGTTTCTGACTGCTCCCCACATTTCAGCTTTAAACCTGTCCTGTGTTATAATGGAGCACCTGAGTCGGCATGCTCTCAGATTAGGTTGCATTAGTGACATTTTCCATTCACTTTACCCAATATTTTACTGCCTTTTTTTTTTTTTTTTAACCTAAGCAATGTTTTCAGTCTGCTTTCACCAAACTCTGTTAATATTTTAAACTGAGTATCACTGATCGGCTGGGTTTACAGGCAGTCAGGTTCTCCTTACCCTTGTGGAGATGTTCTCTTCTACACTGGGGATAGAACAAAGTATTCAAATGCACCCTACAGCATCCTGCTACCTGGCTTTAATGATCATCACACACACTGGGATGGACACGCACAGCGCCAGATCTTCTTGCTGGGCTTCCCCTCCCAAGTTGCACGGGGCAGTTTCTACCTTCCCTTTCTAAGGGAGCTCTAACTCATTCTGATGTCCAGCCCTCGCAAAGACAATCGAGCAACGGGTGCTTACCTCTTAGGCAAAGTACCATTTTCACTTGCCTGGCTGTTTCTCAAGGATTTAGACAGTTTTTAGGTATAACCCACTCCTCATACCTATGGAGAGGGGAAAAACACAGAACCGACAAGACAAAACAACCTTCCATGTTGTGCATTTTACATTTACTCACCAAGCCCTCTCAGATACAGCATTCCTTGCTAACAAAGATATCTGTTGAAATCCAGATTAAGAGAACTTAACATGAAAGCAAATATATGTATTTATTTACATATGGAAAGCAGGCAGCAGGATTACTAAATTTATAAAAACCAGAGATGATAGGCAAGAGAAACATACTTATTTCAAGATCAAATCCCAAAGGCCCTTCATAGTCTATGACAAGCTGTAAATACCTAATACGCACAGTTAGGATCTGAGGATATTTACAGAAGAGTTATTCATATGAGAAACTAGACGTGCTTTTATAATTCACTTTTTACAATTTTATAATGACTATTGGTCCTTCTGAGCTTTCATTCAGCTTATTCCCTAGCTTTGCCCACAATTCTTTCTTAATTCAGTCATGAAGATGTCTCTATCTTTTTCCCACCAGCTCGCTGGCTGCTTTGAAAGTGCTCATCTCCCTGGGGCATAGCCCAGCTGCAGTGGTATCCAGATGGTACCAGATTCAGCTAGCGACTGCTCCGCTGCTTGGCTAAGCCCCAAAGAGCTCATTAGTCCACCACGAAGCAGAAAGCCTTTTACTAGTAAATTAGGCAATATTCACATCCTCTAATGGTACAGATTATGAACTTACATTCCACACAGACATAGGCCTCGCTAATTATGTTTCATTCAATCACATAATGGGGATCAATGAATGGAGCATATTATTTACTCTGGTTTGAGATCAGACACAACCTGGGTCAAAACATCTCATGAAAAAACATAAAGGAGTGTAACTCTTCTATCTTTGGGGGACACTGCGGCTCATTTGAAACAGACCTACATGACAGTCTATACAGATGAATAGAAAGTAGACTATATATTGGATCCTACATCCTTATGCCTTTGATTCGTATTTGCATCTGCAGTGCAAATAGATCAGTGAAAATTCCTACTGTATACATATTCTGCAACTGTGCAACTGTACAGTGGGAATAATGGTTCCTGTCATATTGTATGAACACATGGTTCAAAGAATTACTGTTAATAAACTGTGGCTTAGCAGGTGAAATCTGGTTAAGCTACTGCCTGCAATGTCTTTACCTAAGCTAACTACCTACCAAGAGTGCTGAGGTTGCTCTCGATCATCTTTGAAAGGACATCGTGATCAGGAGGGGTGCTGGAGGACTGGAAGAAAGCAAATGTCTCTCCAGGCATCAGAAAGTGGCAAGGAGGAAGACCAGGGAACTAGAGGCCAACCCTGGGAAGCTGATGGAGCAGTTCGTACTGGCACCACCTTGAAGCACAGGATGGGAAAGAAGGTGGTCAAGAGTAGTCAGCATGGATTCACCAAGGGGAAATCACACTCAGCCAACCTCAGCCCTCTATAATGGAACAACTGGCAGGCAGGCTGGCTGGAGAGCATGGCTGTCTACTGTGACTTTAGCAGTGTTTTCCACATGCTTTCCCATAACATCCTCATAGGTAAGCTCAGAAAGTGCAGGCCAGATAAGTGGTTAGTGAGGTAGACTGAAAACTGGCTCTACTGCCAGGCTCAGATGGTTGTGATCAGTGGTGCAAAGCCTAGCTGGAAGCCAATCACTAGTGCTGTCACCAGTGGGGGACTCGTGGGTCGGCTACTGTTTAATCTCCTCCTTAATGACCTGGATGACGGGACTAAAGCCACCCTCAGCAGGTGTGCAGGTAACACAACACTAGGAGTGACTGAGGCATCGGAGGATGGTGCAGCCTTTCAGAAGGACCTGAACAGGCTGAAACTGCTGGACAGCAGCTTCATGAAGTTCAAAAAGGCAGGTAAAATGTCCTGCCACTGGGAAAAAAAAATAACCCAGGTCAAGCTGGGGCCTGGGCAGCTGTGCAAAGGAAGGACCTGGGGTCTTGGTGGACAAGTTGAGCATGAGCCAGCAATGTCCTTTTGGGTTCAAGAAGGTCAACGGCATCCTGGGCGGCATTAGGAAGAGCACTGCGAGCACGTCGAGTAAAATAGTCCTTCCCCTCTACTCAGCTCTGGTGATGCCACATCTGGAGTGCTGGGTCCAGTGCGGGGCTCCCTGGTGCCAGAGAGATATGGAGGTCTTGGAGCAAGTCCAGTGAAGAGCTACTAAAATGAGATGAAGGGACTAGAGCATCTGTCATATGAGAAAAGGCTGAGATGGGACTCTTCAGCCTGGAGAAGATTTAAGACATCTTACCATATTATTGGAACAGAAAAACAAAGGTGGAACTAGGCTCTGAAAGGCAGCGGGCACAAATTTTAAACACTGGAAAGTCCTTCTTAGTGTAAGAAAGAAACACTTCCTCACTGCGAGGGTGGTTGAACGTTGGAATAGGTTGCTCAGGCCGTGCAGTTTCCATCATTTGAGATATTCAAAAACCAGGCGGACACTTCGACACAGTGAGCTGCAGAGGGGTTAGACCAGATAATCTCCAGAGGTTCCTTCCAGTTCAACTATTCTTTGAGTCTGCAATTCTTAAATTCTGCAAGATACCCAGATTTTTCTCAAGTGAAATGTCTTTATTCTTGTATTTTAGGGACATGGCTTTATTCAGACTAATTGCCATTTCTGACAAAAACATAGACATGGATATACACAGATGTTCTTACAGTTATAAAATCTCAATCAGAGCTAAGAAGAAATGCATTGTTCTGTTATATTATGTCACTGATTCTGGGCATCATCCTATGTATTCTTGCTGTGGAACTTCAGTGATTTAGGAATCACTGCCCCTTAGCTGCCAAATTTCAATGGCAAAAGCATGTAATTCAGCCTTGATTTTGAGGATACACATATGCAGAGAAGCACTCAATCTTTCCATGCAAAGTACAGCACGGTAGGCTTGCAGCGGGCAGACAGGCAGGCCCCAACATCCCCCTCAGCATCACACAGAAGCACTTCTCATCCTCCACAACCCAGACAAAGCCCAAGAACGAGTCACATCAGATCACGGATGCCAGCAGACGTCATGCTCCCCTTTCCCACTGCCATGCAGGGCGGGAAAGCGCAAGATGAGCAATTGCCTCCGAAGGGGCTACACCCTCCCCAACTTCTCTCCAGGGATGAGCGCAGGGCCGTGCGGTGGCTCGCAGGGCGCTGAACCGTGTGAACCCAGGCCCGGTCCCAGACCGGGACCCCTTCCCGCGGGCGCCCACCACCTCCTTTCCCGCGCGCGCC
>NW_010589581.1:177135-227256 GCF_000705375.1 Tinamus guttatus
CCCCCGGTCCGGCGCCCGCCGGGCACGTACGGGAGAAAATTCTCGCGGGCTTTCGTTGCCGTGACAGTGCCGGGCAGCTCGGGCCGCCCGGTTTTGTGCAAAAACGCGGCTTCCTGCGTAAATTGTGCGAATCTGAGGTTGGCTTCTGCGTGCGTCAGGTGTATTGGGAGCGTTTTCCTGGCACGGGGCCCTTCAGGTTGGAGGGGAGCTCGGGGATTTCCTGCTGGAAGCAGAGCCAGCGCTGAGGTCAAAGCAGGTTGTTGGGGGCTTCCTCCGGTCGGATGCTGGAAACCTCTGAGGATGGAGCCTGCGCAGCCCCTATGGACACCCCGTTTTCCCACCAGGCATCGAGGGGGTCCCTCCTACATCCAGTGTGAACCGTCCCCTGGTGCCTGCGGCCTCGCGTTGTCCCCCCGTGCACCACTGTGAGGAGCCCAGCTTGGTGGCAGAGTGATGTGCTGGTACCCAGCCAAACACATCCCCGTCCCCACAGCGTGGATGGGTTTGGGTTAAACTGCTCCAGAATTGGTGTGTTTGCTGGAGCAGGGCTTTCTCTGGACAAAGGGGAGGTGTCTTTGGTCTTCAGAATATCTACTTGGCAAAAATCGCACAGGAGTCTTGCAATATCTGACCTCAGACATCTGTATGGCTCCATCTTTGTAGTATGCTTACTGCTGGAAAGCAATATTCAATGCTCCAGGGATTCCAGTAACTGATAAAGAAAAGGCTTGAATAGCAGAATAGCAAGTTTTGATTTTTCTCCCCCCTCAGTGAAAAACAGTGAGTGATAAATAGATGGGCTGGGAGCTGAAGGAAACAAACTGTTTCTGCTAGGTCTGTTCACTGAATGTAGGATGGGGATATGTGTGAAAGACTAGACTTGAGATGGAGATGAGAAGTCACTTTTTTTCTTTTTTTTTTGTTTTTTTGTGGTCTAGAACTTGGGGAAGGCTTAAAAAAGCTTTAGGAATGTAGAGAATCTGATTGCTCAGAAGCCTTTTTATTTAAATATTTGTGTACATATATATATATATATATTTGTGGATTTTATATATATTAGCACATATATATAGTACGAGACTACTGGCACATACACGGATATATACATATGTATATACATATATGTACATATATATATATATGTATATATCCGTGTATGTGCCAGTACTCTCGTAACTGATTCTGACCGGCTTGCTGAAATCTGGTTAGTTCATTCATCTCTTATTAAAAGTTACTGAACTGGAATGTTGTCCATTGGCTACAGTCCAAACCGTGTGTTTCTCCTAGTTGTATCTCTGTCTTTAGATGGATATAATCACTTTTGTTTGCTGTGTTTTGCTGAGTTTATGCTTATTTTTTATTTGTTTGCTCACTGGCTTTCGGACAGAGGAGATGCATATGTTCTAGAAAGTTAGCCGTAGCCCATAGGAAGGTCTTGCCTACCAGTGTAGTAGCTGCTGTTGAGAAGTTCTTGTTTATGATTTAGGAACCTGCCTAAAAGATGTGCAGTGACAACGCAGTGGTTTGCAGGATTAGGGCAGCTCCTGCTTCTGGCCGTGCTTTCTTCTTGCCTACCTGGCACCAATGCCCTGGTGCACTCCAGCCTCCTCAGAGCCTAATGTACTGAACTGGCAGAATCACCCCACAGAAAAACTAGACAGCTTGCAGCCATCTCCAGTGGGGTAAAGGAGCTCCAAGAGGATTTCTTGATTATTAGAATCCATATGAAAGAGTTACAGGGATTCACCTGCCCCTGATGAGAGCATAGCTTCAGACCTGAGTTTAGGAAATCTTCTTTTTTTCTGGACTTTTCTCTAAATTATACTTGTAAATAGTAAAGCAACATAGATGAATTAATGGAAATGGTTAGCTTGTGTTGACTTTCCATTATGAGGCCAAACCTCATTTAATTATTCAAACTTCATGGTATGACCGGACTAAACACAGGGCTTCACAGGGCGTCAGTTTTCTGGACTTTTCTCTAAATTATACTTGTAAATAGTAAAGCAACATAGATGAATTAATGGAAATGGTTAGCTTGTGTTGACTTTCCATTATGAGGCCAAACCTCATTTAATTATTCAAACTTCATGGCACGACCAGATTAAACACAGGGCTTCACAGGGCGTCAGTAATTGTGATTGTGTGTTAGCATCTAGAGAGAGTGCCAAGTGAGGCCTGCTAGGAAATAGGTAAAGGAAGGGGAAGAACACGAATGTCTTGTATTAAATGTGAGATGAAGAAACCGTACGTCACAAAAATAGCTTGTATAATGTCAAGGTGCTTTACGATTGACTATAAGGAACTTGGTGGAGTCCTTAATAAGAGCTGATCCCAGTGCAAAGTAATCGGACAGGTTGCTGAGGGAGATGAACCTGGGCAGTGTGTGTTGGATTTATGCACTGAGCTTGGGAGGGAAGAAGGAATGTTTGGAAAGGGTCAAGTGATTTATCTCAAGGATAAATTTGTTCATGCAAAATAATTCTTCCAGAATTAATAGGTAGAGATTTTCTTTCTTTTTCTGAATACTGGTGTGGTTACTTTTTAGCATATAATTCTCCTGCTTCAAACTGCATAGACTGAGTTTATTCAAAATAGTTTCTGTCCTCTGGAATTGTTTGAAGATGCTCATATATACTGCTTTTTGATGATAAAAGTTATCTTGTGTTCTTGGTCTAACTAGCAATCTAGCTAAAAGAAGTCACAGTGCGTGTGAACTGTGTGCTAGAAGACAGTCTAACCACACCTTTCACAAAACCTTACTCTTTATTGAGAGGATTTTCCAAGAGGGGATACAAAACGGTCTTGCTTTCTGACAAGGGATGCTTTAAGAAAAATACAATTAAAAATTTTGTAAAGTTAGAAGTAGGCAATACACTACGTAAACAAAAGTTAAGTAGGAGTTTAAAAATGAAAAATATTTATTCAAAATAATTGAGTTGTGTAAGTGACTGCTGGATGACATTGTAAAAGCCAAAAATAAGTATTGATTCAAAAAAAAAAAAAGCTGATCAAATGTATGGGCTGTAGATTTGTCAGTGATAATTAATCTATTTGTCATAGTTCAGTCTCAAGTCTCTGAAGTTTTTAATGCTTTGGTGCCCTAGAAGCGAGGGTGGGTTCCCAGGGGAGAATGTGTTCCGCATGTGTTGTACTTCTTAGCTCATCTCGTAAGTGTCCAGGAGTAATACCGCAGTAATGCACATGTGGAAGGTCTTGCTGTGTAATTAATTCATGGATTTAAAATTGATCAGAAGTTTTTATAGGTGTAAATGGTTTTGTAACGCTCTTTTCACTTAACTGCATGGATGCTGAAATTAGACTATTTAAAAAGAGAAAGTATTTTACATTAGTGCTTGACATGCTTTTTAGTAATTACTTTCAATAACATGCTCTTTTGTTTTGTTTTTAATGTAGGAGACGTATGAAAATATTCCAGGTCAATCTAAAATCACGTTCCTCCTACAAGCAATCAGGAATACTGCTGCTGCCGAGGAGGTAGGTCTCAAGAATCTTCTAAGTCTGCAGATTTTCAAGGAAACTTGGAGGCAGTTAGTGCCCATCATTTTGGGAGAAATGAATGAATTTCTCCCAATGAATGAGCATCTTAATGTGTACATGCAGAGAGGCCGCTTGTCTATTCCTTTTTGTGTGTGTGTGTGTCGAGTTCACTTGAACAAACTTGCAGGATATTTAATTTCAAAAGCAGTCTTTCATAAGTGACTGCTTAGATCTGCATTGTTTTCTAGTTGAATACTTTTAGTGAATGAATTCTTTGCTTGAAGTGTATAATTAGTAGCTGAGTGTTACTGTGATGTTCCTTGAAGTAACAGTTAGGAAATGCCTTCCATTTGGGATTCTCGTGCCTAAATGCGTTAAACTTTGCTCCTGTCTGGAACTTCTTGTGCCTTTTAAATCGGAACTAAAGTTTCTAAAAGATTGATACGTTTTAATCTAATTACTTCCAATGTGACTATAGGGACTGGGAAGATGTCCTAGGAGTTGTTTTCTGTGGTTCAAAGGTGGTTTTGTTTTGTCTTGTTTGTGGGAGGTTATGTTCATCAAATCACCTAGCTGTGTTGTGGAATGGCTGGATAGCAGTTCCAGCAGCACATAAAAAATGTGCCTGTGGCAGTATAGAAATGGTACCATTTGGATATTCCTCAGTTTGTGTAAAGGCTTGTACACGCTAGTGATTCAGCAATAGGATTTCTTGGTAAGATTCAATCTTGTTTTGGATTTACAGTTCTCTGAAATATGTGATGTTTTGAAAGTTTCATAGTCAAAGCGTTTGCTTTTCAAATTTGGAGCTCTACTGGACAAAGAAGGATGTAGCATTAAGATTTCCTGAAGGATATCATAAGGAGCAAATAACAGCATTGCTTCTCTGAACAGAGTGCATTCAGATTAGAGGTAGACAATATTTGTGCTTTTTGATACTTAGTTTCAGTCTAATATCCGTGTTCACCTACGTACAGAACTATGTTCTTCTGACACAATCCTTCAATGCTATGGTGGTAACTGGTTGCATAAGAACTGAGGGTTAGTTGTTCCTCCTGTCCCTCTGAATCTAGCGATAGAAAGCTGAAGAACACTCTCCCCTGTATTTAAATTTGCCACAAAAAAGATTTTTTTGGTGTCCCTTTTCCTTAAGAAGGGAATGTTGTGCCTCATCTAGCATGAATATACTTCTGTTTTGTTTAGAACACATCTGATAAAGTCTGAGCTGACAATTGACAAAGTCATGCTTACCTTTTTCATGCTTTTATTGATTTTTTTTTCTTTAAACTGCCTTTATACCAATAAAGCAAATAGCCCAGAATCTAAAATTTTTTAAAACTCTCTGGATAACTTGGACCACAATTTGCTCAGTTGCACTGAAACTTCTCAGCCGTACAAGTTACTCTTTCAAAAGTTGCTAAAGAGTAGCATTTGTAGAATACTTTGCCACTCTTATTTCCAGCAGTGGGCAATTCAAAGAAAGGCTTAAATAGTTGCCTGCAACTTAAGACTACAAAACCCCTGAATGAAAAAAATCCGCAGCCATCCTCTCTTTGCCAAAAATTCAGCAAATACCCCACAGCCTGGTTGCAGAGACATCACTAAGCCTGATCCGAGTGCTTTGTGTAAAAGTGCAGGGAAGCACTCTGTGCTTGCTGACAGTGATCCTGCTCTGAACAGCTAGGCATTCCCTAGCTGTGTGTGTTTTCTGTAGATGCGGAGCTGGGCAGAGCGGCGCGTGTCACCCCTGGCTAGGGCTTGGGGCCTGGTGTGTGTCCTGTGAGCACATGTAGTGCGCGGGCCCCACGGAGCGTGGGCTGCAGGAAGAGGTGCTGGAACCACCTGCTTTCCCAGTCGCTTTCCCAGGTTTTGGCCAGGTGGAGTTCAGCCTGAGGCCTAGCTGTCCCTTCGCCCCCTCCCTTGGAAGGAACCGGGTTGCAGAGGTGGCTGGTGAAAATCTCCCACTCTGTTTGCTGGAGCTGTGCTGGAGGATGCGGGATCTTGGACAGCAGTGGAGAGGAATCCTGACTGCAACACAGTCATTTAAGAAGTCTGGCTGTGTAATTTAGGTTTCCTCATAACCAAATGAACACACTGTTGAAATAATCACCTCTTCCCTCTGTTTTTGCTTCATACTTTCCTGATGGAAGAGTGACACAGGTCCTAGAGAAGTGTCCTCCCTTAGCAGTTAGGATGCTTTTCTGCCAGAGGAGATGTGAGTTTGTGTACCTCAGGCTAAGGAGGGAATTGAACCCAGGTTTCCCACTTCCTGGGCAAGTACTTTGTTATGTAATTAGGGCTCCACTTTTTCCTCTGTAACTGCATTTTAAGGAGGTGGCCTGAAAGTTGATACATATTCAAGGTTTATATGGTGATGTTTATGCTCAGGGTAGGGTTTGGGCTCAGTCCTGTTGGCTTACAGACTGTAAGGCTTTGCAGTCCTGATTAACAGCTTAAAAATCTTAGTTATGCATATTCTTTTTTTTTTCTTTCCCCTTACTGATTAACTCTTGATTAGCAGTTTTCAATTTTTTTTTCTTACAATTGAGTAATTTCAAGCACTATGAAATATTAGAACAAACACTGGACAAGCTGGATTTCTGCCGTCCTTGCAACCTACTTAGGAGGTTTCTCTGACCTTTCCCTTTTTTCTCTCCTTGTTACCACCCCATGGGGTTACATGTCTCTCTCAATCTGAAAAATGCTGCTCTGCTCTTGCAGCTCCCCATCCCACATTGGAAGGGTAACCCATAAACTTCCTTTTATGGTGGGTACCTTGAGCACTATGTGCTTTGAATTCCATGTGGGACTGGCTCCTCAGCTGATCATGTGCAAGCCCATCTTTGAGCAGCTCCTAAATACTGATCACCTCCACCCATGCGTGCTTTTCTTCTCAAGAGCCCAAAAGGATCAGGGAAATGAAAGTAAGAATTACTTCATAGTGCTTCTCAAAATAGGTTTATTATTATTAGAAGTTTAGGTAATCCTTATGTTTCTCAGCAGTTTGAATGGTGGTGTAGAACATAGCTGTCCCAGATCTATGTTCATAATTACTCTGCTTCTTGCTCAACAAGTTGCTTTGCTTCCTGCGCCTTTGTCTTGCCATTGGTATTATTTTAAAAGTACTTCAAAAGTATTTAAAATTCTGTTAATAGAAAGAAACACATTTAAAAATTGAGAGTTGTGACTATTTACTTTTTATGCTACTACCTTCGATATTCCCATTGTTATAATGTGCAAACCTTGGTAATCTAGATACACAAAAAATGCAGTTCTAGGAGCGAATTCTGTGTGGTTTTTTTTTTTGTTATTGTTGTGTGTTTGTCTTTTTATTTTCTTTTTGGTTGATAGATAGAGGTTCTCCTTTCAGAGTGTGTGATTTTTTTGTATTCTTTCTGTTCCTATCAAAATCTATAGCTGATAAGTTGCAAGATTTTAAAATATTTGTTCAAATTTGTGTCTTGTAATACCTTATATAAAGGAGCCTTTTGGTGTGCATTACTTGCTTCCTTAATGCAGAAGAAACAGAGTCCCATGGTGACCATTAATCCAGCTGTGTTCATCATAATTAATTTGACAATAGGAATTATCTTCTGTAGATAGATAATTGCTGAGGTAAATTTGCTACTGATGTGAGAAGCAGTTGCTTCTATTGACTCCTTTAGGTATTTGAATTTGCTTTAGGGAATTATGGCTTTTTTTCTAACTTAGCAATAACAACAGGAGCCAATTCATTTATTCTCAGTCTTGTGTTCTGTATATTCTGTGGCTTGTGTCTTACTTTGCAATCGCTCAGTGTTTGTTAGTTTTCTAATATTTTAAATTCTAATATTTCTGAATTCTGGAGAGGTGGGAATTTTTATCTTTGAGACAAGATGTTTTAAGAAAACAAACTCTACTCCCTATCTGTCCACCTATTAATATTCTGGTAAGGGAACAAATATAATGTGAGCTTGGTCATTATCAGAATTTGGAGAATATGCGCGGAAATATTATGATGCCCCAAGCTTGGAAAAACATCGAATCAGAGTTGGTGCCTTGTTTAATCCCAGCAGATGCACTCACCAGCTCGAGCCTCTGCTAGGGAAAATCACCCTAATAATGAATAGAAATTTAATCTTTAGCAATTTTGGTGCCTCCAAGGAGGGGAGAAGGAGGTATTGTAATATTGCAGTAGTCCTGTTAAAGAACTTTGGCCACCCTGTTAGTGGGATTCTCAGGATAGTGGGGAAAGAATCTTTCTCTGTATTACCTTGTATTTCCTAGTAGTGCTTTTTGCTTGAAGAATGTGCCTTGTGCTGGGAGCAGCAGCATAGGTGGGTGCTGCCATCCTGTTTATTCACCTTCTGACTTCCTTAGCTCTTCTAAATCTACATATCTGGTGGCTTCAGTCTACACAGTCTGCTAAGGAGAAGAGAGGGGATGAGGAAGCCTGTGGTGTAAAGCCCAAGTCTAGTCCTTCCTTTTTGCTGGTGTAGAGACACTGTGTGCAGGATTTATAGCCACAGTGAAAGCAGCCTGGTGGATTGGGGCAAAGCACAGTGGAGCCTGCAGAGCAGCAAGCACAGCCCCTTGTGGGATGTTTTATCAAAACCTGATTTTCACAGGGCCCTCATGAACATGTGGCGCTGCTGCAACGTCAGGATCTCTTGTCTTTGAGTTATGCTGTAGTAATGTCACTGAGGGAGGTCTTCTGGGAGGTGGACAGCATTGGCTCTGCTGCTTGTTGAGAATATTTGCGAACGTCATCGTAAATTAAACTATTTTTCATCTGAGTACACATTAAACTGAGGCTGTCTTAGGAAAAAATGAGTATGTGTTGCATTGGAGTTCAAGTAGAAGTGTTTTATTTAAATTTTGAAGCTAGTATATTTTTGTGAGTGCATGCACATTTTGCTATGCATATTAAACTTCAAAAGTTTGGGAGTTATTTTTAGTTACCGTTTGCCTTTCTGGAACCACTGGTTTGTGAACAACCTACTTTCTCAATTTATTCAGTGTGCTTGATGCATCGTTTTGCATTTACTGCAGGTGTTTTTTCATTTTGAGTTACTGTGCTGCACTTTTTGCTTCTACTGTGTATATATAATTATAAATAAATAGAAATAAGTCATATTCTCATAAATTGCTGCTTGCAAGCAGCAGTTCAAGCAAGGGACCATAGAAGACTAATATTTAGTATTTAAGGTTCCTATATCCAACTTAGATTTAAAGGAAAAACACTTCTTCATGCCTCTTCAACAGGCTGAAAGTTATATGCTTGTTGTCTTCATTTAAATTTGCACTACAGGTGTGGAGCTGCTTTTTTTTGTTGTTGTTGTTGTTTTTGTTTTTTGGCTTCTTTTTTTTTCCTCTCCCCAAAATGTTCTTATGTTCCAAATTCTTAGAGTTAAATGTGGCTGTGTGTTGAGAATGGGAATAAGGGTTTAATAGAACACAAGGATTTACCATTTAACTGGCAAAGTTACAAAGACTTTTTTTTTCATTATGTCACTCAGATTGTAGGTAACTTAGTAGGTCCTTTTAAAAATAGCAGAAAAGTGTTTTAAACATTTTTCAGTAATGTGACTACATCCTTAACTACTTGCAAAATACTGTATGCAAGATTCAGGAAAAAAAAAACATAAAACCTCAATGAATTCATGGTTATTTTGTTGAATATTTTAATAGTTGTGATTTTAAAGAAACACCAACTTCAGCATATGTTTCTGACAGTGTTTTTACCTGCTATCAAAACTGACGTATTATTTGACGTGTTCATTCACTTACCAAAAAAATCTACTCAGTAAAATTGTAACATTTGGAAGCGTGATGTCAGTCATCTGTCATATTCAGAAGAGCACAACTGTTCTTTTTTCAGTGCAATTTAGAGGTAGGCGTTACAGAATAGAGAAAAATACTTGAAGCCACAAACGCACAGGAACCCACCAAGCCTGGGTGCCAAGCGCCTGGTGCTTTTAGTTGATTTGGTTGCTGAAGAATCGAGTGGTTTATAGTGCACTAATTATCTGTAGAAATAGGAATTCTGTCTTGTTTTTCTTGCAGTTTTCTGTCTAAACACTTTAACATGTGTTTTATTCAACAGGCCAGACAAATGGCAGCCGTCCTTCTACGACGTCTTCTGTCTTCTGCTTTTGAAGAAGTTTATCCAGCTCTCTCACCTGATGACCAGACCTCTATCAAAACTGGGCTGCTGTTGATTATTCAGTTGGAAACACAGTCCAGTATGAGGAAAAAAATCTGTGACATTGTTGCTGAGCTGGCAAGGAACTTAATAGGTACTTTATATGTGCTGATATTGTGACACAAAGCTTATGTATTGGTAATAGTTGTATTTTTATCCCTTACTCTCTAGTCTTTTGTAGTCTGTTTCTATATATATGATCTATTAACTGCTCTCAGCCATCAAGCATAAAATGAAATTTGGTCTTTGTTTACATTATCCTTGGTCAGATAAGATTCTTAAACATTTGTTTTTTAAAATGTTTGATTTCAGGTGAGATTGTATAACATTTTTAGAAATTCAATTTGATTTAGTTTCTAGTAAATGTTATGCTGAATGTCCATATCAGTTACTACTTTGAACACTTATGTGACTGAAAATAGTGATTTTAAATTAATGATTTGCTTATCAGTGCCCTTCTGTTTACGTCGGGCATGTTTTGTACCGTGGCCTGGAAACATCTTCAGATTAGTTGCTTGGAAATTTAAGAAACAGGGATGACAGACTGCCCTGCATAATTAAGATCTAACTACCTTAAAGTTTGCTCATCCTAAACATTTTTTTCTATTTCATCTAGATGAAGATGGCAACAACCAGTGGCCAGAGGTTCTGAAGTTCTTATTTGACTCTGTCAGTTCTCAGAATGTGGGGTTGCGGGAAGCTGCTCTACATATTTTCTGGTAAGCTTTGCCATGTTTCCATGGGTTGGCCAAATCATCGGTAAAAATGTAAGAAACTTGGTCACAGCTTACTTAGGTAATCACTTATTTCATCTAATTGGTTGTGTTGTGGTTTACTTGATCGCACCTGTGTGATTCCTGCCTGTAGCTAACACAATGGAGTGCATACTTAAGGTTAAAATAATGTGAATTTATATTCATGTTTTGATCTTATCCTTAGGAATTTTCCTGGGATTTTTGGGAATCAGCAGCAACATTACTTGGAGGTCATTAAACGGATGTTGGTTCAGTGTATGCAAGATCAAGAGCATCCATCAGTAAGACCTTTTTTTTATTTTTATTTTTTTCTCTTTCTTTTTCCTTGTGAGGAGACAATGCAGTAGTCTCAAACAAAGATTGCAACATAGATACTAGCCAAAGAATTGTGTATTGCCTGGAACCTGGAACTGAGGGAGTTTGGACTCTGCCTGCTGCAGAATAAAAGGGCCAAAACCTTTTTGCGGTCCCCAGGCTAAGCAATACTGGCTTACATCTGCACTGCTTAGGTGCCTCTTCCCAAGCAGTTTTGCCAGGAGAAATCTAGCAGCAGGGGCCCAAAGCAGAGCTGGGGGGTTAGCCAGCAATGTGGGAGTCAGGAGCTGCACACTTAAGCTTGCTTTTTATCCCTCTCATTTAACGTTATAGATATGTTCTGTATGTCCCCAAAGTCTGTCCCCCACAGTAGTCCCAACTACTGTGTATGCCTGCTTGGCTGTATAGACATGTAGCAGGTCTCACTTTTCTAAAAGACTTCAGGATCATTGGTTCCTGCAGAGAATTGTGTTTTGAAAATATTTTGTTCTGGAAAACACTGAGCAAGAATAGGAAGCCTCCCCTGGTGTTTTGTGGGTTCAGTTTGCTGCTCCTCCAGGGTTTGCCTTTTTTAACCTGTGAAAGTCACCTAGGTAACATTTTTGGAAGTACCGCAAGGTCTTACTTTTAAAGAAGCGTGTTTAAAATGCTTAGATCACACTTTTGAGTAGCGAGGCTTTGTCGCTTGCAGGCACATTTGAAATGGAAATAAAAAACTAAGGATACAGTACCTTTTCCTGCTTAAAACTGGGTAATTCTCACTACTTCAGAAGAATAATGTGGTGTTTTTGGAGGGTATCATAGAGGATATAGATAAAGGGGTAATGAAGGCCCTTTGTATCTTAGTTCGAAGCAAGATGGAAAAGCCTACGTTAAAACCGATTGTTATATCTATGGAAAAGGAAAAAGATCATCCAAAGTATAGTGTCATAATGAGGCTTGTATTAAAAGAGGACAAATGCATGTTTCTGAATACCTGATTTTCCCTTCTGCCTTTCTTCTAGATCAAGACACTGTCAGCTAGAGCTGCAGCTGCATTTGTGCTTGCTAATGAGCACAATCTTCCCCTCCTTAAACATTTTGCGGACTTGCTACCTGGAATCTTACAGGTAAGAAACCAAAGAGGTAACCTTAATGGGCCATTATCATCTGCACTGGCTGTATGTGAGCATAAATTTCTGATTTGTAAAGTTGTGTAGCACGTGAATTTTTGCCAAGACAAAATAACTCTGTATTGGTTTTTCTAACATCCATCACCAAAAAGATGTGATGGAAGCAATAATGAGGAGTTTTGTGGACTAAGAATGCACTGCTAATTGACAGGATTTGGAGGAAAATAGTTCAGTGCTGATGAATTTATGCACTGTTACCTGGTACACTAGTTAGTATTCTTTGTAAGGTATTTGACTCAAAATCACACAGCTGTTTTAATTAACACTGAAATATACTTTAAACTAGTCTAACCTGAGGTTTCATATAGTTATCAATAACTGGGAAATTCTTTGGCCCATGCTATGCAGTATCTCTGATTTATTTAAATGAAGGTGTAGATTTATTTTTGACAGAGACCACTGACTGAACCTTAGTCTGGACCAAATGATTTTGATAAATTATGTACTTGGAAACAAAAGGTCTTGTTATGCTTTCATATAACCTCTGAAGCTGCATTACATTCTTGTCAAGAGGGCTGGAGTTGGGCAGAAGTTGGAGTTTACTACAAGGTGGTTAACTTTCTTGGGGAAGCCTGTTTTAAACCAAATCAGAGGCAGACACTATTTGAGCTGTGAGGACTGCTCTTTCACAGTGCAAGTTCTTTTCTGCAATAAGAAAAAGTAGGAATAGTTTGTGAAAGTACCTGTGGAAATGGTCACAGTGAATCTTGGCAATTTGGAATTGGATAATATACTTTAGGTTAAAGAGAAAGCTACTGCCTCAGCACAGCTGGTTCTTGCTGGTGGTGTAGGCTGTAAGCCTTGTCTGCGGGTGCTGTGCTGCAAGCTGAAGAAAGCCTGTGCCAAGTTTACTGGCTTCTGCAATTGATGGAAATCCACTTGACTTGACTTAGGAGAACGGAGAGGAATTTTATAGTATCATGAACTAGGTTTGGAGATGTGTACTAGTTTGTATAGGATGTGGATCTTGATGTTTTATTTCATCTTCAGTGGTTTTCATCTGTGACTTTGGCAATGAAAATGGTATTGTTCAAAAAATGGTAACTTATTGAGAGGACTTTGGCTGCTGAATAGTGTCTGAGTAGGAGTGAGGCAGGATGTGGGGTGGGCATGCCATTTGTCTTGATGCTCAGCAATTAAATAGTGTGCTGTTTTTAGACTTCAGACTAACAGCCCACCTTTAAATGTGTGATACAAGTCTCAAAGCTACTATTATAGGCTGTAAAAGCATATGCTAAACACTGCATTATTGCATTTGGCTTGTATTTTCAAGCTTTATTTTGGAACTGTAGAGTACAGAATTGTGTTATAAAATCTGTCTCAAAATATTTATTGCAGGAAGGACTAGATTATCTGGCTGTGGTAACACAAGCTGGATATGTAGATCTGAGTTTATAAATAGGAGGTGGGATGTGTTAGAATAGTGAGTGACCTTTGGAGTCAGTTGGATACTTTTTGTTGTTGCTGTTGAAGTTCTATTTGTTGTTGTATTAGAGAGCTTAAAACAATCTAAAATTAAAGTTCTGACTTAACAATTCCGTCTTTGCAGTTAAACGTCTATAATGGTTGTGGTCGTAGTTGTACTTTTAGAATTCCTAGTAGAATTCTTGCATCCGGGACATTTAACTTGCTGTAAAGGTAAAACTGCTTCAACTGACCTGTTATTGCCTGTGTTCCCTGCTGCTGAAAACTGCCACTGCCTCTTGAGGCTCCCTGTGCCTTTGGAACCTATTGCTTCAAAAACAAAGACTAAAAATAGCAATGAACTTGCTTTAACACGCTGTCAAGTTGTAGTCAGTATAAAACACAGAATTTAAAATAAACTTCCAGTAAATATCACGTTGGCTAGAGGAAGAATGATAACAATTATAAAGAAGATTTTAACAAAGATACAAGAGAGCCTCTCAGTTCTTACATTAAACGGTGCTTCTCTTCTAGAAGTGGAAGTGTGGGTTAATTGAGTGGCATTATGAGAAGTGATGGATTCAAGATTAAAGTCTTAAAACTTTACAGTTAGTAGCTAGCAAATAGTACTTCACTTTTTAAAACATTTCTGTATTAGAATATGAGATATTTTGCTAGCAAAATTTCCTTTCAAAACCCCAAAGGTGTTTTTAAAGATCATTTTATTTCCTATTTGGGGTTTTCCTGTCCTACTTCTAGAAGAATTTTAACATCACTGAGTAACTTTGTGGTGTTGCGGTACTAGAATATCAATCTGGTAAGTGAAAAAAAAGGTTTAAATTACATTTCAGAATGTGGCTAAGGGTCAGAAAAGGTGTTTATAAGATCTTGATTTTTCCTGTGTCCTGTGACTAAAACTGAAAAATCTGTTTTAGTTCAGTGGTTATCTGGAAAAAAAATGGGGATTATGAAAACTTGATGTTCTTGGTTTGGTAAGCTTAGGCCATTCAAAGCTGTAATCACATAACACTGTGAAAGCAGTTAGGAGTTTTATTTCTTTTTGACAGATTTATTTTGAGTTGTTCTTTATTGAAAGTGCTTTTTGAAGCTGTACTTGTCAAAAAAATAGTATCATGTGTTTGTGTGTGTGTGTTAGCACCTCTGATTTGTGACCTTATTTTTTAGTTTTGGTGATGTGGGTTAAGTTTAAATATTGGTCAAAATTGGAGGTGTGCAGCAGTATAAACATAAAACTTATTTCCAGAAAGCTTGCTTAATTTTTGATCCTTTGTTTTATCACCTTGTAATTCCATTCATAGCATTATTTGCTTTCTTTTTATTTAGTCTTATCTTCGTCTTATGTCTTTTATAGGCTGTAAACGATTCCTGTTACCAAAATGATGACTCTGTCCTGAAGTCCCTTGTAGAAATTGCTGATACTGTTCCCAAGTATTTACGACCACATTTAGAGCCTACCTTGCAACTAAGTCTCAAGGTAAACATAGGAGTTTAATTGCAGCTTTGTCTTTTATCTTTTTCTTCTTGAAACTTTTGTTGTAACCATTTTGCTCTAATCTTCTGGATTAGCTGTGTGCAGATGCCAGTCTCAGTAACATGCAGCGTCAATTGGCACTTGAAGTAATTGTGACCTTGTCAGAAACTGCTGCTGCTATGCTGAGGAGACACACAAACATTGTTGCACAAGCCAGTAAGTACTGTGCTCATTTTCTTTCCTTAAGTATTTTGCTTTCCTTTACAGTGTTAAACTGATTTTGCAGGTGTTAAGTAGCAAAACCATGCCTGAGTTTGTATTTGCTGGTGCTGGCAGCTCTTAGCAACATCCTGATTTCCATTTTCTTACGGAGAAGGCCTTTTCTCGTGACTTTTCGTAAATTAATCTGTGCTTATGCAGCCACAGCAATTTGCATAAAATGGCAGTGTACTCCTCAGTAGGTGTTTCCAAGGAAAATACTAGTTTCATGCTTTTCTGCTGGTTTTGGAAATTTGGCCTGTAAAGAAAGGCTGGTGCATTGAGTGCTGAAGTCCTACGTTTAAAGTTTGGTATGTAGGCCAGATACTCTGTGGTGCTGGCAACTCGGAGGACTGAAGGAATTCAGCACGCATGTTGAGCCTCAATGTTGAGTTAAAGCTGCGAGTTAAGAAATGAGACACTTAAATAAGACTAACTAGCCTAAGTATTTGTATAAAATGTAGACTGTAGATCCTTTGAGGAGGCTTCTTTAATCATGCAGTATCCTTTAAGATATTAAAAAGTAGCTTCATCTTCCGGAGAATCCCAGCAGCAGTGCTTTTAAATGGCATATACTCTTATAATTCTGTGTGTTTTATCCCTTTTTAAGGACTGGTCATGGCACTGACCCAGCAGTGTGGCCTGCTCTTAGGAAGGATTCCCTTCCCTCTTGCCCCTCAGTCACACTTGTGCTTGTCTAGATATGTGTGTTATTATGTGGGAAACAAAGACAACGTTGCATGTTTGAGGGACTGAGGGGGAATGAAATGCCTTTGGTTTGCAACCCACCTTAAAATCACTTGTAATATTAAACAATCACTAAGGTAGAAGAAGATAATTTTGCAGAGTTCTTAAAGCAATTATATTTGGAGAAAAATACAAAGGTAGACCGAGAGGATACCTTCTGTCTTGTTTTTGTGCTTATGTTTAAAAGCTTTTCTTAAAAAAATCACTTTAGTTTTCATAGCTGGAATTGAGTCTTAAGCAAAAACATCATCTAAGGTTGATTTGCGAAACCTGGTGCTGACTTAGAAGTGAGTCTGTATCTTGTGTACCTCTCCCCGGAAATGCACTTGGACTCAGGCTTCCCTCCTTGAGCTCAATATTTAAGATACCAAAGGGTTTACTGTTCTGTCTGGAACAGTTCTGGCTGCTTCTTAGCTCTGTCTCCAGAAAATGGCTGGTCCTGACACATTCAGACAGTAAACGGGGCTTAGCAGCCTGTCCCTAGCTTGACTATAACCAAGTATAAATGTTGTTGCCAGTGAAACCCCGGAGGCTTTTTGGAACAACGTCAAAAGTTGAACACACAATTCTTCCTAAACAATGCTTCTTTGAAAAACTGGTGTTATTGACAACGAAGTTGATATTAATCATAAAGAAGAAAACGTTTAGAAGATTGTGGGTTCTAGATGTGATCGTAGCCAGGTAGCTTTGAGTGGCCGTTTCCAGCTCTACCTGTTGGTAGTAATGGATGCAATGCTGTTTTTGGTGCCGTGTAGCATTTGTGGCAGATTATAGTAGATCTGCTGTCTTTTGATTGGGTTATAATGTGTTACATGTATGCTTATTGTGTTTGAAAAGAGCTTCTGGGCAGTATATTTTTTACTTTTGAGGAAACTATTTTCAATGACAAGTGTGTAGTACTCGGACATCTGGGTATCGCACTAAAGACTTCGTAGTGTCCATGAAGTTATCCCAGTATGTATGCAAAAGCACTTTTAAGCTTGCTGCAGCCATGGCATAATTTATAGCTGAAGAAACATGGCCATACCAAGCAATTCATGCTGTCAGTGAGTAGTAGTTTCTTACATCATCAGCTAATGAGGAGTTTATCACCTGTCTAGGAGAATGGAGATGTTGAGTTTACTTAGGATTGTGCCTCTGTGTAGATCATAGTAACACGTATGATGACTTGTTACCTAAGCAGTTGCAATAAACCTGAGCAGCAGCACGAGCTGCTGTGTGCCCACCAGTTTGAGCTGGGTTTCTGAAAGCTTAACTGCAATGCTTGGTTTCAGGGTGTGCTCTAGACTGTCCTAAAAAAGTCCTTAAAGCTCAAGGACTGAGTATTTGACTGAAAATTTGTTTGTAGGGCGAAGTGAGGCTTTTTGCATGGGTGATCTTAACCTCAAGAGAATGGTCTGAGCAGTTAGGGTGGTGAGAAGTAGGGACCGCTTCACCGCACCTCTGCTCCATGCGAAAAGTGCAAGGAATGCTTTTCACTTTTTGGCTTCTGAAATGCACAGTAGTGGGCACTTACCTGTTCATAAAGTAGACAACAGTACCAAATGACTGCACCTGTGTTTGCTTTGTGAACAAGTCAGAAAACTGGATGTTATTTATTGTATGGTTTTACTTAGGATTGTGCCTCTGTGTAGATCATAGTAACACGTATGATGACTTGTTACCTAAGCAGTTGCAATAAACCTGAGCAGCAGCACGAGCTGCTGTGTGCCCACCAGTTTGAGCTGGGTTTCTGAAAGCTTAACTGCAATGCTTGGTTTCAGGGTGTGCTCTAGACTGTCCTAAAAAAGTCCTTAAAGCTCAAGGACTGAGTATTTGACTGAAAATTTGTTTGTAGGGCGAAGTGAGGCTTTTTGCATGGGTGATCTTGACCTCAAGAGAACGGTCTGAGCAGTTAGGATGGCGAGAAGTAGGGACCGCTTCACCGCATCTCTGCTCCGTGCGGAAAGTGCAAGAAATGCTTTTTACTTTTTGTCTTCTGAAATGCACAGTAGTGGGCACTTACCTGTTCATAAAGTAGACAACAGTACCAAATGACTGCACCTGTGTTTGCTTTGTGAACAAGTCAGAAAACTGGATGTTATTTATTGTATGGTGCTTGGATAATGTGATAAAGTCTGTAAATAAAGATTTATATCGAGAAGAGCAAACCTCTGGTCTGCAGAGGTAGAAGTAGAAAACTGATGGATTGTGTGCAAGGGGCTGGGTTTTTCAAGTTATGAGTCTATTACATTGTTTTGGGGACTACCTCAAATTCTAAACTACTACTTTTTCTAAAACTAAGACTTTATGCCAAGTGGTGAATTTTACTGTTAAATGACTGTGATCGTGTTAGTAAAACTGAGCAGCAAGCGTTATTCCTCCATAGTGGGTATGTTCTCTTTATCAATATATATTCCAAGGATGATGTCAGAGCCTCAGAGAAATAGATGAAGTGCTTCTGACTTCTTAAAATATATTTACTGCTTTAATTTTCATGCACGTTACAGACTTTATAAATGGAACTCAACTCTCAAATCTCATTGTCTTAAAAAAATATATATATTTTAATATGAGTCTTGGTGAGAAAATACCAGGGTTTTTTTTTGTTATTAGGTTGTTCTTTAATGTATTTGAATATTCAGGAAATACTCTCCTGAATAACCATGCTGAACTATTGTATGATACCCATCTGTCAATTTGTGTCAGATAGACGTAGCTGTCTATAATTGGAAGATGTTTTTTATTCTCTGTTGTTTATTTTTGAAGGAAGAACTACTTGCAACTTAGGCTTGTTATTTGAGAATATTTGTAAGAAAGTAACTGTTTTTTTTTTCCCCCCCAGTTCCTCAAATGTTAGCGATGATGGTTGATTTAGAAGAAGATGAAGACTGGGCAAATGCAGATGAGCTTGAAGATGATGATTTTGACAGGTAATTGAAACTAGCTTGTTCACTATTCTGTAAAGACTGTCTGACAGTTTGTAACAGCAGGATGCAACCAGTTGCTTTTTTGACTCTATCTTAACTCATCTAATCTCGCTCCCCCAGTTGAGAAATATTCTTATCTCTTCCTAGACCATAGGGGTGACAATTAAAATCATAATATTAATTGACACTATAAGCAGCAGAAAACTAATTTAAGTGGCTTAGAATTACAAGTAACTATATCTGCATTCAAGTACAGTTCATATGTGGGTTATTTGCGTACTGTTCAACTCTGCTTAGCTCTTTCAGGATTCATGTATTGCTGTAATTCTACATTCAAGCTGCATATCTGCTTGCCTGTTTCCTCTTCCCTTTTTCAAATTTTCAAACTTTTATTCCTTCTGTAACTTGTTACTCTGTTCATAAGTCATTACTCCTAGCCTTCTAAGTATGGGGCATATCCTGGTGTAGCTAGAACCCAGGCTGAAGGATATATTGACCTGCTCAGTCATCTCCAACCAGTCTTTACTAGGTCTGTGCCCTTGTGGTGGCCTGGAAGGACATCAGAATGCACAGTGGAATTGATCATCAATTGGTCATCTAACTGAAAACTGTACATTAGGCTATTATTTTAAATCTGCTAGTATGGCTACAGGTAGCTTTTCCTGTTGATCCTGAGGTGAGAAACATCTATTAAAGATGCCCAGTCCTGTTGTTTTGTTCATCTCTGCCTGCTTTGTAGCTTGCCCCGGCTTTTCCCTGGAATGATAGCAGTTTGTGTGCTTTTGTCCAAGTACAGATAGAATGAAACATGAAATAATGAAGTAGTTATCCCCACACTTCTGCAAAGACACTGGTGTTCATTTACCAATTTTGACACTTTTGTCAGGTCTAGAGTCTCCAAGACTCAGGTAGTTGTAACTAGTATTTCAGAACAGTTTGTCACAGAGTACACTAAAATTTTACCAAACGCGTGAAAGAGAAGAGAATCCTGAAGGAGGAATACTGAGGAGAAGAACTTTTTATTGATGCTTCTTTACTAATGACTGATCAAATCAAGTTACTAACTGTGCAACTTTCTTCTCTGAAACAGTCTCCCAAACTTGGTCCTGTGCACTTCTATATGCATTTGTCTTGAAATATTTCCTGTTCAGTCTCGCAGATCCTTTCCCTCCCCTCAGTATTTAAACGTACAGTTTCATTTGAAATCTTTGTAGGAAGACAGGCTATAGAAAATGTCTCAATTTGCCACTGAATTATATAGAGAGACTTCTCCTAGGTACCAGGCATGCAGAGCCACTTCGAATAGGAATTTATGGAGGAGCCTGTTTAGTCTGTTTGTTTGGGAATATTTGTTGTTGTTATTGTTGTTCCTCTTGCTAACTGAATTCAAAGAAACTCTTTCTGACTCCTTCTTTCTCATGATACAGTGGGACTTTTTGACCTGTTTTCTTTCCTCACCTTTTTTTTTTCCACATGGGTAGAACTGTTGGCCCCACTGTATTAAGGTTTGTTAGGTTGGAATCTGTCCAGCTAAATTTCAAGGGGAAATAGCATATAATCTTTGAGCTAAGAGAAAAAAAGTTAAATGCTACTAGTCTTTCAGGGTGTGGAAACTTATTCAGATGACTTGTTTTTGGCAACTTAGTATGTCCTCAGTATCATCCTCATGAGGCCTGCAAATTTGTCCTTTTTGTCAGTGTAAAAATTTTGTTCTTTTAAATGCAAGTTAGTTGACTGTGGTTTTCCATGTGAAGTTTTTTGGTTTTGTTTTGGGGTTTCTGTGTGTGTGTGTGTGTGTGTGAGCAGGGGGTACAAATTGCAGGTAGGGTGAGCAAAGACCAGAAAACAGGTTCTGCTCAACAAACTAGGCCTAAGGGAGAAACTTTGCTTCTCTGGCCCTGTGAATAATTGGAGGAATTGAGGCTCAAACGCAAATACTAAGTAGCAGTTATTTTCTGGCGACTGAGCTTGTGGTCATAGTTTATTTTTTTGGCAGGGGCGTCCATGTTGTTGTTTGTTCCCCCCGCCTGCAGTGCCAGTTACCTCACGGTGCCAACTTGTCCTTGTGCTGGCGTCTCCGTAGCTGTGGAGGAAGCTTGGGATTTTGTGCAGTCCCAGAAGCAGGGCGATGCTTACTGCGGCCTGGTTAGGGTGTGCTTGCTCTGACCAAAGGGGATGTGAGTCAGCCCCCACACAAAAATCAGAATGTTTTAGTGTTTCCAGTTTCTAGTCTGACTTCATAGAGCAGGAAGAGATTAACCCAACTTCCTCTTCCCTTGGCAAAGGCAAGAAAATGTTGCAAGGAGGTATGTCATCACTCTCATAGGATCATTATTTCCTCGAGTTGTTTGTATGAGTTAATGGTGAAAGCAAAGAGCTCAAGGAATTCGTGAGAGAGCTGCTGTTATTTTTGTACATTTGCTGCAATGAAAATGTTCAGCACTCATGCTCCGTTTTCATGCTGTTGATGGTTCTGTTTGAGTAAGCTGCATCTCTGAAGAAAAATACAACATTGTGGGTATCTTTGTCCACCTTTGTGAATTTCTAGACTGCTTATGGTTTGTTATGAGACTTGGGGATTCGGGCAGGCTAGTTTGAAGACCTCTGTATTTCTGACAGTGGCTGGTGCTAGAAAGAAGAGATTCATCCGTTTCTGAAACCTGATGCTTGTTTTTATTTATTTTCTGTCAGCAAGGATGTTCAGGATGCACTGTAATAACTTTAAGTCATTACTCTGATCATATCCAGACTGTAACAGCAGTTAGCTGTGTCCTGGAAACTTTTTTCCCCCCTTTTCTGCACGGAACAATTCTATTGGGTGGAGCAAATCACTTTGCACAGATAATGTTTGGCTGCTCTCGGTTCTGGAACTGGCTGCAAGTCACAGATTGCTCACCTAGATTGGATGTTTTCTGCCTGAGTCACTGGCAAGAAATGCATGACAATAGAGTACTGGTACTGCAGCTTCACACATGCACACAAAGAAACACTTCCTAAATGCTAAAGCTTGTGTTCTGCTGGTTCCCTTGGTTTTTAGCAATTCCAACCTGGGCCATGTGGCTTCTCACGACTTTTATACAAAATATGCTGGCCAGAATTATTGCTTAATTGATAGCAATTTAAATTTATTGCTTTCTAAATACATGCAGTTATTGTAAAATTCTTCCCATAATTTCAGTCCTAGACTCAAGTTCCTCAGATATTAGGCTTAAGCATTTATTATTTGTAGCCCATTGAATAAATGTGATGTGAGTGTAAATGAACATTTTGTAACTGAAGCATTCCTGATATAAGTGTGTGTTTTAGATTGGGCATGCTCTATTTACTTATGGAGAATCATATATATTCAGATGGTAAAAGTTTGAAGGAACATAACTGCAAGGGAGGCACCTTTGTGCCCTGTTGAACTGTTTGATTTATTGTGGATATCAAACCATTGATATTTTTATAACTGTTATTTAGCAATGCAGTTGCTGGTGAGAGTGCATTGGACAGGATGGCATGTGGCCTTGGAGGAAAACTTGTTTTACCCATGATTAAGGAACATATTATGCAAATGCTTCAGAACCGTAAGTAGTCATAAATTCTTACCATTCTAGCCTTTCCAAAAATGTTCATAATTTGTAAAGCTTCCTTTTTTCTTTTTTTTAACACTTCCTCTTTTGAATTCAGTAACAAGAACTGGAAATGCTGTAGACTTGGAAATTCAGACCTTTTGGACAGAAGTCCATCAAACTTGCATGCAATGTATTTTTTCTACACACCATGGACAACTAAACGAAGATGTCAAACTGCAGTCTTTAACCTTGCTGTCTGTGAATTAAATGTGAACAAGAGAAGACGTTCTCTTCCTTTAGAGCATTCTCTCTAAATCTGTGTACTGTGCTGCACAGTACATTAAGCGTGCCTAAGCTGCTGCTCTTTAAGCTATAGCTCAGATTTTTTTCCCCTTTAGAAAAGCCCCTTTTATAGTGAAGCATTAATACCTTACAGCCCATCCAGGAGAACTTGTTTCTGGTGGAATTTAATGCATCCCAGAGCAGTGGAACTCGCTGGTGGGCTGGCTGTGGTTTTGGTATGCTGATTCTAGTGTTTGGCTTGCAAGCACATTCCATATATTCTTATCAGTTGCTCTGAATTCTTCATTTTTCAAATATCTGTAATTGCTTAAATATTCGGACAACCACTGTGCATTGGTTGCATGCACTTTCCAGTGACCTGTGCTTGCAGCCTTCAAAATAGAAGATAACACAGAACTTCTGAGTTCTTTTCTTACCTTAACAGTTTAAAACACAGTCTGAGAAAGGCTGCTATATTAGATATGGGATATAGGGTAGTTAGATATGGAATATAGGGTACTCAAAGAAGGTACCAGCTGCAAAGCTTAAACATGTATTAAGTTTACTGGAGGCTCATTAATCTGACTTGTCGGTACTTATATCTTCAAGGTTAGGAAATATCTGGTTCTGTTGTACCTGTAGAAGGGAGTTAAGGCCTGTAAGACCTGTCTCTTTTAGAGGGATGAAATCACACTGGTGATGAGTCTGTTTCCTCTGGTGCTAGGAATTCTGTTCTGATAATGTTCAGAGGAGGAAAGTAAAGTGGGAGTGGGGAATCGTTATCCTGATGTTTCATTTGTTTGCTTCATTTAATTAAAATGCAATTCTCAAGCATTGTCCTAGATGCATATTTGTCTCAACAGTTCAGAACTTTCTTCTAGGCCTGGATCAACTAACCAGATTTGGTTACGTGCACCATTGCAGTTATGCATAAGGAAAAGTATCTTAAAAAAAATAAATAAATTGCTTAATCAATTCTCCTTCCCCCTTACTTTCCATCCCAAAGCAGGTGATTTGTGTGTCTCGTGGTATGTAGTTTCCAAAATTATGATTGCTGTTGTTGTTGTCTCCTGCAGCTGACTGGAAGTACCGGCACGCGGGCTTGATGGCCCTCTCAGCCATTGGGGAAGGTTGCCACCAACAGATGGAAGGAATTCTGAATGAGATAGTTAATTTTGTTTTGCTGTTCCTTCAGGATCCTGTGAGTCTAATTCAGATAATTATATCAAAATGTTTTTGCTTCTGCTGTTTTGACTGCTTGTTAACTCTTTGAGGGAATTATTTTTTTCAGCATCCGAGGGTAAGATACGCTGCTTGTAATGCAATTGGACAGATGGCAACAGACTTTGCACCTGGTTTCCAAAAGAAATTTCATGAGAAGGCAAGTTGTAGATCAATAGGAAAAAAAGTGATTATGCCATGTTCCACTCAGAAATTTGCCTCTTTATCTGAAAACAAGTTTTCCCGTTGCAGGTGATAGCAGCTCTTCTGCAGACCATGGAAGACCAAGGCAACCAGCGTGTCCAAGCCCACGCGGCTGCTGCACTCATAAACTTCACTGAAGATTGTCCCAAGTCGCTGCTTATTCCGTATTTGGATAACCTAGTGAAGCATCTTCATTCCACTATGGTGATAAAGTTGCAAGAGGTATAGTATACTGAATGAGTCACTTTGTGGAGGGTAGTTTGTCACATACCTGAAGTCTCTGTAGCTGAACATAACATTTGAAATAAACCAGTAGACATATCTGCTGACATTCTTATCAGCTGACAAGAATCAAAACACACAGAATTTTAGGTGTGGCTTGCTTAAAATATAACTTGTGGTTTAGAAATATAATCCTTTCTTCTTATTTTTTCCCTCTCCAAGTTGATACAGAAAGGTACTAAGCTAGTTTTGGAGCAAGTTGTGACTTCAATTGCATCAGTTGCAGATACAGCAGAGGAGAAGTTTGTTCCCTACTATGACTTATTTATGCCCTCTTTAAAACACATTGTTGAGAATGCTGTTCAAAAGGAACTCAGGCTTCTACGAGGAAAAACTATCGAATGCATCAGCCTAATTGGTCTCGCTGTTGGTAAAGAAAAGGTAAGCTGAGGTGTTGTTGAACCTTTGAACTGCCTAAATATGTTTTAAAATACCCTTGTGTTCGTTTTGAGGTATTGTTGAGTTCATCTGTTGAACACCTAGGGTTGGATGGCTGTCGAAAGTGAAGCTGACTTTATTTCTACTTTTGTTTCCTTTCCCAAAAGAAATAGTGGAAAGTCTCATTCAGGCAGTGTCAGAATAGAGACCAAAATGTGCATAGCTAAAAGGATGCTTAACATTAACATAGCTTTTAGAAGCAGAAAACTAAGATGATTTGAATGTGCTTCTGGTAGCATTGCCATATTTTTTTGTTATGAAGTTTGATATATTTAACGACAACTTTCCTTGTTGTTACGTTGGTTAAAATGCACATCTGTAAAAAGGCTGAGGAACAACTGTAATGGACTATATAGGAGCTTTACAGCTCCTAACAAGTTTGAATTGTCTGTAGTCTTTAATTTTACTGAGTCCTGAAGACAGGAAAATTAGCATTTTAAATCAAATGGCATGATGTACATATTAGGAAAACAGTACTAGTAAAATAATTTCTGTCCTTTCCCTTGGCTTAGAAGAATGTCTGCCAAGCAGACTTAGCCATTTATGTAACTAAATTTAAAACCTATTATTAAGTGGAAGTAATCTCTGATAATTTTTGCTTGGAGGACTGCTAGAAATCCTTTTAGTGTCCATTCTTAGAAGTGGATTATAGTATTTAGCACAAGGAAGGGAGTTGAAAGCTGGTAGGTATGTAAGATCATGGGGGCACCTGACATGACCTAAAGTACTACTAGCTTATGGATAGTGTGCTCCTGTTGTTGGCTTATCCCACTATCACAGACAAGTCAAAATAGTAGGGAGGGTACTTGGGGAAGTTAGAATTGTAAGATTCTTTTTGTGAACATTAATCCTCATGTAGAGCTTTTCTAATAGTTGTCCATTTGCTTTCTCGTGTGTGAATAAAAGTATGGTGGCTTAAGTGCATGATGACTTCGTGGTGCAGCCAAGAGAAGAACTTGTGTTTTCACTTTCATCTTCATTTCAAAGCACTTCCAACTCCAGCTTGTGCTTTGAGTGTGTTGGGTACTAATGATCACTTAACCTGTTTGGTTCTGAGTCCTGGAAAAGGACTAATTTGAAGTCAAATTTGACTTGAAAAACACTTATGGTTGTTTCCTATTTCTAGTTTATGCAGGATGCCTCGGATGTCATGCAGCTGCTGTTGAAGACACAGACTGACTTCAGTGATCTAGAAGATGATGATCCACAGGTAGATTAAAAAGTATCTCTTTATAGCAATGTCACTTGGCTAGTATTTAACGTACTCTTTATACTTGTGACATTTCGAAGAAACGTAATTACACTATTAAAGCAACTGTTCACCCCGTCTTACAAAAACTAAGACTTGGTGCCCTAGGTATGTCCTAGAATCTGCTTAGTAAATCTCATAATTACCAGATATTTCTTCTGAGCGGTGCATCTGATCTGCCTTGCAGGGTCTGTATTTGCTGAGGAAGTTTTAGCGTGTGTGCAGTCATTCCTCTTCTATTAGTAACTACTTTATTTGACATTGTATGGTCTATTCATTTGCTGTCACCTTTTATAAATAGTTCCACAAGTTTTATTAGATGGCTCTTCTAATAAGTGGACAGTTCTTTTGACATGGTCCTCTGAAAACACAATAGAATGGTGTCTCTCAGTTTTTGGGGATGGAGCTCATTTAAATTAAGGAAATTCTATATTTCTTATTGAAGTTTTACTTTTCAAGACAGTCATGATTGCACTGCAAGTACATCCTTTATTATTACCCTTTTTATGTATATAGAAACTTTTATAAGATATACTGTCAGTGCATGGCTACTTGCAACTGTTTTGGAGATGTTTGGAAGATGCATTTTTATATATCTTGCATGTTAAACTAGCTTTTTTCCTCCTTGAAATGTTTTATGCACCGTTGACAAATTCTGGAAGAAAATAGTCCTATTGTATAATGTTTTTCTCTTACACTTTCCTTTTAAACAATCATGAAAATAAAATATGAATCATAAAGTCTGACTGCAATCTTGTTTGTAGATTTCTTACATGATCTCGGCATGGGCCAGAATGTGTAAAATCCTTGGAAAGGAATTTCAGCAGTACCTTCCTGTTGTCATGGGACCTCTGATGAAGACAGCTTCCATTAAGCCTGAAGTAGCTCTTTTAGACAGTAAGTTTAAGATAATCTTTTCTTTGAAAAGATACTGAAATAAAAGGTTCTGTAGCATTTTTAGAATTCTTTTGCTTTGTGTAACAGCACAAGATATGGAGAATATGAGCGATGATGATGGCTGGGAATTTGTAAACTTGGGAGATCAGCAAAGTTTCGGAATTAAAACTGCAGGCCTTGAGGAAAAAGCAACTGCGTGCCAGATGCTGGTGAGTAATAGAACAGTCTTAGTGATCCACTTTATTGCTGGACTAGCAAATTTGAAGCCAAAATCTGTAATAAAAGTACTTGTTATGGTATCAAATTAAGCCTGTGTTTCTTAGGGTGAAACACTACTTGGATTTTGGACTGTTTACTATGCTGTTTACTTGATTAAACATTTCTTTGTACTTGGGGCTTGAATTTTTAAGATGAGCAGATGTTTTTTGCTTACTTCAATAGAACTCTTAAAGAATTGGCAAAGTAAAGAATAAACAGTTTATTTTTGAAAAAAAAAAGGAGGTTTCTGAATTTGATTTTTAAAAAGAAAAAGAAAAAATATGGATGAATAGCAAGAACTCATGTTGCTATCTGGGTCTCTGTAAAGTACCTTAAGTACCCACCTTAATGTGTGGGTAAACACATTATTGCATATCTTCTTTCAAAAACAAACTCACTCAACCTTTTAGCCATCTCTTTGCTCAGCTTTCCGCAATTGGTTTTTCCATAATTTTAGAATATTAGTAATAATATTTTCACTCAACGCTGGCACTGCTGTGTTTTGGTTTCAGGTTTGCTATGCAAAGGAGCTAAAAGAAGGATTTGTGGAATACACAGAGCAAGTAGTAAAGCTGATGGTTCCCTTATTGAAGTTCTATTTCCATGATGATATCCTTTTCATGAATTCTGTTGTGAAAATGGAAATGTAGTTTGGAAGAACCAAAAGGTTGTGCATATTCTTCTCCTACATACATTGCAAGTGTGAGGCAGCAGTTTTAGATGGTGTGTTACAGGTTTTTTTTCCGAGAACCTCTTTTTACACACAGCATTTTAAGTAATGAATCCAGTCTCTCCCCCACCTTCCCCAGTTTCTCTTTAAAAGTAAGGTTGTCTGAGGTGTTGAAAGCAAACAATACAGAAAGTATAGTTTGTGTCAGTGAAGCAAGCGAGACTTTGGAAAACTCGACTGTCATGGCCTGAGACAGGTAACAACATTTAAATAGCAAACAGTTCAGTTTTGCTATGATCTTGATGTGCGTCTAATGGGGAAACCAAATGCAGAAGAGCGTGGTAACGTAACAGTTTTGGGTAGGAAAATAGTAAGTTTGCAGTAGTAATTATTGTTTGAGTTCTAAGCACTCCGTGCTGGCCATGCTCATGCGCTTTCCTTAACGCCCCAACGTGTGCGGGTGGCAGCGGCGGAGTCGATGCCCCTGCTCCTGGAGTGCGCGCGAGTGCGCGGGCCCGAGTACCTCACGCAGATGTGGCACTTCATGTGCGACGCGCTCATCAAGGCCATCGGCACGGAGCCCGACTCGGACGTGCTCTCAGAAATCATGCACTCGTTTGCAAAGGTAACCGAGTTTCTCTTGGAAACATTGGGGTGCTGCTGTCGGTAGCTTTTTGCAGTGAGAAAGAAAACTCGTGTTGTTTTAAATGACCAGCAGAAATGCAGAGGCACCGCTGAATGTGTTCTGGTTATGGTTTGCATGTGGGAGTGTATGTAGCTTGACTATAAACATTGCCATAGCTGACTGAAACTTAGCCTTACACTGGCATTTTGATTCTTGCTTAAAAAATAAAAGTGAGTTAGCCTAAAATGAATACCAAATTTCTCCTAATTTTAACTACAAGATACCAACTCATGTGGCTGAAATGAACATGGGTATTATGCCTTATTGGAGAATTGATTGCAATATAAATGTTCTGTTAATTCTTTTTTTCTGCTGATGATCACTTAAAGCAAAACTTGTATCAATACATCTACTGCATGTTTTAGTTCCACTGTGACTGCATGTTTACTTCATACTGAAAAAATATCTTTGCTTCACTAGTGCATTGAAGTAATGGGAGATGGATGCCTCAACAACGAACACTTTGAAGAACTTGGAGGGATATTGAAAGGAAAACTAGAAGAGCACTTTAAAAATCAAGAATTAAGACAAGGTAAGTTATCCTGAATTCATGTTAGTGTGTGATAGAGGGAATTCTTAAAGCAGAACATGCCTGTAGCATCCTGGCACTTTTACAATCTGAACTCTGCAGTTTTCTTAAAGCAGCAGTGTTGTCCTACCTGTATGCACTTCCCTGTCCTTGCAGTGTGTTTACTTCTATTGCTGGTTTCTCATGCTGTTTTATATGCTCTGTCTGAAATATGTTTTTTTTCTGTTTGTTTGTGAAAGCTCTTTAAAGCTTATTTAAGGACTAGAAACCCTTGTTGCATCTTCAGATATTATGTTCCTCTTTCAGCATCCTTTTTGCCCTTCCCAGGCTTCTCGCATACTTGCAGCAGTATTAAAATGGTTTAATACTTGTTCTTTAATTTAGTGAAAAGACAAGATGAAGACTATGATGAACAAGTTGAAGAGTCATTACAAGATGAAGTAAGTTGATCTAGGAATTTTTTTTTCTGCTACAGAGTATCAGGACAGAAATAAATAACACAAATATGACACACTGCAGAAAGCATAGCGCATATTCTCAGAATTATTTTTAGCAGGGAAAGTGTACTGTTGGTATATTTCTTCAAAACTTCCGGTGGGAATTATCCCTTTGGGTCACACTTGCATGTCTGAAATTGGAATATGCAAAAGGAATCCTTGTCCAGTGTGTTGAAAGTAGTTGCTCGGAATGTAGCTTTTCATTTTCTTCCTCCTCAAACAAGATAAACCTTTTCTTTTTTTTCTTTTTTTCTTAAGCAATCTGCTGGTGAGTTCTTTGTCAACAGTGCCTGTAATGCTATTGGCATTCAAAGTCCATCTTGCAGGCTTGTTTCTTTTATGCTTTTATAGCCTGGGGTTGCTTTTTAGTTTTGATCATGCTCCTAATGCCTGGGCTCCGACACGTTAGGTCAGGAGCCTGTCTCAAAAAAGACCTAAAAATTAGTGCTGGAGAAGGACAGCAGGATGAATAGCTGTGCAAAATGTGCTTCCTTCCGAGAGGGTCCCAACATGACATGCCTGCTAAGATGCTGATCCTACCTCCTAATTTGAGGTAGAGATGACTGAAGAGGGGATACAATTGTTCTATTGAATCTTCCCTGTTATGGGGAACATAATTAGAAATGGTAATTCACTACTGCTTATAAGAAATGGACGCTACCCAGTAAAAATTAGTAGGAAGTATTTGTACTACATGATGCATAAAAAAAATAGTGAAGTTTATGTACATGAGTTTAACCTGTTCTTGGACTCTAGATTGCATCCAAGCGGGTCATGCATCCCTATGTAAATATTTCCTTAAATAAAAATATAGTTCTTATGCCCCTTTTAGGAATATTGGCCAACGTTCAGAAGTGTTAAATTCTGGTGTCTGCATACTCCTTGTGGTCAAGTGATAGTAAATATCAAGTGATATTAATATATCAAGTGAAATATTGTATGTGTATATATAGCTACATAGCAGTATAGTAATACATATATAAATATCAAGTGAATAAATACCAAGTGATAATAAAACTCAAATCTTGCTCAAAAGCCTCTTCTGACTTTCTGTTTTGTGAATGAACAAAATGGACAGCAGAAACTGTTCAATGTTCTTGCTTCCAAATGGCCTCTCTTACTGTTTGTAATCCTTTTAATGTATTTTTTTTGCATTGGTAAGACATTAAAAAATTAGCAAAAAAGAGTAGTTCCACAGCAGCTATATCTATGCTCTGCATAGTTTCAAAAGATTTCTTTAAATGCTTTTACTCACGTTTGATCTCATTGATTTTACTAAGTTACCAGGCATGGCCCTGCTTTAAGTAGTTGTTGAACTGGCTGTTAGCAGGAATTGCATACGAAGCCAGATGGGCAACCTGGTTTAATGCAGCAGCATTGTGGGGACTTCTGTTTGTTTTCTGCTTTCATTTGCCTGTGTTTTCCAGAGGTATTGCTCAAATTATACCTTGGCAGTGCAGCAATTGTCTAAACTGGAAGAATTTAAATTTTCTGTGATGGTATTGTGCCCTTCGTGTTAGAAATATGTTCTAGCTTCTCACTGGAGAAGTTTTCTTCTCAACACAAGCAGGTCCAGGGAACAACTTTCTTTCTTCATTCGCAAATATAATCTGTTGGTAGCTGAATCTGAGCTAGAGATCTTTGCTTCCCCAGCTTAACGCATCAGTGTAAATGTGTCAAGTTAATGCATCAAAGTAAAAGATGAAGCTGAGGGATAGAGGGAAACAATATTCCTTTTTTTTTTTTTTTTGCCACAGCCTTCTGTCACAAAGGCAGTTTAGTTATTTACCTTTCAATAAAGGCTTGTTACAGTATTTGTATGCTCCAGGAAAGGGTCTTCTGCCTTCTATAAAGGGATCCTTGGAACAGTGCTTAACAGAACAAAAAGTGTCCTTGAACAAACCTTTTAGTCCATGATTGACCACTCTAAATAGCAACCAACTTCAGACACAATACCGAGAGTTGAAAAACAGTGAATTTAAGATGTTTTTAAATTTGGCTTTTTAAAAAAAGATCTTAAGAGCTTTATTTCATTAATTTAGAGATTTTAGCATTTCATATGACTCCGGTTATTTTAAAGGCTGTTTGTCTCAATGTGAGTTTCATTCTTTTCCCATCAGGATGATAGTGACGTTTATATTTTGACTAAAGTGTCAGACATTTTGCACTCGATATTCAGCAGTTACAAGGAGAAGGTGTTACCATGGTTTGAAAGGCTATTACCACTAATTGTCAACCTAATTGTAAGTACTTTGGATTGTTTTCATTTGACTTTGATTTGTTCTGATATGTGATAGGGCTTCCCTGCTGTATCCTCAGAGAACTTGGTAGACAAAATGCAGCAATCACTGCTTCCCTAAAAAGAGGCATTTCAAAGCTTTTATTGTGGGTCTGGTGTGCATTATGCAGGCTGTTACCTGATGCTTTTTGAGCATCTGCAGTGCTGTCCTCATTGTGCCTGTTGTGTTACAAAATCATCAGAATCATTGATACAATAAAACAACAATTTTGAGAAATTTAGTTTGCCTTAGGAGTGTTTGGGCCTCTCTAAAGGAGATTTCAAAAAGAGGACCCAGAAATGTTTGACAGATTAGTGGGAATAACTGTATGGAATGGGTAACTGAGCATAACGTAGATGTAAGAGATTTAACCTAAAGCCCATACCCCCTTAGTGACATTTGGTATTTGCCCTGATTTTATTTTGTTTATTGTACTGCTGCTAGTATAATTGTAAAAACTGTCTGTAAGACTAAATTTAATCTGTGGAGAACTAGCTAACAATTCTAGACTACTGCTACACTGAACTTGTTGTGCTGGTAGAATCAGTGACTGTTTGAAAAGAGCGGATGTCAGCTGGCTTACATGTTATCTGTTTCTGATGCAGTGTCCACATAGGCCGTGGCCAGATAGGCAGTGGGGCTTATGCATTTTTGATGACATTGTAGAGCACTGCAGTCCCTCCTCATTCAAATACGCCGAGTACTTCCTGAGGCCCATGCTGCAGTCGGTCTGCGACACCAGCCCGGAGGTGAGGCAGGCGGCCGCCTACGGCGTGGGAGTCATGGCCCAGTTTGGCGGCGACAGCTACCGCCCCTTCTGCACAGGTACGTGCACGCGCGACGAGGGACCCTCCCGACGGGGCTCTGGTCGCGAGCGATGCCGCGTGCTCGTTGACAATGACGTAGGCTGCCCGGACCTGGCGCTTCCGTAATGGCGGTGCGAGCAGCCCCAGCTTGTGTGGACGTGTGGAGAGCTCTGGGAAGGAACCTGCTTCCCAGGGAGGCCCAGCTCCCTTCACCCTCCATGCACAGCGCGAGCAAGTGGTTCTCGGGGACCCACGTTGGTGCTGTTCTGTAGTGCCTGCCGGCCCCATAAAACTATCTGTTTCCAACTCTGGCTTAATCATGTTTTTCCATAGCTGCTGAACTCTTCAAAAACCAAATTAAGTAAAGTAAATGTGTTGCTATGTACTACTTAACTGCAAAGCTGCTACTTGCTCATCAAAATGTAGTGGGGTGAGATCTCACACTTCACTATAAAATGTGCTTTCTGTACGACTTCAGAACCTTCCAGCTTTGCTGCTCTGGAAGTTTTACAGTCCTAGGATTTTAGATTATATTTTAACAAAAGATTACAGGAACCATTTCATTTTTTCCCACTTCTAGAGTGCTTCTGAAATCACCATGGATGCTAGTAACTAAAAGCACAAAGCTAATCTTCATTAAAACTGTGTGTGTGTGTGTTTGCCTGCATGATCTTAAAAATTGCTTTCAATCTAGAGAAAAAACAGATGTTTTTCTTAGCTGTTTCTACTTTGACCATCTAAACCCTACCAGGTGGGGTGATCAGGTGAAGTGATTCCCATGAGTCTTCCCTAGTGCAAACAGGATGTGTCTGTGTATGTACATTATATATAACGTGTGTACAAGTAAGGGATATACAGCAGGCATACACGCCACAGGCATGTATTGCAGTCTGAATTTGTGAAAGTTACTACATTTCTGCTTTTTATCACCCATGTTTATCGACCTTGTGAGGTTATAATGCTAATGTCTTTCTACGTTTTTTTTTTTTTACTATAAATTACAATGTATTTTATACTACAGATCGCATAATTTCAATGGAGAGATACATGAAGGGGTTTTTTTCTTCACTGTATTTATCAAGCCCACCCAAACTTCAGTAGCAGACACTTTCTTGTGTTGCCTTGCAAAGCTGTACCTATCTGTGTGCGTTTCATATGATAATCACTAGGGTTTCATATGATGATTGTTCCAACCTAAAAGCTACAAAATTTGGGGACATGTGGATTACTGGAATTCTGGTGCTTAGGTTATAAAAAAAACCAAATTATGTGTATTAAAGACAGTTAATGAATTAGTGTTTTCATATGCAGTTCATGGTGCTAATGTAACTTTGTTGCACATTAAATTCTGGTTTTGTCTTGTTTGCAATTAGAGGCGCTTCCATTGCTGGTGCGAGTTATTCAGTCCCCAGATGCCAAAACCAAAGAGAATGTGAACGCCACAGAGAACTGCATTTCAGCTGTAGGAAAGATCATGAAGTTCAAGCCCGACTGTGTAAACGTTGAGGAAGTCCTGCCACACTGGTTATCATGGCTTCCCCTTCATGAAGATAAAGAGGAGGCTGTTCATGCTTTCAATTATCTGTGTGATTTAATTGAGAGGTAAGGTGAAGCAGAACACATATTAATGCAGAAAATAAGCCTCTTTGCCGGATGGTGTTTTCTTTTCCCATGCATTAATCTTCCAAATTTGAGGAACTTTCAGGGTAATCTGCATGTGCTGTAGAGGGGATAATTTGGCACAGCAATACTGACCTGTGTACAGTGTTACTGCTGTTTATAAGCAGCTGCTGTTCTCACCCTGGACGGCTTCAAAAATTTACCTGTGGCTTTGTGCTTGTGGTGGGAAAGGATCAGCCAGGAGCTTGGAAAGGAAAATTGAGGAAGCCTTTTGCGACGCTGCTTGCGTTGTTTGTACCGGCAGTGCCCTGAGCGCAGCGGGCGGCCCGGCCTTGCCGGGTGCTTCCCGGCCCTGCCAGGCTGCAGGGGACGGCACTGCGGGGAGATGACGTTTCCCACCGGCTCCCTGGTTGCCAGCACTCCTCTGCTGCAGCACCTGGCTGCAAAGAGCTGTTTCCTCGTGGTGTCAGCGGTGTGCTGGTGGGACTGTGCAAGCAGGGGTGCTCTCTAAAGCCAGTAACACAACCTCCTGTCCCCTGCAGCCCTTGGGGAGAGAGACAAGTCGGTTGTTTTAGGCAAGGTGTCTTTGTCACACTCTTTACAGTTCTGTCTGCGTGGAACTTGGTAATTCTGCGTACAGGTACAGAATTTCTTTTGGGTAAAGTATAGTCTGATAAAATACTTGGCTGACTAGCTATTAATGGCCAGGGAAATGCTCTTCCAGCAGGCAGGCAAGCTACAGATACTTATGGATGAAAGTTGCCCATGAAACTTGGATGTAAATAAGCAAGTTTGAGAATAAAATGTTGAAAACCCACTTGGTCTACATGTAAAATACTTGCTTTGTTTGGGTTAAACAAATGTTTATTTGAAATATGTGTTCTGATTGTAACAGCAACAACCCAGTTATCCTCGGGCCCAACAACTCCAATCTTCCCAGAATATTCGGTATAATTGCGGATGGTGAGATTCATGAAGCCATCAAGCATGAAGACCCCTGCACCAAGAGGTTGGCTAACGTTGTTCGCCAAGTGCAGGTAAACACGCGCTCAGCAGCTCCCGAGGGAACTGCTGGAAGTAGCCGAATTGTTACAGCACTTCTGAGCCCTTTTTTCCTTTAAAAAAAACAGGATGCTTCGGTGAATGGTCTATCTCTTGCAGATGCTTGGATGCATATTGAACAATTACTGATGCAACTTGACGATATTTCAATTTGAATAAAGCCTGTCTCTCTTGATAAACTTCTCAAAAGCTGATGAATTGATAAGGTTGGAGTTTGGCTTATAGGTTTGGAGCAGCAGCCGTTCAATCACTGTCCGTTTGGCTTGGCATGTTGCCCCAAAACTCAAGTTCAAGAGTGCTACAAATCCGTTATTTTTGGAAATGATTCGTTTGGATTAGAGTGACAGCCTGCAAGATGTGTTATGTCTAGTACAAAATGACATTATTGTTAAAGCTCTTTAAGAAAAGGCATAAAAGGAAATAGAACCAAGCAAAATCTCAAAGCAAAACATTTTTAGAAGAGGCTGGTTTAGATTCTGGTTGACAGATAGAAATTTGCTGCTGTTTCTTTCTATAGTTAAAATCTAGTTATGAACCATTTGTTAATCTATGCTTTTATCTTTGTTCAGTATCTTAAAAGCTCAGAGAGTTGCATTTGACAAATACAATGGCCCTATGTAAGTCTGCAGATGAGCTGTAGATGGAGAAAAAGATCTTGTTTTTGCCAGGGAGGATGTGTGGATGACCAAAGTGATACTCTTGCCTTAGTTAATTTACTGTCATGCTATGGGGCAATCTTAAAGGTCTATTATTATTTTTATGGAATTTTAGCTTTTCCTAATTGGTCTTAAATCTCTCCACACAAAATAATATGACTTCAGTGAAGCCCTGTTAGTCTATCAGGGAAGGTACTTGGGAGGATACAAAGTCACCAGCAGTTTTCTGGAATCTGGGAAGAAGCAGCGGAACACAAGGAGAGACGGTTGTTCTGCAGTGATCTGAGTAAGCTGTTGCACTGCCAGCATCTCTCCTGAGTAACAGCATGGCCGCAGCTGGAATCAAATATGAACTTCCTCTTTTCTTCATCCTTAAGTATTCCTGGAGCAGAAACAGCATTTCAGAGGCAGTTTCAGTTTAAATACTGGAATTCTTTAATTCTGCAGTATTTCATTATCAATTGATCATCAAAATGCCTAAGCTCATTAAAAAGTGTATGTAATTCTCATTAGAATTGTGATGCCTTTTTTCATTGATTTAATTATCCTTAAAAATTAGTGTGAGAAGAGTTACAAGCATTATAATTAAGCTGAAGAGAGAATATATCAAATTTAAGTAAAGCAAACAATATTTTAGAATGGATTCGAGGTACACACCAATCACACAGGCCAGTGTAATGACTTAAAGCCAGGCATGTGTAGTACTTTTCTATCACTGTCATTCTAAGGCAAGATGCCAATTATTCCCTAATTCTGTTGCATACACAGAATTTGTGTTATTTATTTGTTTATTCTTTTTACTTTTCAGTATATTTTGGTAGTATTAGAACCAGTCTCTTTGATGGCTTTAAAAGGTAGCATCTCAGCAGAGGGCCGTGGTCACCCAGATGAGGTGTTGTGAGGGAAGGAGTAGGATAGATTTTGCATTTCCCAAGATAAATGCTATGTGCACGTTTGTCTCTTTGGGTGATAATTCACCATTCTTCTCACTGAATGAAGAGTTAAATTTATTCCGAGTTGACCCACAGAGTTATGGAGAGTTGTGAGAAACTTCAGTTACTTTGGTTCAGTCTAACCGAAGCTTGCTTGCATTTAACATTTTAGGGCATCTCTAACTGAACCTGTGTGGGGTCTTGTGTAACTTGAAGCCTTAAGTCTCTTCTCTCAGAAATGAGCCTAGGTCTACTAGGCTTTGTAAAAAACCTACTGGGCTTTGTCAAACCTGGGGATTTAGTATGTGCTGTAGAAGCTTGTCAGCCTGCGTAAACACGACTTCTCGCTTGTTTTCCAGACCTCTGGAGGCCTGTGGACAGAATGCATATCACAGCTCAATGCAGACCAACAGGCAGCCATACAGGAGCTCCTGAACTCTGCTTGAAGGGCCTTAATTATCATCTGCAAGAAAACTAACTCCAAATAAACGTTTACCCTATTGTTTAGGTTTCTTTGTTTCTTTCTTGAGTAAAGCAGAGCTGGAGTGCGCGGAGGCCGCTGTTCTGCCCGCTCCAGGCAGTGGCAGCAGGAAGAAGCGTGCTCCCTTCTCTCAGAAGGGTGTTTAAATCGGTTTCTATCCCACAACACTGAAGAAGTTTCCTGTAGACCCTACAGTAAAACTGAAGAATATTTTTCTAACGGTATAAGCCATCCGTATGATGGCGAAAGGGAAACAAGTTGAATTTTTCTCATTAGACGTAATAAATTAAGAAACAGCTTTAAGAGCTTGTATTCAGCAGTAGATGTATGTTATAACAGATTAAAAAAAACCTCTACATCTAGTGTTAATTGTATTAATTGGAGTGTGAATCTTTGTAGGGTAGAAAGTGTCCTTCTGCCCAGCAAGTTAGTAGATCAAAAGATGAAAAACTGAAGACAAAAACATCAAGCATGAAGACCTCATTGATCGCACTTTCAGATTCCCCAAAACAACTTGTACAGTGACTCAATGAGGAAAGCTGTCCAGCTTCCAGCCCTTGAATGTGAAGTCTCTTTGGCATGTCTGACAGTATCTCATTCACTCCTCAATAAATGACATTGAAACACAAGAAGCTTGTGTAGAAGTTCAGTGATGTGTGGTTCTTTTAATTTCTTCTTGTAAAAAGATGCAAGTAACAAACTAGACAAGTCCTCATTTTTTTATTTGGAACTTTGTGTGTTGTTGTCTGTTACAGATTTTGTGCATTTCTGCTTCTTGACTTTCTCACAATCTTTTCACCCAAGTGTGTACAACTGAAATTCAAAGGCATTCCTCTTACAAGAGTGAATTTACATATCTTGACTTAGAACTGCTTTATAATATTCTGATGTGTTTGCATTTCATAACTTAATGTAGTCTTGCTCCAGCTGCAAGTGTGCAATGCCAGATAACATTATAGCAGTATGTGTTTTGTTAAAAAACAGATATAACTGACAGCTTGACCTGAGAAAATCAAAACTGTTCCAGGTATAAGTGTGTATTTGAGGATAGGGTGGGAGGATTGTGATCATTCAACAGCAATACACTAGAAATACACACTTCTCCTTTTAACAAAGTATCTGATTTCTCACAAATTTCAGTGTGAAATTTTTCACAGTGGTATTACTTTGAAGATGTTAATGTAAGCATTGACTTTGAAGAAGACTTTACTAAAGAACTGAAACCACAGGCAATTACAGTCTTGAAACATGGATTTTTTTTTTTTTGAAAGAGGGGGTTTTTTTTCTTTATAACAAGAAAAAAACAGAACTTTCCCCACAAATTCTTCAACTGCAAAATAATTGAAACTGTTCTTAAAATCTGTTTAAAACAAAAGAAAATTAGTTATATTAAAGTGAAAAACTATGTCCGATAACATAACTAAATGTCTTAATCATATGTAATAACAATACCGGTTTAGAGGCAGATGAACTCATCTGCAAGACAAAGCATCTATTGCTGTAGCTCTCGCTTGGTTAAACATTTGCTATCTTGAATGTGCCCAAGTTTGAAATTCGTGCAAAATGATTTTCTAAGGATTAGATATCAGCACTGTGAGAGAATGAGTAAGTCAGGTCAACTCCTCAAGCACAGATACTCAACTACAATAATAGGTTATTTTCTCTGCTTGCCCTTTCCTGTGTTTTTGAAGTTCTTTTATTTCTAGTATCCCCTTTGGTATCTCTGGGGAGGTGGCAGTGGCTCCAGCACAAGCGAGCAGCCTGGGGTTTGCAGCCCCCCATGCAGATCTTGGGCTTCTCCTCTCCCCGTGAAGGAGACCAGCCGGGAGCAGGAGGCCCTGGGGAGGGCAGCCTTGCACAGTTGCTCCCACCTTGCCAACTATCCTTTTGTCAGGAAAAGGGCTTTGAATTAGTCAGTAGAGTGGACAGGTCCATTTTGCTGAGCACCTGGATTCGTGCCTTGCTGTCTTTTCTGAGCTTGTCATGGTTAATTCCAAAGTTTCTGTAGCATTCCTTTCTGATCACACAAACTTTTAAAGACTCTAGACACTGTCTCCATCTATTTCAGTTGTCTGAATCAGTGATTTTAGCTGCTCAAGTCCCTTACTTGATGCTTATGGGAGCAGTAGGCTGTTGAAGCTTTGAAGGACTCACAGTCTTCCCCCATGCTGCAGTACTGATACCCAAACAGCAGATCTTGTGCCCAAGTAATCGTAGCCACAACTCCGCAAAGCTGAGAGGCCGTCCTTGGGAAGGGCGCTGAAGGGCTCTATGTGCAGAGCTAGGGACTCCTGCTGGGGAAGGATGACTGTTTTCCATACAGTTTTCTTCAATTTATGGCTCTAGATCATGCAAAACATCTAGCCATTGCATTAAGGGATCATAAGAACACTTGTAATGTAAAGAGTTCTGCAAGCAACAGCAGCCATCTCCTTTGTCAGCACCTACCCTGGGTGTCCTGGCAAAAGCGCTCAAAAGCCGTATTCAGTTACAAAACCTGGAATCCTCCCACAGGCGCTAAAACAATCCCGTATTTTAGTTTTATTAGCTTATTTAACCATGAGGTGGTGACTGGCTCTCCTTAGTGTCCTTGTCAAAAGCTCCCGTTTAAACTCCCGTCCGCTCGCGTTGCTCTGGCCGCGGAGCTGCGCGCGCTGCGCTTGCAGTGCCAGCGTGCTTACAAAGAGCGCTGCTGCAGGTAGGTGCCCACTCACCTCTGCCCGGCTTCGTAGAGCAGAGAGATGAGCTGAGATCCTGTGCAAGAAAATGACCTATGGGGCTGGCTCCGTGTTTTATCCCAGGCTTCGTGTGCAGCTCTGTCGTCGCCTGTGCAGACGTCCAAGTCCTGCGGAGAGCAAGGGCTGGACTCTGCAGTAGAGATCAGCTGTATTGCTGTGCCAAACGTTGTGGGCTGTTCTCTACAAATCTACATCTTTTAGCCTCGTGTGGAGTACATGCATGAGAATTAGATGTGCTGATGAACACATTAGATGTTTTCGTGATGAAATAAAGAATTAAGGAAGGTGACTTTCCTCGTGACTGTGTGTCTGCATGTATATATTGGGCGTGCATCTGCATAGGCTCTCCAGTTAGAACTTTATTTTTGCCTCAGTGGGATCCATAAGGGTGCATCTTCCAGATACAATGCTGGTGCTATTAAAAATAATAATAAAGTCAAGTATTCCTCACACTGTATTTTTTCAACACTTGGTTTGAAGCATTTTGCTAATCACCTTTGGGCAGCAAGATCAGTCTTTGTTATGTTGTCATTGTTATGTTGTCATTCACTCTTTATTTTATTTATTTGCTACTTACATAAAGTTCAGTGACTTGCTTGGGGCATGAAGGTCCCTTATTTGAAGAAAGGCATTTTTTTTTAGCTCCAGGAAAGCAGTAAACAAGATGTAAACTTCTATCTAGTAGAGATCCTATTCCCTTCTTTTGATCATCATGAAATCATTTGCATTGCTTCCAAGAAGAACATCTTTCAGGACAGTTTAGCATCTACTGAGACTTCAAAGCTCTGGAATCAGTATGGCATAAGATGTATGAGACTCATCTTCCCTGATATCAGATACCTATGACGAAGTTGGTACACAAATAGCTGTCTGCACCTTCAGCCACTCCTGCCAGTTCTGTGTCACCTGCACGCTTGCTGAGGGGACATTCTGTCCCTCTGTCCCTCCATCCAGGCCACCGGGGAGTGCGTGGAACAAGACCAGACCCACCATTGACCCTGGGGGACACTACAGCCCTCCAACTAGACTCTGAACCACTGACCACAACCCTCTGAGCTTGGCTGCTCAGCCAGCTGGGGAAGCCAGGGAAGCCTCAATGACTTGACTTAAAGTTGTGCAGTCACAGATGCCAAGCTGTAGTTCTGTGTCACCTGCACACTTGCTGAGGGGACATTCTGTCCTTCTGTCCTTCTGCCCCTCCATCCAGGCCACTGGGGACTGAGTGGAACAAGACCAGACCCACCATTGACCCTGGGGGACACTACAGCCCTCCAACTACACTTTGAACCACTGACCACAACCCTCTGAGCTTGGCTGCTCAGCCAGCTGGGGAAGCCAGGGAAGCCTCAATGACTTGACTTAAAGTTGTGCAGTCACAGATGCCAAGCTGCAGGTCTCCATCCTGCCAGAATGGATGGATTAGGAGTGATTTTCCGCCTCCTAGCACTTCATGTAAGGGGCTTCATGCTTTCTGGCAGGGCACCAGCACCATACCAAAGCACCACCGTGTTGCAGGACCGTTCGGCTGCCCTCGTGCAGAGAAGAAGGGCACAGCTGGGGAAAGACAACACATAACACTAATAAACGTGTAGCGTAGTCAGGCTCATCAAAAACTAGCAGTAATTAAGAGCCAGTTTTCCCCTAGCTGATGCTAGCCCCACAGGTCACAGTTCAGACTCCTACACAGGAGGGGAGCAGTGTTGTGTGCACAGATGGAGGTGCTGAATCCCTTAACTCACCACACACAGTTGCATTATGAAACAGCTGCGGATAACAAAATATTGAGAGACATGTTTAGGGCGGTTATTTATCATGATAATTACTTGTATATAAATTATCATGCAAAAATTGTCTGCTCGGGAGTTGACATTTCTGAAAAAAAGTTTTAAAGAAGTTGATAAAATCGATAAAAAACAACAGCATAGCTTAAAGGCTATGGGCCCTTAAGCTATGCCTTAAAGGCTACACCAGTTCAGTGCTTCAAGTAAAGCCGCTTGTGGCCAGTAGATGGAGATGATACAATTGCCATTAAAATGGAACGCGTTCGGGTTAGAGAAGCTTCTTTACTTTTCAATAGTCCCTGGATTCTTTCCATTCAGAATGGAGCGGCAATATTAAAAGTCTGAAGGAGAGACTTTTTTCTTAGGAGTTGCTAAATAAGAACACTTTGTACTACAGATGTAAAACTGTAACTTTTATTTACTGACAAATTGCATGTAGAGGGCAGCTAGTTTGTCCTAAGAACTGCTTACTGCAGCCACAGCGGAAGAAAATCAGAGTGCTGCAATATTTTAACTGAGTCTTCTCTCTAGTCCCATTTCTCCTATCATCAAAAAGTCTGAATCAAATATATGTTGGTCCATAAAAACAGCCTCACTGTAGAATGAAACGGTTATATTAGCTCCCTCCTTGCCACTGTTAAGGCAGACACTACATCTCCTCATCCATAGGGGAGGAGGAAATGAATTTCATTCTAGGTTGCCTGTCAATCTCTGGCAGCAAGTGAAAAGGAACTGGGACGAGGCAGATGAGCTCCTGAGGCTCTAAATTACCATCAAAAAGTGCAGACGCCTGTCCTTAAAGTGAACAAAAGCTTAAGGCTGACATGGTTGGGAGGCAGGATAGAGATAAGAAAATACATTTAAAATTGAAAGACGCAAATGGGTAATGGGAAAGAAAATGGATCTAAAATCAAGAAGATTAAGTCTCTTGTTTGACCCTATACCTATTAAATAAAATCTTTTTCACAGAATATTTTTACCCTGAAAAAAGTCATACAAAATGGCCTAGACCAAAACACCAGATTCCTGGAAATCAGTCTTATCCTCTCACCAGTTTTATGGCTGAATACAAAAAAAGAGGCTTAAGTAGTTGACCACTGCACCACTTTTTTTTCCTAAAGTGAACATTTAATAAAGTTTTATAGGTCCTAATATAAGTGAAGCAGATTTGTCCTGGCTCATTTTTCAATAATCTTGTCTGTAGTTTTTGATCTGATGGAATTGGTGTCCCTTATCAGACCCGTGGAATCGATCCTTTGTTTTCAGAGGAGTGTTTTGAGCTTGCTTTTCTATTTTTTAATGCAGCTGGCAACATTTTTTACTTATGAAAAGGGTGCTGAAAACTCAAACAATTTAAAAATGAACTTCATAGCAACAAATATCTGGCTTCATGCCTCAACTGTGAGACTTGGACACTTAAAAGATTTTCTCTTTTAAGAAAAGACGAACAGGGAGCTGTTTGCTTTTTCTCCTAATACAAAAGTAAATGGGAATCCAATAAAGTATTTCACAGGACGTGTGAAACCATCAGGAAGTCCTTTTCCACACGCTGCAGTTAAGGCACAAAACTCATTGCTGATGGACATTCCTGGAAGCCAAAAAAGCAGCAGAGCAATTCCTTGTGGATAGGATTATTAATGGTTATTGAACATAGTGCTCCTGATGAAGCATTTTGCTCAAGAAGTCTATAAATCTGGTGGTCAGAAGCTGGGAGAATATGCGAGGAAAAGGATCACCCTATATTTGCCCTGTTTCTTGTGTCCTTTCCCTCAAAGTCCTTTTCTCTATTTCCCATTAGACACACAATTCTTTGATTAGACTTACATTCATCATCCTTCCAGACTGCATTACATGACCCTCAGGACACCATTGCTGTTGTTCCCTTTTATCCACGTAGTTTGCTTACACAGATCAGAGTCTCTTGAGACATAGGTTATCTTTTAAATGTTGTTGCAGTGCTTCGTGAGACAGACTTGTTCACTTAGGTTGTATAAAACCAACGAGAATAAGAATATTTTATATAAAACGTATCTCATCATTGCTAATATTCATGCAGGCACTAGCTCTGTGGCCACTGAAAGAAAAAAATACCTTCTCATCCCGACAGTGCTGAGCATCACATGGATTCTACTCAAAAAGCAAAGAAGAAATAGCTAATCCTATGAAGCATATTCCAACTTTCTATTCTTTGTCTGCACTGTTTTCAAGGTTTTTCAGGTTGGAAAATCTTAATGCTTACTTTTAGTAAATAACTTACTTTCCACCGCACTTTGATCTTTTGTGTAATGCATGTGCAAGGCACTCTGGCTTTCCCTAGTAGAAGATTAAACTATTTTAATATACTGTAGTTTCATAAGAACTGCACCTCCCTTGTTACTGGTCTGTCTCTCAAGGAGGAGACACTGGAGCAGGGATTCAGATTTCCTCTCCCGTGCCAGAGGGAGATACAGCATCATCCACACATGCAGTACCCAGTGTCGCCAGCAACTACAGAGAGACTGTGGATGGAACAAACTAAAGAGACAGCGATGAAGCAATTAGAAGTATCAAAGAATGCATTTCAGAATTCAAAAACACGAGATCATAGGCATCTTCGCATGAAGAACTGGATAAATTTAGTATAACTCTTATTAAAAATCCTGGCGCATTAAAACATTTCCTGGGAATTGGCTAAGACTGCCCTACTTGAGTGCAGTGAACTTCATCCAGTTGTCTATTAAACTCATGTTCACTTTAAAATCTAATATTTAATAAATAGCATTATTTTTCTTTTGTTCTGCTTGTTTTCCTGAAAATAACAAATACTTATCACAGAAAATGAAAAGATTTTTAGAAGACAAACGTATCCTAAAGAATACTCACAATTCAGAAATCACAGCTTTCTGTGCTTATTTGCCAGAGTAAACAGGCAATATCATATTTGGAATAATTATGAGGTGGAAAATGCACAACAAAAGGAAAGACTGTGGAACACTATCATACTAAAGCCATACCAAAAAAGCATGTATGTGTATATATGGTATGCAGCCTACTAACTGAGGAAACACGAAACAAGTGCTCATAGCAATAGGCTAGGGATTTGTTTTCCTCTTAAATATCAAAGAAAAATTATCTAAGTGGAAGCATTGAGTGAATTCTGGAAATGTTTGTATGAATGTATTAGGAGAGGAAACTGGACATGGGAAAAAATCATACCATCTTCACCTGTACCTTGCATCTGAGAAAGCTGAAAGACTCACCTCATCTGCAAATAAAAACTGTTTCCTGGACATCCTTCAGCATCAGAATCTAGAAAATCTGATACGCTTCATCATTCACAGTTAAAAATAACAGGAAAAGTCCAAGTTGCTATGAACATACAACAGGTGAAATAGGATCTTTGGACAGACTAGCTAACATATGAAAAAGAGGATCTACAACTCATCATCGACAGGCTGATAAGAACTGATAGGAGAAAAATTGTAGACTAAAGCTAAAGATCCATAAGGAAACTCTTTTTTTTTTTCCCCTGAATTTGAAGGTAGGCTAAAATAGAAGGTACACTATGAAGAAATTTGTGTCATGTGTAAAACGGGAATGCTTCCTATTTCTCTCAATTCTGCTTTTTAGAACTGTTCTTGTGTCTTCATCCACTGGAATTTTAATTCTGGAAAAAAAATAATTGCAGTGGATGGGAGATAAAAGCAGGAAAATAAATGCTTTTCAACTCTCTAACTGCTTGATTATTTGAATTATTAAACATAAATTATGCAGATCTTGCTAAGCTATCCACAGTGAAATATTATTCCTGTAAATTATTGAATACCCTCCACTTTTTGAAAAGAAAGTTTCACAATTCCCTTTTGAAGAGGAATTTCATCAACTGTATTACGGCCAAGTGGAAAGATTTGCTTCTCTTCACTCTGATAACATATGAGAAACAAATAAATTACCTGGCCTCTGGTCGAGCCTCCAGGAGAACTGCATGATTTCAGGGACTGCACTCTGAGGCAGAAAGATTGCACACTGAACTGATGCTTGTCTTGACAGCTTGTACAGTTGCTCCCTCCAGCCAGACTTAGACAATCTAAAAATTAAAAAAATGTAAAAAAAAAAAAAAAGGCAATGTGTAAAAGGTTATGTTGTCTATTGGAACTACCCGCTTCAAAAAATAAACTGCCTATCACCCAATATGAAGTTGGAAAGGACCCAGGAGATGCCTTGCCAAAAGTAACAGCAAAAATACCAGTTTGGGGAGGGGATGCCGAGAGGACTGCTGCTTTCATGGGAATGCTATGGACTTATTTCAAATAATAGTTTTTTTTCTTCCCTAAAAGTAGCACTGAAAGATTAAAGTGGTGGTTTGGTGGAGGCTATTTTTTTCAAGATACATTCAGTGTGAGATTCTTGGCTTTCACTCCCATCAAACACATTGTACTATGTATGACAGACCTGAGCGTAGCTCTTCTGTATTATTATTTTTACTTGCTCCTCAACAACTGCAAATATTTTCTCCTTCTGTTGATGCTTCTCTTCCTTCATCAAATGATGCATTGCTTCTAATGGGAATGCTGGCAAAGAAGGAAACTAATTTCTCCCAATGCCCAGTGTTCTTTTTCCCTTCATTATGGAGAAAAGGTAAAAGTGGATTGTAGGAGAGGAAGCTCAGATATGAATAGTTGGGGGATTACTGATTTTTTTACAGTCTCCGTATTTTTCCTTAGTTTTAAATTCGTTGACATTTCTAATATCTGTAATTTGAAAAAAAAAGTAGCTAACTCAACTTCCTTGTTTTATATGTTTTACTTCCATTGTAATAATTGACATTTTTGTCCATTAATGAATGCTTCCCAAACATCAATGTAATTTAAAAAAAAAGAATTTAAAAAAAAAAAAGTCTTTTCTTGGATGTGCCACAGGGAGCACGAGAGCATGAAGCAAGTATAAGCTGATGCAGTCTACACAGTTTTGAAGAATCCAAATTGTTCACTAATTTCAAGTGAACCTTTTAACTCGAAAGCTTTGGGTGTAATTCATCTAACAACTATTTCACCGGTGATAATCTTAGTACAAATATACAGCTAACAATAACTGCATTAATCTCAAAATAGATATATCAGAACAAAAGAAAAATAGTATTATTTTATTGAATAGCAGGTTTCAAAATGAACATGAGCCTAACAGATAACAGGCTTGAATTCACTGCACTCCAGTAGGTCAGGCTTAGACAGAATAGTTCCCAGGAAATGTTTTAATAATAATATAGAGTAGGTATTTTCCCTAGACTTTTTCCCTAACCATGATCTGTTTGAAATAAAAAAGTGCTTAATATCATAATCTAACAATATGAACCGATTAAAAGACATTAAAGTAATACAAAAAAAATCTCTTGTTTTCCTGTTACATTAGAGACTTTTTCAATTTATTTTTATCCATCTCTCTCTAATATATTACAGTCACAAGCGTGTATACAGACGTGTGTATGTATGTGTATGTATGCATATTACATAAATATATGTAACAGATATAAAACGAGACATAAAAAAGTTCATAGCACTCAAGAATTTCTATAAAGGGAGCTTTTGCATATCACATTAGACAAGATCATCTCTCTCTCTTCAGCATTAATGCAATGCAACATCATCTACATTAAGGGTCATGATATCCACACTGTGTTTTCCAGTGTATCTGAATCCAGAGTTCTCTGCATGGAGAACTTGCTCATACTTTTGCAGCTGAACTATCAAAGATACAGGAGTTTACAAGGGTTAGCATAAAGACACATGACAGCATCTAAAACTGACTAATCCAATGCCTCGGGTTTGCAAGATTGAGCCCCAAACTGCATTTACAAAGGACGCACTGGTAATTTCAGCACAAAAGTATTTGCTGAAAGGGTCTTTGAAACAAAATTTCAGGCTCCCGGGAAAACATCCGTGGAATGTTTTATGAAAAAAAAATACTAGACAAAATATGTAGCTGAAATCACAGATTTCTATTAAGGCAGCATTTCAGCTTCTCTCTTTAATGAAACAGAAAATATTTGAACTCAACATATCTTTAATGTAATTTACAAAAGAGGCATAGATTTCAGTGCCAGAAGGACCATTTAAGGCTCTGGTTTGACCTTAGTGTAAACCGGACCATAGAATGCAATGCACATAGTTGGGTTTTGAGCCCACTCAGTTAGTTTGATGAAGCACAGATGGGCAAGCAAGGTATTAGAAGGCAGGTGAAAAAGTGAATTTACAGGTACTCCACCAGAAGTGCCTGTGGTTCATACACACCTTGCAGAGCCTTACTGTAAATAGGAAGAAGCTTCAATGAAAAAAAAAAATGACCACAAACCATCGCAGAATAAAAGTATATTCTATAAAGGGACGGTTTTCCAAAGATCGGTATTTGCATCCACACCAGCTGATGCTATTTCTTTCCTAACAGGGAAGAGACAGAAGGCACAGAGAGGCAATCTCTTAAGAGAGCAGGACATTTTAAATATTTTTCTCCTTTCTTTTCCTTCCCTGGGGTTGTCCCTTCTCAGGAAAGGCAGAAGGGAACAACGATGGTCCTGCTTTTGCTGAAACTCAGTGGATGTAGACAAAGCTTATCTTTCCTTCTGTCGGAAACACGCACAAAGTAGAGCCATTTTTCAAATTTCAGACACTTTTCAAAAACAAATATTGTCTCTCTCAAATTCTGATGTTTATTTGATGTCCCAGCAAACTCCACATGTCATTCAACAGTGAAAATTGTGACCCTCTGTATTACAGGAGTCTACCAGCAACAGTGAACGCTCTTCTTAGCGTTCGCATCAGAAGGGTGCAAGTTGATGTCATGTATAACTTCCAAGAGAGAAATCCTTTTCAGAGAAAAACTGCTGCTTTGTACGGGAGGTTAAGGGGAGCTAATGGGAATGGATGGAGGAAAGTTGATTTTATGACTGATTGGATAAATGCCATGCAGGACAGACCGCAAAGTCTGTATAGATGTCAGTTCCTTGTTGTGCTTGACATTTTCAGAAGATCCGTAACTATCACAAACCTGGGTCAAATAAATAAGGCACACACCAGCACATAAAAACATATGGTTCCTGGAGAAAAGAACAACATGTTGCCATCTTTGATGTTCCAGTGAGGAGCCCACTCTGGACAATACTTCACTGTGCATTTCTGCAACACAGTAATAAATGTGCAGTAGCTGCAGGGCAGTCCGTTACTCTTGATAGTATTGAAAAAAGTTTCAAGGTCACTCCAACTTGGAAGGCACTGAAGATGATCTCACTCGCCTGATGCGGATCACAACAACTCTTTGTTAGGTGTGAATGAAGCATTAGCAATGTGGAAGTGCACATAAAATGGCCAGGAAATTCCAAGTGCTACTGTTGACCCTTGCCATGCTGTTCTTACCCTGACTGCACCTTAATTAGCAGCTAAAGCTCTTGACAGAAGTGTCTGGAAACAGGTAGATTTTTTTTTACCTTAGGGTTTTTTAATTATATATCCAGTCCATATTGTTGGAACATGAACGTTAAACTTTCATTTTTATAGATAGGTTGTGAATTTGGTAGGGAAAAAGCCTGGGGGAAATGGCAGCGGTTATGTCTTATCAAACCCTGACAGCTCAGGATGATTCCCAGCCTTTCGGGCAGCAATCTGTGCACTTTTTGGCCAAAGAATGAAGTTCCCCACTCGATCTCACAGAGCTGGCTGGCACTTGCATGGAGGGACCTGTAGTGAGGTGTTTGTGCATAGAGGCAATACCATCAACGGCAGAGGAATTTGTCTCTTGGGATTAAGCAAGGGCAAGGCCTAGGGGAGAAAATATTTATAGCATTCATATGCCTTTTCTCTTCCCTCCAGGGATGAAAAAGCAGTGATAGATGCTGGGCTCCTCAAACAGTCTATAAATACTAGGTGCTTGGGAAGGACGTGTGGCTCCCAGTTGCTCTCCAAACATGTTCCCTGCTGGGAAAACTTTAAACACATGAAGTTGTTCCTCCGTATCGCTCAAACACGTGCACTGCCCATGCATCTTCCACACCTGCGTGAGGTAGAGCTTAGAAAAAGGCCTACGGAGACACACACCTGAACGCCGAAGCGATCAGCTACGCGGCTCCCACGCGTGTCCAGGAGCTTTTGCGCTGAGGCCGCCGGCCTTTGCCGAGGAAACGGGCAGCGCCTGTGGAAAGGGCGTCCTCCCGGCCCCCGCGTTGACCTGGTGCTCCCATCTCCCAGCCTGGGAGCTCCTCGGGAGGGCTGTGGGGGCTGCCAGGGTTTGCGCA
>NW_010589581.1:227986-257275 GCF_000705375.1 Tinamus guttatus
CCTTGCCGCCTTCGCGCCTCGGCCGGCGCGGCCCGGGGCCTCGTGCCCTCGACGCCTTCCCGAGCTGGGAAATAAGGAACAAGCACCAAGTAAGGGTGCCCGCTCGCGAAACGGGGTGCCTGCCGGCTCATTGCCGTGACCGCGGCCGTAAGGCGTTATCGGGAGGGGAAAGCTTTTGATTAAGCAACTTTCTGTTCCCAGAGGCGGAGTTGGCGTGTAGTAGGCCTTATCTTTTGTGCTTCTGTGCTTTTTTTATTTTTACTACATGCAAACTTTTTTTTTATTATTTTGTTTAAGTTGCTGGATTTGCTTGATTGCTGGCACCAAATAAATGAAATGCGTGGAAATATCTTTTTTTTTAGTCACAGGACGTTGGACAGGGTTTCCTTCAAAGAGATTCTGTCCCTGGAGAGCGCAAAGATGATTGCTCTACAGGAACAGTATCACTCAGCTGTTTTGTTATTTGTGTCTCCTAGATACTTTGACTCTTGCTCCTTGTATTGCTTCCAATATATATTTACAGTAAGCAGTTGATACTGGCACCGAGCCAACAGAAATAAAATTCTTGAGAAATGCAGCTGAGAACAGCACCAAACATTCCTCTGAATCTCCGTATCTCTTTGGAGCACTTAGGGCAGGCCTGTGTCGGGATTCTGGTGTCTCGCTGATTTGTGGGTTGGAGTCTTGCAGAAGTGGTCCTGCATACCAAGAAAGTACAAAATCCTCTTAGCTACGCCTCACGTGTCCGACCTGCCAGCAGCCTGAAGCCCATAACTGATTGACACAAAGTGAACTGTGCCCGCTGCGCTGCATGCCGGGGCTTGTAGTTGGTCCCTTCCCTTAAAACATCCCCATTTGAGGACTGAGCTGTGGCCAGGGGAAAGCTGCTCTTCCCATTTTACGCTCATCTTCCCACTGTACCCTGGCCTGCTATATCAGAAGTGCTCTGCCCCCAACAAACTGATTACTCTGGGACTTTGCTTTTTAATTCAAAACTTAGCTTTCATCATGGTTGCTCTCTAAGATCGGATACGTTTCTTTCTTTCCTTCATAAATAGCAAAGACTAGGGAATATGCATAACACGTTGAATTATGACTGCTATTTTTTAGCATTTAGACATTGCTACCTGCGCAAATGTATCGTTCCTTGCCCCCTCTCCGACTTGAGTTTAAAGAAAGAGTTGGTATTGCTGGTCTTGGTAAGAGGCTGAATGTCTTTAATGCCTGGATTTCAGTTTGGAAATCCTTTCCTTTCCACTCATTACAGCTCATTACTCATGGTTTAATCAATATCTTAAAACAAGCTACTTGTAACCAAGCTTTGTGAAAGAAAATTGTGGATGATAAATGGCCAAAGGGGAAACGCCTTTTAAAAGTGATTATTTAAAAAAGGAAAAGAAAATATGTAACTTTAGGAGATGGAGTTTGCTCTCTGAATTTTCATGCTAGCTTTGGGGTTTCTGTAGAAATAAAGATTTGTAGAACTGTTCAGTAAACTTTCCTGTTGATTTCAGATGAATTTGGTTTTGGGAGAAAAAGAAAAAAGAACTTTCACTTAAACAAAAAGCTAATTTTCACCATGTATGAACTTTAAAAAGACCAAAAAGCCTTGACACTGATAAACATGAGGCTATTAATCCTGGCAACCTTTTAGATTTTGCATGTTCCATAACAGAGCTGTGCAAAACAACTCAATCCTCTCACTCAAAATATCTTTGTATTAAGTCAGTGATTTTTCTCTTGGGCATAGATAGTTCAGATGTTGAAAGAGTGATTAGCCACCCTCCCAAAAATGTGGATTTCTGAAAGGGATTGACTGCTGCAGTAAGTCTGAAACTGGAACCCATCAGCGCACAGGGCTGGGGTAGATGGTCCATGGGACTTACTGTTTTCCTGATGTATTCAGTAAGAAGTTGGCAGGCAGACTGAGGAGCTTGGGGCTGACGCTGGGCTGAAGACTTGTGCGCAAGCTGCCAGCTATTTTCATGTCTTCAGATTTTCCAGGAGGGAAGGAGCTCAGCAAGCCGGACCGAGGATTGCGTGTTCGCTGCTCGGTAATGATCGTCTGTCCTGGCCTGCCGTAACTGACAGCGTTGCTGCTGGTTATTAAGACTGGAATTTGAAGTGTAGCTCGGTGCTCTGACCTAATCCTCCCCCTTGCTTCTCTGGGAGAAATTCAGATCTCTATCTTGCTGACTCTTGTGTGATCCAGAACTTAGCTTCAATGGAACTGACTCATCTTTTAAAACTCGAATTAATAATAGGAAGTATTTTTGCAATTGTAGGGTTGGTTTCCAAAACATGATTAAATACATAGAGTTTGAGTTAATATTTTCTGCAGTAAATCCAAGTATTGCTAAACTTCTTGGTTACGTTCTAGTGCAGAAGCGGTATATCTGCATCCTACCTTTTATGCTGTGCTGTGATGTTACTGACAGAGATTAAGATTAGTATTGTTTTGTTTTCTGGTTTGATTTTTTTTTTGATTCATGTCTTTTTATGGTGCTTGACTATGCCACAGCAAAAACATTCTTACTTTTAGAAAAGCATGATAAAAATGCTGTTTATTGAGCTTATGTCTACCCACTTGTCTTGCTTGCTCTGTTTCTTCTTTTAGAACTGGGCATGTTTATATTAAAATGGCCTTTCTAGGCTTAATTTTCCAAGCTTGAAAGGTTACGGTTGGGAGGGCTCATGTGCACGTGTACATTTCTGGTTGGTAGGTGCTGAGTAGACTGAAGTTTAGAGTTTATGGACGGGCTGCTGAATTAGTGGAAGTGAACGGGCAGCTTGCTTTCATGGTTGTAAAGGCACAGACGACTAATTACAGAGGTATAAAAGGTCACCAGGCTCAGTCAGTTTTGAATTTAAGTAAAATGTCAGTAGATTTGGCCCGCAGGAAAGTGGATGAATTAGGCAATTGATTTGGTCTTTATCAGATGTCACTGCTATCTTGCTTGCGATCATAGGGGATCCTTAGCATTGTCTGTGATGCAATAAAGTTGATTAAATGTTCTGTAAAATGAAAACACGATGTGCTTGTTTGGGGAATTCAGGCACAGGATATAAATTTTTTTTTTTTTTTTTTACATCTGGAATCAGAAATGGGGGAAATTGTTCCAACTTCTAGATACCAAAAGGGCTTAAAGGGAAGAAGAATGGTGCCTGTTAGTTGATATCCAAATAAAATGAAGTCCTGTGTGTGAAATTCATGGAGTTTGAACAGCACCTAAGCCCACTGAAAGGTGGGAGACGCCGTCTCCGAGGCAGTGTTGCTGGTTCTCATGTGGACGCTGTCTTGCCTTTGTGGTGCTCTGCTGCTTGCCGCTGAAAATCTTCCTTTGGGCTGTTAGAGTACCTGGAATGTCTGCTAGGAAAGAGGCTGATGACAAGATGAATTACTGATTGGGTTTCCAGTTTGTGAGCCGTATGTGGGAGTTGGTGGTTGGCTTCCCCCTCCCTCCCTGTGGGGCTGCCGCTCCTGCTGGTCAGTGCTGGCCCTCATGCGTGTTGGTGATCGCAGCACTGCTTCCCTGCTCCCGGGCACTAACAGTGCTGGAGGCTGCATCCCCTTAATCAAAGGCCCTTCCCTTGGGTCACCTGTGCCGCGGGCACAAGGCAAGAAGAGACTTGTCAGTTGGTTCAAGTGGCAGGCGCAGCGCCAGGCTGGTGACTGGGGAGCACTGAGGGGCTCTGCCTGCTCGCTAACCTGTGTACGTTTAATTGGCGCTCCCTGCGCTGCATCATGCGGTTTGCTGCAGCTGATTCTCCTCTCTCAAGTAATTTTTTGTGTGTGTGTGCCTGGATGAAGCAGTTGAACCACAGATACAGTGTGTGAGTTCCTTCTGCTCCCCTCTGAATGTTACTTTTGGGTGTCCCCAGGGTTCAGTCTCCTCCAGTACCAAAGGTGTTCGGCTGGGGCCTCCGCTAGCACAGGCAGGGAGCTCGTTACTCTTTTACATCTCTCCTTATCAGCTTTCCCATGAAAGGCCCTACCGCTTCACTTGCACATGTGAGAATAATTAGGCTTCCTGTTTGCCTGGCTGGCGTGGCGCTGATGTGGGCCTAAAAGCTGGGGGGAGGGCAGGGCTGACGTGTTTGAAATGGCAGGTATGTCCCTGGGAGGTTTCCTTTCTCCCTCAGGAGCTGGGCTGAAATCACAGGCTGGCGCATAAAGGGGCGGGAGGGCTGAGCAAACTCTTGCGCCTGAATACAGAGAAGTTCTCCCTTACGTTAGTAAGTTAAAACAACTGCTGAAAATAAACAGCCCTAGGAGGAGAAGAGAGGACGTGGCGCTATCGCCTGTCTGGTGGAACGGGCCTTCCCGTCATTGAGAGGCCCTGGGAACACAGCAGGTATGTGATAAACCTAGAGCAATTCCCTGGCCACCCTGCCCTTCCTACGATTCGGAGGAGAGGGGCGTCTTTGGGGGGAGAAAGGGCTTTTTCTGCCCTTCCATTCCCTTCCTTCCTTTCTCTTCCAGCCTGCTCCAAATTATCCTGTAGTTTGCTGCGGCTTACTATCAAGTAAAAGGAATTGAATTTGTTTTTTAGTTAATTCTTTTCAGTCTTACAATTGCAATAACAATGATTACAACTGAGAAAGATCTGGCCAGCTCTTCTGGATAATAGTGATGTCCTTTCTGGATTAAAGGAAAGTGTGATCTGTTTAGTTTGTCCTGGATGAGGTTGTTTGCTTGAACATCAAGGCTGGAAATAATTTAGAGGGTAAAGATCTTGTCAAAGTAAGAATCTGCAGAAGTTGGTGCAGGTCTTCTCAGAATGAGAATTTTCCAGGGAGTGATTAGTATTCAGGCCCTTAACAGTATGAAAAAATACTAAACGGAGAAAGTGGGAAGAAAAAGGAGAAAAATCAGTTGCTGTACTTTGTAGAGATTTAAGAATGTGCATACCCTGATACACCAAGTAATCTCAGTGCATTATAGATGTTAAAATTTGAGAACCTATTCCAGATAAGGCTCCTCACAAGCAATTTGCAGTCTCTTTACTTGAAGACCTCGGCTGATATCTTATCTCCACTGAAATTCCTCCTGAAAATCTCTGTTTGGTGTTATATCTAAAAGGCTTGAAACCATTAATGTTTACCTTTAAATATATTAAATACTCTTTTTGTTGTTGTTGTTGTTGTTGTTGCTTTCAATAAGAGATACTGGTACATGCATTTAGAAGATTACAGCAGCACAATCTTACAGTTAACCTATGTTATTCATTAGTCTCTTTTTTTTTTTTTATAGCTTAGCTACATTAACTGGAGTAATGAGTAAAAACTGTAAATGGAGTAAAAACTGTTGAATGTTTTGGTACAAAAAGCCACTTTTTCCCATATGTCTCTTGAAATATTGAGCATAATTTTCAATACTATGAAAAATGCTGGAAACTGTGAAAAAAGCCCCATAAAACAAGCAGAAGAGACAGGAGGCCTATAGAATACAGTCACTAAAAAGGGAACCTGGAGAGAGCAGAAAATATTCTAACAGTGCCTCAACAGAAAAGGCAAACAGGTGGTGTGATAGTACAGCAGTGGGGAGAACAGACGAGGACTCTGCCATTTGAATATAAAAAGAGGTTTTAAGGTACTGTAAGTGAGCGCTGTCCGCTATTTGGCGTTTATCAATAATACCTGAATTTGAAAGCAAGTCACAAACTGAACAGTTCCAAGGTATTTGGTCAGTTTGTCTAAAATGAGCAAGTCAGAGCAAACTTTGAAGAACAGAATTTCAGAGTGTGCTTGTAGGAGAGGAGAAGTTGCCGATGGTAATTTCACAGGGCAGGTTTGTGGTAGAGCGAGCTGTGGAGCAGCTGGCTTTTTGCAGAGGAGAGGCGGAGGTGAGCAGTGTCACACTGAAGGAAAATAGATGTTACTGAAGCAAAACTGTTGTTCTCCAAACGTGAGCATGTTTGTGCAGTAGCTCTTAGTGGGGAGGAACCAAACCTAGCAATAATGAAGCCTTTTCCGGAAAGCCAAATCTTTATGTGAAGCCTCAGCCACGCCATAGCAAATTCCCAAGCCTATGGTGAAGGGCTTTGCACAGTTTTGGAGGGCTGTTTTATCCAAGAATGAAATACAAAACTGATGGTGCAAGAGATGCATGTCTGTGTCAAATTTAACTCCTGTTGTTCAATCTTTCAGGTGCAAATCGATGCCATTTTCTTAGTTCAGGATCTGAAATTGTCCATCGGACAATATCTTGAAGTTATTCTCTCTTACTTTGTGGGCAGTGGCTACTCGAGTGGACATCCTGCTGTAGCTGATCTGCTCTGGGCAGGTACATTGGAGTAGAGGATCTCCAGGACTCCTGTCCAGCCTCAAATACAAATTCTTTGATTCCATATAACTGCATACTAAGGCACCATATAAATTATTGGAGCAGTCTGGAGCAGTCTGGAGCTTCAAAGATTATCCGAAGCAATGCAGAAGCAAATGACGCTTGATGGTGGCTCTGTGTTTGAGAAAACCAAGCATGGGGAAGCCATGCCTGCCTCTCTCAATGAAGAGAAAGGTACATGATGGAAGAGAGCTAGGAATTAATGATGGCACACTGCAAGTGCTAGGCTGAAAAAGTAGATCTCTGTTTTATGGTGGAGGAGTGTGTGTGTTCATACATGCGATGGGATAGGAGCCTAGAAACTTTCTTTTTTTCCCTTTTGGAAGCAAGCTGTAGATGCTTTTCTTTTTTCTTTTTTTTTTTTTAAATATATATCAATATTATCTAAAACAGTTCAGTTAGATATCTGAAAGAATTAGCAGTGAACACAGTGCTGCTTTTAATCCTGTTCTTGCTGTTTTGGCTCCCCAGCTGTCTGCTAGTAAGATTTCATTAGACAGTAAAGAAAACTACAAAATTTTTCTTCCAAGCATGAATAATGTTTGAAAATACCTTTTTTTCTGTTTTAGGATTTTATGTCTATGATTTAATATAATAACACAGGATCTATAATAAGCAGATAATAGTATGTGGACAAAGAATAATTCAAATAAAGCTAAAGTAGTTAACTGTGGAGATGGTGAACTGTTTGAGTATGTGCCACAATGGGTGGGATATAAGCAACAGAACTACCCACTTTTCCCTCCCACTGTCACATTAAAAACATATCAGGGAGAGCTACGCATACCCCTTGACATCTGGATTTGGATTCTTTGCAAAACTGAGTGTCCTATTGAGGATACTTGTAGTTGCAGGATTAGATGATATCTGTCCTTCAAGAAGCCTTGAAGATTTTTCATTTTAGCATCATCATAATTCAAGAGAAGAGATCTTTAAAGTGTATGACCTACTTCTCTGCCAAATGAAAAGGTTCACCCCCAAACCAAGCCAGGTACTTTTCACTTAAAAACACCCCGGGTTTGGTGCTGAAGCTTGGATGTATGCTGTCAAAGGTAAATGATAAATCTAAAAACTGTTTACAGGAAAATATTAAATGTTTCTAGAAACTTTAAGCTTTCTGACTTCAATGGCTCTAGGCTAATCTTGGGATACAGTGAATTTTAGAAAATGTGGTTTGAGTACAATTTCAGCTTGGTGCAGAAAATTTGATTTGGAGATGAGGAAGAGAGAGCTAATCAGAATTATAGTTCTGACCAATGCTAGTGGATTGAGTGTGACGAAATTAATGCCTGAAAATTAATTGTAAAACCAACAGGATGATATATAATAAGGCCTGAGAGATTATTTGAAAATCTACAAGTAACTCCGGGATTTTCCTAGGGAAGAATTCCCAGGAGCGGGTTAAGGCCATCTGCTTTGATTTTCCTGTAGACTATTTGAATTGCAGTAGGCAACCCTAGTACACGGGTCTGCATGTGTTTCCTTTTGCAGTCAAAGGGCCATTTGGCTCAACTTGGAAAGGGCTGAAATGCCTGAGAGTTGGATTATAATTCATCAGTTAGGATAACATTCCCTTAAGTCCTTTGGAAGTGTCTGCCTTTTGTGAAAGAAAATACTTTGTAGCAATTTATGATTTGTATGTGCCTGTATTGCTTAATGATCAAATTGCTTCTACACACTAGGTTGCTTGTTTAGGGCAAATCCTGGAATAACTCTTTTTTTTTTTTTTTTTTTTGTTAGACATCCGAACTAAAATTAATTGGAATTATGTCAGGAAGAAAAGCTCCTTTAGTTAGTTTTTGAATGTGTTTAAGGAAAGTTTCACTTCAGTATTGCTCCAGCAAGGCCCACCTTATTTACTTATGTTTTCTTCCTCTGTGAAGGAGACAATGAAGACTCAAATCATTTGGAAGTGATTGCAAAGCGATCATCAGCATGGTTTTGTTTAATTTATAGCATGGTTTTGTCTAATTTATAGTGTTTATTTAGTCTTCTCCTATTGAAGAGATTTCATCCAATTCCTTACCCTGCTGGGAGCTGCAAGAGGGGAATAGCAGTGATTGGGGTCCTTGTTTTAAGGACTCTGCTTCATGTAGATACATGTTTTCCATGTTTGGGAAAGGAGAAAAAAAAATACTGGATTAGGTGAGGAGTTTCTTCTTTAAGTAGGCGTATGTACAAGGGTTCCCTCTAAACTGAGAGCTTTCAGTATAGTCAAAACATCATGAGAAGGGAGTGCTGCTTTTAGATTGATATTTTTAGATATGTGAAATGTGCCATTTGAATGTTAATGGGGTGGAAGAGTTGTGTTATTAACGTGTCCGTTGTCTTTTGGTACGGACAGGATAGAAGCTGTGGAAGTCCATGGCTAGCAGTCCTGGCCAGGGCCGTTGCTCTCTCCTAGCTTTAATGACAGTTTGCAAGTGAAAAATGCATCCACCAATGCTATAGCCATTTATAAGCCAAGACTGAGGAAGCGTATTTAATCACTAGATATTAATGAAGACTTTGTTTCATAAAATAAAGGACAAAGAATTCTAAAGAACACAGCTGGCAATCGGAATCATTTCTTTAATTAATATGTGATGCTGTATTTGAGGTTTTCAGGTATTGTGAATTGGTATTCTTCAAATCTGATACTCCTTATTTGTACTACTTTTACTTGTTTTTCCTTCTTGATTTCTATGTAGGCTTTCCATTTCTCAAACTTTTTATTTATTAATACACTCACTATCTGCAACAGTCTTCTGTAGTATTTATCCATGGTATCTGTGTTTCCCTTTTCTCATCCTACTGCTAAAGTTAATCTGATTCTATTTTATCTATGCTTTGCAAAGATTCAGTAAGTTTACGGAAAAATAATATAGGTAGCATGAAGACCTGAAACTAATTTGTTCATATATACCTTTATTGAAACTGTAAGTTTGTCAGTTTTGAATTTTGTAGTTTTTTAAGTTTCATTTTCTGTTGGTTCCTACAGATTTCTTGACAGTGACTTTGGAGCCTTTTCTGTGGTTTTGATGGCCCAATAAAACTAAATTCATTTTCGCATGATGCCTTCAAACATTGCAACAGATCTTGTGCGTGATTGTGCATGATTTAGAAAGATTGAAAACAGCAACTGGATAGTAATCCTGATAAGACTTGTTGGAAGCTTTTTCCCTTATCCCTTATGGCAGAATACAGTTGGCTAAAGAATTTCTTTATAATCATTGTAAAGTGACGGTATAGAAAATTTAAATGCCATTTTAAATTTAAATTTTAAGTACTGTGTATGCTTTTAGGTTCTCTATCATAGGACTTGGGGGGGGGAAATTGTTTGATAAATATGTGCATTGCCTTACCATGAAATAGTTATCAGATTATCAAGAGAATCTAGCTGTTGGTGTTTCAGACTTTTTATTTCCATATCAGTTATTTTTCCCTTAAGAGAAAGCCATGTCTTTTTTCCATGGGTTTACAAGTCAATGCGTTTTCTATCTCTTAACAGATACTTTGAAGAATAAATGTGGCTTTTTAATGGGCAAGAATTATATTGTGACAGTATTACCTGTCCAAATCCGTCTTCAGTGATTTGCAGAATGAAGTTCCCATCTCTTGCTCCCATTGCCTGCCCAGCCAGATACTCAGTGAGGGACTGAAGAGCAAGGTTTAGGTAACTGCAGGCCTGCGCCTGTGTTTATAGGAGCCTTGGCAATTCTCCCTAATTTTCTTTTGTGTATCCATAGCATGGTTCCAGGGTACACCCTATAAGGACTGGTGTTTTTGTTCAGACTGCTTTCGGATGTCACAAATACCACTGCTGCCATTTAAAAAAAAAAAAAAATAGGGCTACTTCGTCATTCAGGATCTTAACTCACAGCCATTACGGCTGTGCAAAACCATCCTGATTCTTGTTAAATCTCGAAGCCCGGCTCCCGCGCTGCTCTGCTGCCATGGGCTCCCCTGGAAGCCTCGCCGGTGCTCTGGTCACCGAGCCCCGGCACGGCTGTTGAGCAGGGGAGGAGGACTCACTGCCCTACACTTTGTCTTCCTTTTAATTTTCTTTTCAGGAAGATCTTGTCTAGTCCAGTTACTGATCCGTTAGCTCCACTCACTGGTCTGCTTTGCTTCTGAATTTTGATATTTCTTTTCTACCTACAATAATCTGTGTTTTATCAAGTATTCTGCACGTTTGTTTTCTTGAACCGTAATTGCTCATTGTACTCATTACTTTTTACACTAAGTTAAGCTAGTTCCTGATTAATAACCTCGGGTTTTGTTTTTGTTACCATGTTCTTTAGTCACTTTAGCTGTGTCAATAAAATCCATAATGACCTATTTTGACTAACATGTCTTTACATTAGAGCTGAAGGGTAAGAGAAGTGTATTTTGTGTTTTTTTGGTTATGCTAGAGACAAAAAAGGGGAAAAGCCTGATGGTGCACAGTAAAAGTTTGTTAAGCTGTGAAAGCCTTAAAGCTTTCACTTTGTTTTTGTAGAATGGCCAGTAATAAGGGCCTCATTTATGTACTTCTGATCCCTCAAAAGCCTCCAAGCAAACTACATGAATTCAGCAAGGTGCCTCCATGCCTTACATCTCTTTAATGGGGCTCTCTGCCCCTTGGCACTACGTGTTCCTTACTGACCCAGACAGCCGCTGTATTTTTTTTCTTTTTTTTCTTTCAATGTAACATTGTAACTTTGAAGGCTGCTCACTGAACGAACCTTTCAAGAGAGCAGCCTAAATAATAACTTGTTTTTGCAGCACACGCAGAAAGCTGGAGTCGCTTTGCACGCTGAGGGTTGCGGTAACACGCTGTTTGGTTTTCCTTAAAGCAATATTGTCCTTGGCTGTTCTGCTGGTCTTTTATGCTTAAAGCTTATTATTATTATTATTTCTTTTAGAGGTGGGCAGGGGTTTTTAAAATGAACAGTCATACCTGTATCCCCAGGACCCTGCCGCTGACCTTGCTGCCTTGGCTCTGTTGGGCAGCCAGGGAGATCTCACTCAGGCAGAGGGGAGACAAGGACTGCCAGGCGAGGACATGAGTAGACGGGTTTATATTTGGGATTCATTTCAGTATAGATAGAATGTGTGTGAGCAGCTCATTCTACTTGTGAACGTCTGTGTAACACTGGCCCGCTTGCTCATTTTGCAGGGCTTGCTTACACTTCTCCTGAGTGTGGTTGTAGTTGGTCAGTTAAAACTTGCAGTTGCTGCCATCATTGTGGCTCCATTTTGATGTCATTTTTTAAGTACTTGGAAAAATTATCATAAATTGTCCCTGTAAAACCTTCCTCTTGATTTCTACAGAAGTGTCACTTTCTTCAGGCAGAAATATTCCTTGCTGTATTTCTTGAAGGGGCAGGAGGGAAGAAATACGTCCATGCCCCTCTTTAGGTAAACAAGCTCTCTTCCAACCCATCCTCTTGGTGTCTTATTCCCGGATAAATTATCTGTCTGACCGAGGCCTCGTTTGGACATTGAACCAGAACGTTCTTTAGCTGCGGATGACCTCGCACTCAGAACACAGAGAGGAATGGAGTGGTGCTTCCACCCCTGCAGCTTTCAAACAGGATCAGGGGCAGAGACCTGGAAACCCTTACCATTTATTTTCACAGCGAGGGGAAACATCCCTCTTCCCAGAGCGTCCCAGTGTTGTTCTGGGCTATTTTCTTTCCCCCGCGGCTCAGGACTCCCCTGTTGGTGAAGGGAAGCGTTGGTTTGCGGGCCTATCCCGCAAACGGGGCGCGATGAGGCGGTGCAGGGACACCGTCCCCGCGGCCCAGGCTGCGTCTGAGCCCTGGGAGTCCCGGGAACCTGTCGAGATATAGCTGGAACCAGGCCTGGTTGAAGCACACCAGGCCTGGTTCCAGCTATAAGAAATTGGGGGAAAAAAACAAAAGAACAAAAAACCAGAACTTCTTTGGATGTGTTTTCTTTAAATAACCATGAGAAGGAAGATCCTGAATGCTGACAGCAGTCTCCTAATATTTCACCAGGGTTTTCCGTAAAATTGTTTCAGTATGGAAGCAATGACTTGGAAACATTAACTTAAAACTCACTCAGTGAGAGGACTGTAATGTTTAACAGAGGGGCTGTGAACAGCGAGCAGGTTGGCGCTAGGGTGCATTTAAAAACTAATTAAAAAGGCTTTTCAAAAGCTTCCCGTTAAGAATAAAGCTGGTAAACTAAATTTAAATTTAAACCATAATAACTTCTTCTGGCACGATGTTACCTCTTTACCTGTTAGTGCCATTTAAGTAAAACACTTCTCAAGTTAATAGGTCAAAAGATGCACCTTTTGTGTTTTTGTGCACAGTCTTTTAAATATGCAGCACAACTGGAAGGAGCTACCTATCAAAGTTTTTAGATATCTATTTTACTGTGTTTGCACTGGATTGAGTTCTACTTCTTAATATTTTTCCAAGTGTAATTATTTTCATATTCTGAGATGCAGAGATTAATATTTGATAATATATTTAGTTTCAGTTTAGCTACTGGAGGCAGAGAGAATTTATTTTTATGAATAAACTCAGGATTGAAAAGCCACTTGGGAGCTCAGAAAATAGGAAAGCTGTTTATTTTATTTTTTTCCCTTCATCCCCTTTTAATCTACAAAATCAGGGCAGAGGGTAGAGGAGAAAATTAGGATTAGATGCTTTAAAGCTTGAAGCACACAAAAAACTCTAGGTGTCTTAATTGCGAGCATCATGTAAATTAGCTATCTCACTGGCTTAGTGCTTTTTAGATCAGATAACTAATAGAATTTCTCCGTATTTTAATAAATCTAACTGTTAGGAAATCAAAAAAATAATTATGGTAATTGAATCTTAATATTTCCTTTGCATAATAATTCACTGTTTTAAATAGTATTTTGTTTTGTGATACCTATGAAAAAAGTTTATCTGATGTGTTTTTTAAAGTTGCTTTTACCGGAGACACCTTAGTGCTTTAAGTTCAGGTCCTTCCAAATGTTATGTGCTGAAAGCAAAATCAGCATCTCAGTATAAACAAATGAATCAACTACTGTTTTCTTCTGCAAAAAGTCTAAAAGCAATAAATGCAAATAGTCTGTAGGATTACTTAGAAGTGTGTCTATATAAAGTGTAACCTGCTGGTTATGCAGAAGAGGTAGCAAATTAAGTGCAAGGACCATATTCAGTGAGGAAATGAATTTTGAGAGTATGTATTGGCTGGCAGAAATCAACTTCTGGAGGAAAATAACAAAAACAATTTTAGAGCAAGGTTTTGTGTTGCCTAGAATGTTTGCTTTTCAATCATGACTTAAATCAATCCATTTGATAACTTTTTTTTTTCCATTTGGACCAAAATATCTGTTGAAAATCTTTAAAAATATGCTAATAGCCCTAATCTGAGCAGATCCACATTTCACCTAGTCTGAGCTTCAGACACGCTTTACCTATTCCTGTGCTTGAGAGAATATGACCCCATTATTACCCGCAGACTGCGTCGTGCATGGCTTGTTGCCTATTCACATGAGATTTCTGCCCTCTACCCATGTGAACTTGAATTTCCTGCCATTTCACAAGTTGAGGGAGAATAAAATAACCTACAAGCAGATCCTTCCAGGCACAATTCCTGGAAACTGTATGCTGTTGTGGGCATGTTTATTTTTCACTGGTCCCCTTGCTGTGATAACCTCTACTTTCTTGAGGAAGGGAGCAGACAGTTTATTTAAAAACCTGTTAGAGCAAAACCCCCTCAACATAAGGAGCCAGAGATCCCTTCCTACCTCTGACCTCTGGTTTTCCTTTGCAGACATTAGGAAAGCTTTTTATGCAAGTCTGACCTGGAGTCTAGAGCTACACGATCCAGTAATTTTACAGAGAGTTCAGCAAAGCAAGGCTCAAAACAAGCTCGATCTCATATATCCTCAAACAAATGGAAAAGCTAAACTTGAAACTTCCTTATCGGTGTGGTAGGGAGCTGAATCTCGTCTTCAGTGGTGGTGGATTTTGGGTTGTTTTATTTTCTGGAGGTGTTTTTTGCCTTTAGCTTTTAGTGAAGTCAGAGGATACAGCAACGCTCTTGGTGATCTGAGGAGTTGTAGGGGTCTGCTGAGCTCCTGTCGTAGTGTAAAGTCTACAGTGCTTCCTCTTTCTGTGTTTCGGTCTAGAAGGGTTTATCATATTGGTGGCAGTGGTTCCCAGAGTATTTATTCCTCTTTGGTTTATGGTAGTCACAGACCCTCCCAAAGATAACTGAAAAGACAGTCACCTTCTGTTTGGGCTAGATGAAGGAGCGAGGAAATACCCTTCTGTTCAGGCGACACACTAGTGAAAGTGTTTTTGATGTTGTTTTTGTTGTTGTTTTTAGTTAACATGAGTCTTGAAGAACCTGGAAGCTTGTACTGAACAGTTAGTGCATTGACAGTCATTGGCTTCCCTGTCTGACTCCTTGACTCCGACTCCTGGGCAGCAAAAAGAAGCATATTAAAAATCACATCATCTTATGGTAATAAGCTTTCCATTAGATACCAGAAGGGTTTGGTAAACTCTGCTGAATAAGGTTCCTTGCTACAGCAGTTTGACTTGTAAAGTGAACTTGAATCCAGAACAGTCTCGGTGGTTGCGGACACCTGGCAGATCCGCTCTCCGTAGCAGGTAACAGTTCAGAGGAGCAAAGTCCAGAGGCTGTTTTTAGAAACAAACTGGTGGTGGGAGGGGGCAGTATTGCCCCAAATAACCCCCCTGTATGTGGTTAATTAAAAACGTGTCAAGAATATGCTGATACTGGACAAAGTGTCAACTGTTATGGCAGGGTTTCCTGCTGGGCGCTTCACAGAAGGCAGTGACGCTTGGTGCAGCCTTGTTGCCATTCCTGTGTAGGGCTTGTTTGGAAAACACCATGATTGTACACTGCTGAAAATGCAAGCGTGAGAGGATTTTCACGGGCTGAAAAAAAAAACAGCCAAATATATCTTAACTTTAACTTCAAAGGGTCTGTGACACAGGAAGTTGTTAAGGCTGATCTTGACAATATGTTTAGTACAAAGGGGATAAATAGTGTTGAAAGCACAGGAGCATGGAAAAGATAAGTACTGAGTTGTTTGCTGGTCAGGGAGAGGAAAAATAAAAAGGGGAGGGGGCTGATCTTCATTTTTTGAGATGATTTTCACATCTCTCTCATTTGGGCTAAGCATATGACAATACTAACGAAGTCTGCTTTTTCCTAAATCTCTTGAACCTGCTATAAAAGTACCTGATGGTGGATTTCATGGCTGAATCAGTGTCGCTCGGGGTATTTTGTGGAAAGTTCAGGTCAGAACTTGTAATGGCCACTCCCTGTAATTTCCTGTTCACAGAATCCCAGAATGGCTGAGGTTGGAAGGTACCTCTAGAGATCATCTAGTCCAACCCCCCTACTCCAGCAGGGACACCTAGAGCACGTGGCACAGGGTGGCATCCAGGCGGGTTTGGAAGATGTCCAGAGAAGGAGACTCCACAGCCTCTCTGGGCAGCCTGTTCCAGGCCTCTGTCACCCTCACAGGAAAGTTCTTCATCACATGGAGATGATTTATCTTGAATAGGTTAGTTAAATGGACCCAGCTATTAAATGATCTAGAGTCATAAGTTTTTGTCTGGCTCTAGCACTGTTAAGTTACAGAATAATACTGATGTTTGTATAGTTCTTGGACACGTGCTTCAGTTTGTCTTCTAGAAAACAAAGTAACAGCGCTTAAAAGTGGTCTCAGAATTAGTGGGAGCTTGGAGGAATGCAAAGAGATAAAGATGTCAAGAATTAGAACAGGACTGCAGCCCTAGGTGCTTCCACAGTTTTGCAGAAATTACAGATGTCGTGGGGACATGGAGCTCTTGCAGAAGACAGGGCAGCAGTTACATGATTTTGATGCCGTGGATGGATTTACAGTTTGCTGAGATAAATGATGGCTGTTTTGAACTCAAAGCAGGGAAGTGTGAGTCACTGCATCAGTCATCTTAGTATTGAGATTTGTGGGATAACCCTGAGCTGAGACAACTAACCCTGAGAATGTGATTAAATAAGAACCGACAGACTTGCTGCCATCTGATGCTAGTATCTCAGAGAAGAGTTGACCTCTTCACAGCACAAGACGATTTGGAGACTGAGGTTTGTTATTTAACTGGCATATCAACATACATGATATGTATTCCATATCATATTATGAGTTGCTGTTACTGTTAAGCTTGGCTCTGGAGGGAAAATGTGGGTAACTCTTCCAGTGCAAGCTCCTTGCAGGAGCCCGTGGGACTGACGGTGGCTCTTATGCAGAGAAGTTCATGTGGGATGAACAGTGGAGAGGTGGGATGGAGGATGCAGTTCATCTCCAGGCTCCTTGGCTTTCAGTGACTTGTGCAGAACAGGAAAGCCACCACCTACTGCAGAAGTTACAGGGAGACTTAAAATAGCAGCTGAGCCCAGTGTGGTGTTAGGTCAGGTTGGTTTATTGGTTTTGGTGAAGCTTTGCTGCCTGTGTGCAGAGTACAACTGGAAGCTGCAGGAGATGGGATGTGAAACCAGTGAGTGCCTGGAGCAGGCTGCAGTCTGCAGAGAGATACCAAGCTGGAGGAGCAGAGGCTTCTTTGTGATGGAGTCTCTATGTTTCAGGGGAAAGGGGCGCTTTGTGTTTCAGCTCTATTATCAGTGTCACCTGGGAGAAAGAATATGTCGAAGATCTACCTATTTTCTAGGAACTTGAGCTAAAAATGGATTATACTGGAAAAGACAAACTCGTATCTCTCTCCAAGCTAACTTGGCATTTCGGAAAGAGAACCAAAGTTGATATACTTGCTCTAAGGCATTTTAAACACCTTTTTTTAACAACAGGTAAGAAATCCAACAGATTACCTGCCAGATACAAAATGTAATTGTATTTATAATGTGGTAAGGCTGTGCGAGTGCGTATGTATTTCACCTTTATAAGTGACTGCATAAATCTGTTATTGCCTCATAAATCCCATAAAGAGGCCATTTTGGGGACATCTTTCAGATTTGTAGCTTGCCTTCCAGCCATTTTAGGAAATTTGGGGAGGAGAGCTGCGTGACTCATTGGGGACTCAAAGGCCAGACAAGCATTAACGCTCTCTGTAGTGCCTCCTTAGCTGGTAATTTCCAAATCCCCACTGGAATTTAGGATTTTTTTTGTGACTAAGGTGGCTGCTTTTTTCTTCCTCCCTCTTCCTCCTCTCCATGTATGTGCTACTGCTTTTCAGGCTGTGCTGCTTCTCAGGTTGCTTTCAAACTCGCTTGCACAGTGCCGTTATTGAACTCAGCCACCTAAAATGAATGAGAACAGAGTAGATGGAGATGAAGATCAAAAGTTTGGGCTTCCCCGTGTTGCACATCTTGCTCCGGTGCCCTGGAGTTGGTACACAAAATTTACCCTCATGATTTAGGCCAGAGAAGAGTTTTAGCCAAGCATCCTGCATCCAGAAGTAGGACCAGTAGTAATACCTGGGGAGAAAAATTTATAGTAAAAATAGGGATCTGTGCCAGCTCCTGGCAATCTGAAGTTTGAGGACCTTGAAGGTTGAGGACCTTGAGCAAGCAAGTCATGTCTGCATCTTTGTTTAGTAGCCTTTGTTGGACTTCCTTTTATGAAAACATTTAATCATATCTGAAACTTTTCAATTTTTGCCTCCATAACATCCTGCGATGCTTAGTTCTGTCGTTAATTGTAGTATGGAAAAAGAACCTCCTTTTCCTTCTCTTTTTAAGCAAGCCGCCTAGTGTGCTCATTTTATTTCTAACTCATGTGTTTTCCAGAATAACTTGCTTTCTCTGTAATATTGTTCCTGGTTTTGCGTCTCAACTTGTCTGTCTCCTCTCCTAATCTGAAGAGCTCCTGTGTGTTTAATTCTCCTCAAGTTAAAGCTGCTCCAGACCCATCATTGTTGTCACCCTTCTTTGAACCTTTTCTGACTGTATTTGATCCTTCTCGGAGGAAGCTGGCTCAGGGCTGCATTCAGAGGCTGCGCGTAGTGGTTTCTGTTGTGTGGGATATCCCTGACCTGCTCATCCCTGCAGTGCTGCCTGGCACTGAGCTTTGAAATCTGTGAGTGTTTCCCTCTCTTCCAATATCTTCAGTGACTCCAGCGTTTCTGGGATTATCGCTGGCCGTGTTGGCTGTTGCTCTTTGTGTTGTGTGTGTAGATATGTGACATACTTCATTTGCTGTTTCCTCACTCAGTACTGGGATATCTGTCTGCAGCTCTTCACAGTCAGTTCTTTCTGTCCCAAATTCTGTATCACCAGCAAACTATCACCTTGCCACTTGCTCCCTTTTCCAGATAAGCAATGAATATATTGAGTGGCACAAATCCAAAAGCAGATCCATCATGAGAACAGGGCATTTATTCCTGTGCTTTGGTTCTTCTCATCTAACCAATTGTTAATCCATAAGAGGACTTTCCATTTTACCCTGTGACAGTTTAATTTCTTTAAAAACTTATGGCGAGATGCACTGTCAAAGGTTTGTTAGAGATCCAAGTACACTATATCGTATGTGTCACCCTTACTCGTATGTGTCACCCTTACTCATATGTGTCACTGCAGGTTTGTGAGGCATGACTTTTACAACAGCCGTGATGGCACTTCATCAGTGTATCATATTTATTTCCATACCTACTAATTCTACTAATTTCTGACTTTTTTTTTTCTTTTTTCCAGGGGAAGCCTGTAGCTACTAGTCTCTAGTTTCCTAGAGGCCTTGCCTGGAACCTGGCCGCATATTCTCTGCTTTTCATGCCTCTATCATAAAGCTGGTCTTAGAGAAGTGAGACAGTGCCGTTCAGTGTGTTTGTATGTTCCTTTAGCTGCAGATCAGGAAGCCGTGGCAATGACAGCATGGCCAAATAATACCATATATTATTTGTTTTTTATTGCACAGGTTGTTCATGTGGAAGATGTATTTGCAAGTAGATGTGCTCAGTGCTTTTTGCTCAGCACATCTCAATTTCAGTGAAACTAAATGCTTATAGATACGGTCTTTCAAGGTTTCGCATAGCTAATGGGTTTCCATAGTATATTATTATAAAACCTCTTCTTTTGGGTTATATTTGTAGCAAGCAAGACTTTGATAGAGGTATTCAATTATAAAATCATTCATAAAATATAGAATCAGAATATAGGGAAGGTGCCTGTTATTCTGCAGAGTTAATGTGCACTTTAATCTTGAAGCAATTGAAGATTTGGTGTTTCTTACTTGTTATTTTCCATTAAAAAAAACTTAATGCTATAATCTCTGAATATCCAAGGTGATACTAGCAGTGCTGTGTTTTCCCTTTCTTAGCCATTGCATCTTCCCTTTTCTGCTTGCTTTGTGTATGCAGAGTTTTTCTAAATTCTACTGCAGTTTGTGCTTTCCTTCCCTGCCTTGTTTTTCTTAATTGCCTCTTGCACTGTGCAGGAGCCCGGCCTTGGCTTCCTCGCTGTGTGAGATTCGCACAGCCGTTTTTATTGAGCTTCTCCCCTTTTCCGTGGCATCTGGATCCGCTCCCCTCCTCCGAATCCGGGGAGGCAGCGTGGAGCGGCGTTGCTTAGTGATGCTGCCGGCTGCTGCCGTGCTCAGCCAAAGGGAGAGGCCACCTCTCCTCTGCGGGCCGACCGCAGGCAAACCCCGTGTTCTCTAGTGCTCGCTGCCTCCTCGCCTTTCTCACTTGAAGTTTATTTTTCTTTTAATCTTACTAAGTGTTTTTTTGTTTGTTTGTTTGTTTTTTTTTACACCTTATAGGTGTTCCTTCCATCCTTTTCATGATACGTGCAAACACAAAAATACCTGTTGCGTGCGTAGTCAAAATCTGCTTGGGATGTTGATCTATAAAGAGCCTGTTACCTAATTAACTGTCTTGAGATAGTTATGTTCTCAGCCTTCCTCTTCCCCATACCAAGCAGAGCTTGGGAAAGCGGAACTTGGCTGCATAGGGTCCATTTCAGCAGCACAGGCTGGCAGCCAGGCTAGTGTGCCCAGTGAAGGATTTCGAACCAAGATGAATTTGACACCTCCTACCACATGAGAACGTAGCATGAATTGTTTCAGTACCAGATGTAGAGGTATTAATGGGAATTATTGGCCTTTCAACAAAATGAAGCTGTTTTCCAAATGAAGCTTTCTTCCAAATGAAGCTGTTGGTGTTTCTCACTGAAATCTCTAAATCTTCAGCAGGGGCTAGATTTTAGCCCCAATTAAATGATGAAGGAGCTGAAGTGTGTTCCTTTTGTTTTATTGCTGTATTGCTTGCTCCAAAGCCAGCGGAGTGTGCATGGAAGAAGCCCTGTTGGTTTCCTTCTCCCCCTCTTACCTTGTTCCTAGCAAGAAATCTTATTATTAAGAAAAATTCTCTAGAAAAAAAAAAATGCATGTAAGTCAGTGATCTCTCTCTAAACTGAGTGGAATATCTACCAGGTAACTTCTCTCGCTCCTTACGCAATGAAGAACAGCATATTTAAGTCTTTGGGTGGATAAATGTCAAGGTGGTGTTTCCCCCTTCTAAATCAGCCAGAATACAAACCCAAGTCTTTACTCACGATCCTAGCAGGGGACGGAGAGGCTGTTTCTCTGTGACGCCTCCCAAAGTTGTGGATTTTTACATTACTTTCATGGCTGTTACAGAGAATATAGCTGTATATCCGATATAGCAAATTGATAAGGCATTGGAGGGGATTTTTTCCTTGCCTTGTTTAGCGAGGTGCGTGCCTCCCTGTAGTGCACAAGTCCACCATGCTTTCCCAGCAAGTGTTGGCATTGAAGGGCTAGCAGGCTCCTCACATGCGCTGTATGCAGCCAAGCAAGGTAACTGGGTGGACGATGACAGCCTGTAGGTGCCTGGTGTCCCTCCTCATGGTGCTGACAGGCCACTCGAGCCCGGCTCCACGGCCGTCCCCGTGGGACGGGATGACAGCGTGCTGAGCGGGAGCTCATGTCTTCCAACGGCTCCCACCCAGCGCAATCAGTAGCGCTGCTTTTGCTGGCCAGCAAACAGGCTTTCAGGAGCCTTGTGTTGCTTCGCTCCTGCCTTGGGCTGTTAAATTGGTTGTACCCACTCGTTTATCATTGTCTATAAGGAAGCAAAACACGGAGCTGCTGAGGGGATTTGCAGCAGGTTCATTGCCATGGTTTCACACAGCATTACATAGCCTAAAAATAGATGCAGGAAAGAATATTCTCTTCCCTTCCTTCCCTCCCTCCCCCCAGCTCTCTATAACTAGCTGGAATTTCCTTTTTAGGATTGTGCATGTTTTGTTGTTACGGATTTGCTGACTGACAGGTCGAGTCAATTTGTTTGATGTTGTGTTGGAAGGAGGGAAGTTGGTGGTGGCACTGGGGAGCGACGCTTGCGGCCGCGCTGCTGTCTGCTGCCCTTGGCTCTCAAGCAGCCTCTCCGGGGCCTGTGGTCCGGCCCCTGGGCAGCCTGGTCTATCACAGCCTTGGCTAGCTGGCCTCAAGCTTGCTCCAAAGTGGCATCCCTGCCTCTTGACCGCAGCTGAGCGCCTCTCCATGTGTCAGGAAAGCGCTGACTTGCGCTTCGTATAGCCGCTTCCAATGCGTGCTGAGCTATTCCTAGCTTTGGGCTGAGTGGTTGTGGGTGCTGTTGTTGTTACTGTTGGCCTCCCCTCCTTCCCGGCCTTCAGCAGAGGTGGTGACCGTTTCTGTTAGCGGGAGCCCGGGTGCTTTTAGCTGTCTCCCTGACAGGAAGGGCACGGGGTGGGATTGCACCCATGCCTTGGATTTCCTGCATTGCTTCCTGGTGAGCCCATGGGCCAAAAATGAAGAGGAGAGATACTGCGGTACAGGGCCCGCATGCAATATGCAGTTCCTGAGCTTTGCTGGATGCCTGTTTAGGTAGGAGAGCAAGTAAACAGCCCTGCAGCAGACACAGCAACTTCCTCTACCTTTTGGTGACAGGTTTTGGAGCGAAGGGAAAGGGCTCTGGGTCAGAAAGTCCTGTGTGGTCCCTTAGCAGACTCAGTTCAGCTGATGAGTTTTCATGACCAAGCCTTGGCTTTGCCCAGTAGAAGCTCCCCTAAGTTTATTGGTTTGTTGCGTTGCTTCTTGCGGTGGGCTTTCTCTTTCTTCCTGCTGCTGCTTTTGTGCGGGCCCTGATCTTTGCTAATGGAGAAGGGCTGCTTGGTGCCAGGCTACGAATGCTTTGAGGAATGGTTGCAGAATATTGCTACTTCTTTTACTATTTGGTTATTTACTGAGGGTAGATACTTTGAATATGCCTGTGTTTCTGAACTGATTGGAGCTGTGGCTTGTTTCATATGCCGCGTTGGTTAAACTCCCCTTTCTTAGGAAGAAGATGGTACAAGATCGATAGGACAGGGATTCTTCTCCTTACTGGATGGCATAAAAGCAGCAAAGACAACTCAGGGCTGGACTGCTATTGTGAAGTCGTGTTTTTAAACCTAATGCAGAAGTGTGCATGAACGCAGGCATAGAAGAAGGGCCACATAGAGCCTGGTGCTGAAATTTTTGATATTCTGTTATGAAGTCACTGTGCTGTTTGCCTGCCTTACTGCTCTTGGTACCTGCCACACGTGCCTGCGCTTTCCCCCACCTCTGTGTGTCATTCTGCAGTATTTACGGGCCTGACTTGGGCAGCCAGAGCAGGAGAAAAGCAGCCCCCGAGTAGAGGCGAGTAAAGCGACCTCAGCCTTGCAGGGAGGCAGAGCCAGCTGGGTCTCTGCTGTGGGGCAGGGGCACCGGGGTGGCCAGGCAGCTGGTTTGTGGCTCTGAAGGGCTCATCTGTTCCCCTTGAAGCAGAGGTGAGTTTCCTGCCCTTTCAACACTTCCATTTCCACAAAGTGCAGGGCTCCCTGGCTAAAGGGAGTACCAGGGTAGAGATACGGGGGTATGGACGTGCTATCTGAGCATTCAGTGATTCTTGTCTTCCCAAAGTGACCTTGGGCATGCCTGCAACGCGTGGAGGAGAGGAGAGCTGCCTTCTGTGCTCGGCTCCCTCCAGCCAGCCCAGGCTGCAGGGGCACTGACCGCTCTAGTGACACTGGGAAAAAATACTGGAAAAACCTGGCTGACTCCAGAGGGGAGAAGTTTCCTTGCCGGGTAGGTAGTCTCATGTTTTTAAAGTGGATGCCCCTTCTTTTTTTGTAGTGATTTGGACCCCTGGGAATAGTCTGTGCATGAACTGACATAAAATAAACCTACCTGCATAACATGTCAGCACACAGTGCGTAACTACTTCTTTCCCCACTTCCATCTATTCACTGCTTGCGTTTCAAATGCTGACGTTTTAGTAAAACCTTGCAACCTATGCAAGTAAACCCTTGCATTTGTGTTTGCTCCTACCACCTGCTTGCTCGCAGGAGCACCTCACTGCTCCCTTGTACTTTCTGCCTCTGAAGCCTCTCCTGAGTGCCCGCTCCTGCAGTGTGCCCGAGCATCCTCTGGATGCACCTCCGCCATGAAAAGATGCAGAGACTGGGGCGTGTGTGTGAGGGAACAGCTAGGAGAGGAGCTACCAGGTTGTACATCTGCAGCACTGGGGAAGTTGGAGGTGAGGCCATGCTGATACCAAGGTTTTTTTTTTTTTTTCTTTATTTATAATAAAGCTATATGCTACTTCTTCCATCTAGATGAGGAAGGACTGTTTAAAGGTAATCATGTCACCCTCTCAGTCCTTGTAGAAATCACAGTGTTCATATTCAGGAAGTATGAATATCAAAGATACTGTTATCTGAACTCCCAAGGAAATGTCAGTCATATTTGCTTTCACGTTCCTGCAAGAAGTCACAGCACCTTAATACTTCAAATGTAATTGCAGATGAGATACTCTTTCAAGAACTTGATTAATGTTGCAAAGTGAAAGTCCAAGGTTAAAAGCCTTAAGTCTCCCTTTTGTCACGACACAATCTTTAATTACTCTGCTGCATTTCTTTGACAGTGATGCCCTGTTTTGTAGGGGAGGTTGGTGTCTGTGAGAGAAGTCTCACATCTCACCTTTCATAGATGGTGGAAGAAGAGGCTGAAATGGCTTTGTGCTCCTATGGAGCTGTGTTCAGCTCTGGGCAGGTCTCCCTGTGTTATTGGGAACCGACTTAAACTTTCATAAAATGGTTCAACTCTTTAGTTAAATCTTAGGAACCACTAGCTGGTTAACAGAAAGCTCCAAAACATAACCCACAGTGAAAGGTTCTGTAATCGAGAAAGCTGCTGAATGTGAAATTCTTTAGGTGTTGTCAGGCCCTAAGAGCCCCAGTGTGGGAATACAGAATTGTTAGATTTTATTTGCACTTTGGTCTGTTTGACCTAGATCAATAAATGGATTTAGGCTGCAAGATCCCGCGGGGTTAATATCACCTATCTTCGAGAACTGAGGTTTGTATCTGTAATTCCCCATGTATGAAGTAAGGATAATATCATTCCTTTTCCTCTCACAAGGGTACTGTGAAATTAAAGGCCGTACGATTTGAGAGACTAAATCTGTAGATAAAGCGCAGAAACGTTGCTGTTAATTCTGTCTTAACAGGCAGTTAGGAGCAGTCTGTGGTTAATAAGCCTTAATGATAGAAGAAAGAGGGAGAAATAAATATTCAGTATTTGCCCCTTAATTGTCTGTTTTGCCCTGCGCAGCAAACGAAGTGGAGAGCCTTTTTGGCAGAGCCAAGAAGGGAAGTTGGAGATGAGTAAAGACAGCAAGGAGGATTTTTTTTTTAAAGTTTGATTATATGCTTTAATTGAAACAATTCCTAAATCTTAACTCTTCTCTGAAAGTTTCTGCCTATTAAAAAAACAGGGGCGGGGGGAAAATCCATTCTGTTTAAAAAAAGAAACCTCCTGAAGCAGCTGCAAGTTTTACGGCCTTGCTCGGGATCTCTGGCCCTCGAGAGGCCGATGTAGTGGGGCAGGAGTCGAGGCGCTCGCAGTGCGGTGCCACGGGCTCTTTGACCCAGTTAATCCGCAGCTCGGGAAGGAAGTGGCCCGAGTCCTGTGTCCCGAGATCAATGTTTCTCTTTGCCCTTTCCCTGACCAGGCCGCCTCCATCCTTCGGGGCCCTCCGGTGCGTCCTGGGCTTCCGTTGGCCTTTAGCTGCGGCTTCTCCGTCCGCGCTCCCATCAGAGGTGCCCTTGACCTGTCTTTCCCATTTTTGTCCGTTTTTCTACCGAGCCTCCGCCGCGCGGTGGCCTGAGCAGCCCCATCTCCCCTTTCCTGCCTCCTTTTGGGTGCAGGCTCCTGCTGCCTGGCTCGCGGCCCCGTCTGTTTCTTTCTGTGCCTCGTGCTTTGGGCTGCAGTCCCGAGCAGCTCCCCGGGAGCTGGCGCAGGACCTTGGTGCGCTCCGGCTTCCCCTTCCTCGCTGCCGGCCGCCCGCGGCGGAGCCGGCCCCCACTGCTCTGCTTCCAGCCTGGAGCGGCTCCAGCACCCGGACGTGCTCCGCGTGGGGCAGCCGCGGAGGGACAGGAGTCCAGCGCTCCTCTTGTGGGGCCGGAGCAGGCTCATCCGCGCTCGCTGCCACTGCGTGGGGAAGCATGGGAGGTTTGAGCGTGCCAGGGAGGGGAGGCAGGCGGGAAAGTCAGGTTATTTATGGGATACAGGCTGTATTTAGCTTATCCAAAGTTACACTTGAGCATTGGGAGCCAAGGAAGGAGTGCACATCCCCTAAAAGTGAAGAGCAGTCTAATACCCCATCTTCCTGTTACCGTAGTGCAGCAGGGCTCTGCCCTGCTATTTTACAGCACTTGTGCCCAGCGGTGCTGGAAGCCTTTCCTTTGGTGGGAGCGCCAGCCGCGGCTTTTAAGGTAGCTCTCGCTTTAAGGTCCTGCCTTGTTCACTGTGTCCCTCGCATTGATCATTCATTGGCAACTTCTGCATCCCTGTATCTTAATTAAAAAAAAAGAATCTGAACCTTGTGCGCATTAATCCTAGCTGGATTGTGCAGGCTGTTTCTGCCTTCTCAGGGTTACTCCAGATGATATTTTAAAAGCGAAATGGTGCAAACTGATAAGCAGCTGTGCCAGTATTTCTGCTTTCTGTTTCTTGTGAGCACTGCAAAGAAGAAAAGAGCGCAAGAGAACCAATGCTTTTCATTGTTGCCTTTAGTAGTCAAATGTACCGATTCCACAGATAATGTTTTTTCTTCTCTCCTCTCCCCCCACCCCCCATCTGTGTGAGTGAGTAATTAGTTTTGAAATGCACCAGAATCCAGGAGGATGTAATCTCCCCTGAAACAGGCCTGTTGATTAAAGCCACAGCGGTGTGGTTGAACAAGCCAGGTTGCATCTATTCCTCTAGATACAATGTGTAAAACTAGCAATTGCTGGAATAATTTGTGCCAGTTTTCACTGTGAAATGGATTGTAGTGCGAAAAAGAGTTTATGTTGCAGGCACAGCAGCAGCTAGTAGGGCTTTTCTAGTATAAAAGTTCATGTAAGAAAACTGCCCTTGACTGGGGAGAAAAAAGTATGGTCTGTCCTAAAGCAGCATGTGAAATTCTCGTATTTTAGCCAGGTACAAAATGAGGAGTTTTTCAGTATGCCTTTATCTCTGTCTCAGAACATCTCTGGCTGTTTTGGAAGTTTTTATAATTTTTAGAATTATTTTTGGAGGAAAGTGAAGGCATGTTTTGTGCACGCCTTTCTGGGATGTTATGCCATCACACGTCATGACCAGGCACCAGCATGCCACTGAATCTATTAAGTTGTTTGCAGTAAACAGATATATATTTTTTTTCTTTTTTGCCTGAAAGTATGCAAGCAGATCTGACTGGCAGTATGCAAGCAGATCTGACTGGCAGCTGTGTCATCAAGCAGGATATTTTAAAATTTTTTTTCTTTTTTGCCTGAAGGTATGCAAGCAGATCTGACTGGCAACTGTGTCATCAAGCAGGATATTTTAAAAATTTTCAAATATATGCAATTATATTGAGCAGTGTTACAGACTCACGTTTTGGGGACAGGTATTTAAATGTTTAAAGCCTGCTAGGTCTTACTGTTCTGTTTGTTTATTTTTTTATTTTTTTTTATTTTTTTAAAATGTTTTTATGGTTGTCTGTAAACTGGGCATGCAATTTTGACCATAACCATGTTTTCCCTGGTAGCAGTCTGCGTGCTGTGTATACACAAGATGGTTTTGTGGCAGCTTGATCCCAAGCTCTGGGCAAAGAGGGTAAGAGTTGAGGCCATCACAGCTTCAGGTCTACATGGTTTGACTTTAGGCTCAGGTTTTAGGCTCTTGCTGCTGTAGGAGCCTTCCTTCCTAAGGGTCTGCGCGCTTGCGGAAGGGAGAAGCCTCTCCGAAGGGCGGCTGGGCACCCCCATTAGGATCTGGATGCCCTTTGGAAGAGCACTGTGAATACCCCCTCTATATACCAGTAACTGGTTCATGGTGATAATATGACCCTCCAACAAGCTATTTCTCCCAAACAGAGCTGTATCAGTTTTCCCCAAGCTCTGAACAGTAGTATTAATGTAGTGAGTTATTCATTCTTTTGGCATGTTTTTATTTCACGGAAAAACATCTACGTTGTACTTCAGGCTGGATATGAGTTGCTGGAAGCCTTTCAGATTTCTGTTAAATCTGTAAGGAAATCAGCTTACTTTCTTATACTATAAGCACATTCTGCTTGGCTTTCACAGGAGGTGCTGCATGGGTGAATGAGCCCAGAGCGTTCCAGCTGGCGCAACAGCTTTATTTATGCAGAGCAATGGCATGAAAGGGTTTTGGAAAATACTTTTAATGGCTTCGGGAGTGATTTATACTAATGTTGAACCACAAAACTCCTCCAAGTTCTTGCCCACCTTTGCTTGTGGTTTCAAGTACCAAGGCATGGGCTCTGGGGATGACCCAGTCGGTCAAGAAACTCTGTTCTAACAGGAAAAAGTAGAGGTTTTCTTAAGGTGTCTTTGTCTGGTCTTAGGGTTTACCATGTGGCCATAAAGCTTCAACAGTCTTTCTGTCCATCATGCAAAAAAACGTTTCTGCACACATGGTGAGGCTTTTATATCTCAATTTTAAAATGCTTTAGGTCTTTCTGAAATGATAACATGTACTTTATCATTTTGACAACTCATTTTACTGGCTGTAAAGGACTGATTGGGTTACCTCAGCATGTATTTCATTATCCCTTTCTTCTTTTTTGTGTGTATTTCTCTTTTTTCTGGGGACTTTTTTAGTTGCATTTTGTGAGTTGTGAAACATGTTAAAATTTTGCCTTCTCTTTCTATATATGCTTCTGTATGACAGAATCAGCACAAAATAGGATGTGCAAAAGGATAAGTGGTTTAAATGAAATAGAATGTAAGCACATGATACCAGTCACTTCTTGCATCTTCTTCCTAATTGTAATTTCTTATGCTTGCAGTTGAAATATAGGCAGGAAGTGACTTGACCACAGATTAGGGGGGGGAACCCTCAGAAGCAGCTTGTGGAGGGTGGGGGAGGGGGGGAACCCTCAGAAGCAGCTTGTGATTTTCATAGTAAAATGAGAATTTCTTTCCCCTCTGTAAGATAATGCAGAAACTCCATAGGAAAAAAAAAATGTAGGTTGTTTGATGGGTAAGTGAAGTAGCAGGGAAGTGTTTTCAAAAGAGCTCAGTGACTGTTGAACTCTATATCCAAGTCATAAACACATACATGCTAATTAAGTGGTGATACAGTAAATACAAAGCAACTGGTCAATATTAAATTCAAATTTTAGTAAAACAAGTATTTGTGCAGAAATATCCTTTTCTGTGCTATTGAAGGATTCGGGACTCCAAGAGCTTGATTGCAGCTCCCTGTTTTGCTCAGTTTGTCCAGGACTCCCAAGGGAAAACAAAGTTCATGTAACACTGTTGCTGGGAGGGAGTCACAAACTGAGAGATAGGATCCAAAAATCCCCCGTGACCAAGGAGAAGGACATTATCTGGCTTTCCAGGAGTAACCGGAATTACCTGTTGGTGCAGTGCCTTCTCTTTGACTGCTTTGAAAGCTAAGGAAAAACTTTAAGAATATGAATGTGTCT
>NW_010589581.1:257294-277029 GCF_000705375.1 Tinamus guttatus
CAAGGAAATTGCATGGGACATGCCACAAAAGTATATAATGCAGAATGAGTCACACAGACAAGTCCCTCGAGCTCAGGAAATGGTATCAGTTGGTCTCAAGAATAAACTGAATAAAGAACTTTCCAAGGGTTTCCTTGGCAGGGGGAAGTATATAAATACAAAGTTTCTAATTATTCACCTACAATATATATAATGGCTGTGCTTGCTTTGTGCGAGATTCAAGGAAGAAAAACAACTGTTTCTGGTCCATAAAAATGTCTAATAAAAGATTGATTTGCTACATGCTGTGTTTTCCTGACAGTCTGACAATCCTGTTTAATATAATTGGCAGTCATCAAAAGTAATTTTAGTTTTGGTTTTCATTCTTTTTTTTTTTTTTTTTTTTTTTTTAAAAAAAAAGACTGCAAAAGCACACAGCAAGCTGTTTGTTGTGGCATTTGCTGGTAGACCTGCTGAGTAAGGTGAGGAGAAGATGGGGCACGTTGCATTTGGGAAGGGCGGGACACTCTCTGATGACATCTGGGAGGTGATTCGAAATTGGGACAGCACCAACAGAAATGCAGATAGATTCAGGCCTTGTATGTAATGAAGATAAATGAGCTCAGGTTGGAAGCTGAATGGCTCTGGAGGGACAGGTGGTTATGGTTCTGGACTCTTTGCCTTACAGAAAGGCTTAGTAGAGGTGCAGTGTGTGTGCTACCTGCATGCGTGCTCATTAATCTGTATTTCAGATTAGATTATCAGTATGCAGAAAGTTTGTCTTTACTTGTAAAGTTATGTGCCCACTTAAGTCTCTGAATTTCAGGTTGGTTTCATAGTTTTGAATTCAAAGTGATATTTTGTATTCAAAATGTCTGTGGTACATTTGATATCATCATATAAGTATAGTGGATTGCTCTACATATCTGAGCACTTAGTCCATCTTCTCGAATATGCCATAAAAAGCCAAGGGATAAGACTGCCTCTGACTGAGATGGGCAGCTTTGTGGCCAATATTTACTTCATGATAGAGGATGTATTTTCTTCTACTGTGAATACTCTGTCTTACCAGAGGACATCTCTTTATTGCTGTAAACTTTAGATGTAGTCTGCAGAGTGCTAGGTATAGGCTGCAGAGTACAAAAATGCTGCTCCGTTAGCCTAATGAAACACTTCTGGATATGTCAGGTTTCTAATGTATGTTTTCATTGTTAGGACCCAGTGTGGAATGGCATGTGATGTCTCAAAATGATGTGAAGCATGAACTTTTTGGTAATGAGACAGCTGTTTGTGGGTTTTTTTTAGTACCTTAAGAAAATCAGACCTCGTAGATAAAGTTTCCTGAGAAATTCTCAAAATTCTCCCAGGAGGAACTGCAAAACACATAACATACAACATGTGCCATAACAACACAACGACCTCAAAGCACTCGCTCTCAAAAAAAAGTTTTCTCTGCTCTAGACTTCCCATTCCTACAAAACACACTTGCTTTTCATTTTCAGAAATGGTAAATTTAGTCAAGATTTGGTATTTCAGCACAGATGCCCCACTCGATGAGTGGCGACTTCAGCTCGGGAAATGAATTTTGGTTATTGTCGTTTGCCAGGATCATAGCTGACTTCATCTCTGAGCAAGGGCTGGGGATGGCTTGTTTGGTTTGCACTGATTTGTCTTAACTCATTTTAAAAATTACATTTTTTAAGCAGAAATAGTGTTGATGATGTTTCTATGAACAGCTCTAATATTTTTAATCGCTCTATTTTCTTGGTCTGGTTCTGCCATGGAATTGCAGGAACTAGGTGGGACAAAAGCCTGAGCGCTGCTCACCCTCCCTCCACTCCCAATGGCTTCGGGCTGTGCTTGGGTTCACTCCTATTGCTCTTCTTCTCTTGGTTTCCTTTTTGTTTTGTTTTTGCCTTTTTCAGGAAACCTGCTCTTTTATTTCATGGTCAGTCTGGTAGAACAAGGAAAGCCCAGCCTTGTTGGCCATTTATCCCGCAAGTGCAGAATTTTCCCTTATTTGAAGGCACTGCAATTCTGTTAGGTGCTTTTGGTAGAGCCATGCGTTGAACCGTATTTTGCTGTTATCCAGCCGAGAGGGAAGAAGAAAGACAAAGAATCGGCACATCGTGTGAAAACATGGTCCCTGTCCATAAACCAGACTGTGGATTTGGCCTTTGAGGCTGGTGCAGTCTTACGTCTTGCAGCTGGGTTTGCTCAAGCTTCTCTCAGCCATCCAAACTGAAATTGTGTATATCGCCATGTCTTTCCTCACAACTAATTTATTCTGATTCCTTAAACTTATTCCCACTTGTTGAATTTTCTTTTTTCTCTCCGCTCCCCTCCCCCATGATGGCGCTTCAAACTGAAACGTGTACTTTCCAGGTGTGTTATCAGACTCATATTCACTATAATCCTCTCAGTGGTCCAAGAGCTTCACAAAAAGTTGGGAGTTAGAAGTACATGCTAGTAATTTGCCAGAATTGTCCCTCTTCTGTTCTCTTTCCTGCTCCATGTTTAACCTTTGGAAGATCTGGAAAAACCCCCCCCCCCCCAAACCCCCCAGTCCTCTGATGCCTTCATAGCTCTTGCTGTTTATAAACTATGGAGTCGATGTGAGTTTTTCCATCTGGTTTTACACTGACTCCATTAACCTCTCCCAACTGTTTCCCTGGCACAAAATGGCGCCAGGCTGGTGTCTGGGAGGCCTCGGCTTCGTTTGCAGCTCAGACACTGCTCTGCTCGGTGACATTAAGGCCGGTCACATCATCCCCCCATGCCCTAGCTTCCCTTGCCAGTTGACGGAGAAGAGGGGACGCCGCTTCCTTCTCCGCAGCGCTCCGAAAACGCGCGAAGGGCCTCGTCCCTGTGTGCTGCTCTCCCCAGCAGCAGCGTTCCAGCGGCACTTTGCGTGAGGTGTTTGACCCTCGTTACCTGGTGTATAAAAAACAGAGTAGCTCACAGGTTAGAGGTGCATCTCTTCCAAAATATGTTCTGCCTACCTTCTCTGCCTTTTTTTTTTCTCCTCCCTCAGCCTCAATATTTCTAAGTTTTTTTTGTAACCTTTCTCCTTCTCTTGCCTGCCTGTCAAACAGATGTGCTTGTGCTCCCGGGTCCCAGTTGATTGTTTCTTCTTCCTGCCAAAGAAGAAGACATGGAAACCTCTGTTTGCCTGGTGATTTCTACTGCTGTAAAATGCCCTCATTCAGTGGCTGTTTTGAGTGCTGAGGAGGAAGGCGGGATTACGCTGGACCAGATCTTGGCCTTCGTCCAGCTATTGCATGAGTCCATACAAAGCTGGCAGTTCTGAGTTAAACACACAGTATCTGCATAAAAAAAATTGTTAACATCTCATTAGGAGACAAGTACATTTACTGGCCATGGCTTTTATAGTTTATGAAACAGTTTTGGCCCTATTTGGGGTTGTGCCAGCTCAGATGAGTGCTTTATTTAGCACCACCTGGCTTCCCCCTTGGGCTCTTTGCTTCCACTTACTTTGTGCCCCCATCTGAGATGTGGCAACAAGGGTGGCTCCTGCTTCTTTTCCATTAATCACCTCCCCAAATCCTCAACCTCTTATTTCCAGTAGCGTGGTTTTACGTTTGTCCAATTTTTTTCCCACCTTGATGAGCCTCCTCCTCCCTGCGATGGACACTAGTTCCTTAATCCTCCCAGTTTTGCTTAATCCATGTTCTGTGCACTCTGCAGCCTCCCTTCTTGGTCTTTGAAGTCAGAGCAATTTGGAGAAGGGCTTGCAGCTTGGCTAATGTTCGGCTTTATTTAGCGAGCGTAATTGTGGTAATTCTTAAGGCTGCTTTTGGATGAAAGCAAAATAAATATGTTGTGCTGATTTGATGGAAGTGGCATAGTGAGCCTAGTGTTGTGCAGGAAAAAAAAAAAGTTCAGTAGAGCATGCTAATACTTTGAGATAGGTAGATTAAAAGGAGGAGAGGTTTGCTTTTAATTTGGTAAGTGGCCGATGCACGTGGTCACAGTAGCCAGTATTTATTAGAGCTCTGCTTCCAAGATGAAGTTTGCACATGTAACTGATAGGTTCAGTACATATATTAGAAGAGTTTCTATATTACTGGCTGTTGATAATAATAGAAAGATCTCTCAGCTTTCTGCGTGGCCGGGCTTGTACTTTTCATCTATATTTTTTTGACTCCTAATTTTGGGCCTTTTTTTTCTTGTTTCACTAAGTAAGTCAATTGGTCTGCCTGTATGTGTGTGGGTCACTAGATGCCCTAGTCAGATGAACGGTTGCAGAGAGGCTTTTTAGTATTTCCTTATGTTGATTACTTTAATGCTGTCACTTGAACTGTGCTGGGTCGATTCTTACACTTAGGATTTGATAAATAGAACTGACTTCTTCTTCATCTATTTTAAATGCATTTGCCTAGTCATAAACTGCTGTAGTAATAAAGCTTTTGGAGAGGTCCTTTGTTCAGTATTGGTGTGTGTGCAATACATGGTGGCTTTAGGAGAGCCCATAAAAGAGCTTTTGACCTAACAAGGATATGGATCAGAATCTTTGTGTGCAACAGCATTTCCAGACTTAGAACACATGCTATTTTCTTTTTTTTAATGTGCATTTGTACTTTTCATGCAGGAAAATTGGAGTTATTTCTAAATAGTCTTGATAGAGCTTCTTCTCTTTCCTTCTTGGAGCAGCTGCCTCCTACTGCAGCTTTGCTGTTGACATTTCTTGTCTCCTAAAAAGGCTTTAATTTAATTAATTAATTTTAGGGGTTGAATCAATGCAATTGATTCCTTTTACATTTTGGATTACAGTGCCAATTGATTAGTAATTATGAAATGGATTTGCCTCTTTTTAATATTTATCTTGCACTTGGGTAACTCTCATCAGGTATCTTTCTAGCCCTAGTGGGTAAGATATTACAGTTTAATTACAAAGATTCAAAAATTGCCAGCTTGAGGCTGGCTTCATTGGCTGTGTCAATTATATTGTTGTTGTTTTCTTAGAGCAAGTACTGCTTTTAAAGTTTGTACTCCGAGCCACTTTCTGTGTTTAGTAGAAAATCAGTGGGGACAGATTAGTTAAAGAATGGGAGAGTAATTTGTAATAAATAGCGCGCTGTGTGTATTCTGCTGGAGACAATATTGTTTTCATTCCATCCTTGGTGGGGAGGGACTTGGTATCTTATTGCATGGTGCCATAGAGCTGGTAATTAATTTTACCAATGCATGGGCTAGGTTGTCCTCTCTGTGTTTACCACGGCTTCCCGATATTTTTAGCCTTGGAGTTAAAACCAGGCTGTGACTGGCACTACTCTGCCTGCACATCTGCCCAGCCAGATAGTTATGTTTCCATTATGTTTCCATGCGTTCCCTGCATGTTTTTTTAATGGTCATTGATCAGCCTATAAAAGTCATGGGGAGCGGAAATGCACTTACCGAGGAAGACAAATAGACAGCAGCAGCAGGTTTTATCAGAAATGCAGCTAGAGTGTCGAAAGGTTGAGGGGGGGAAAAGTGAAATAAAATTCTAGTGTTGATGGGTAACATCTCACAAGTAAAACTAGCGATCCTGGAACTCAGTGAAGTTCAAAACTGTGGCTTATAATAAAAAAAATCACTCCGAATCACTCCTGTAGCTCTACTCCTTTTTCAGAGTAGAATATTTCTTTAGCAGAAATACAGTTTATCAACTCTAAGCATATATGCTCAATTCTCATGTCCAAAAAATCGTATTTATAAGTGACATGGTTTTCTTTGCCCTTATTCCTTTCTCTAGATATAAGAAACACATTTCTCTAAACATGGGTGAAACGGAGCAGAGACCAACAGCAGGATCCCGGTTAGGAGCACAGGAAAATGCTGGAATCAGTACCTTGGAGCATGGACAAAAGCCACCTATGACACCTCCGGGAAAACTCGTCTCCATCAAAATCCAGATGCTGGATGATACGCAAGAAACTTTTGACATCCCGGTAAGTACAAGAAGGCTTGGGGGGCTGAAGATTTTCCAGGGATTTCTAGAAGTCGATGATTTCAAACCAGTTCTGGTTTTATTGCAAATCTGTGATTCTTTGCTGGCCAGTGAATTCATGTTGTGAAGAAAATGATTGTTGCATCAATCGGCATTAAATAAGTGGTGGCGCAATAGAATGATATTGAACACTGGTAGAGAATTGTAAAAATTGTAAATTGCAGTTCTTGTTTCTGTTTGAATAGCTTCAAAGGAAGTCAAAAGGGTATTTTGTGTCTTTTTCTCTCCAAAATATTGTATCAGTGGCTTATTCCACTTTCTAAACAGTTTATGTATTTTTTTCTTGGTGCTGTTTTCCCCTTGATCCAGTAAACCCCAGCTCTACAGGGATTTTTTTCCCCTTGGCAAGACCTTAGAAGGTTGACTTGAAATCATCAAAGTTTTTGCTAATTTGTATCACTCTTACAGCCACCAATTGCTCACACACGCGCTGAGTGCAAGGAAGGAATCAAAGCAATCCCAGTTAAAGTTTCTCTGTACGCTCGGTGCCCGTTGAAATTAATGTTGGTTTGTGCTCGCCAAGGAAGGGAATAGAATTACTGCCGCTTTTGTGTGCATGATCAAAAGATTTAGTCTGGATTAGTTTTGGTTTGAAGACCAACTCTCTTTTATACTATCTAAGAGCTGGTAACCACTAATGATTTTAACATGGCGTCCTAAAGTAATTAACACTTAAGGGGCCGGAAGGGTGTTGCTGTTATGGAAATGTACTGGAACGTATGTTTTTCAAAGTTCTCAGGGTTCAGTGAATAGGAAACTGGAAACTCGAGTTCAAATTTCATCCTTTGTTACTAGCATTTTATGTAGCCATGGCAACCACCATGCCTTCTTTGGCTCAGTTTTCCCTTCTGCAAAATGGGGATTTACCAACGAGGTAAATGGATCTTCTATGTGTAATGCTCTGTGAAAGTCCTTATAGTTTGTGATAAAATGTTGTCTGGGTATTAAAAATTCTGATTAGGAAAAAAGCAAACTTACTAACAAGTTAATTTTTTACCTGTTTGCAAGTTTTTGTGCTTTCCATGCTGCACTTTGTTTTCCAACTAGTCCTATGTGTTCAGCTTCAGAACTTCATGTATTGTCAAGGACTGAGACAGGTATTTGCAAACTGAATTGTCATAAAGTAAAACGCTCATGTAACTGAGGTCTATGATACTTCATGTGTAACTAATATAACTGACAGTGCTCAGATGTCCATTGAGGCCCAAGAAAGCTGAGTTTAAATCATTAGATGTTAATTAAATACATGCTTCTTATCATATGTAGCACAAATATCCTTATCATCCCACAGATGACATTTTCTTTTCTTGAATGCTGCTTCACCATCCTAAAACTCTTTGGAAATGAGGGGCTTCATCTTTAACAAACACAAGGGATTATTTTGACATCCGGATCCTTCTGGGAAGTTGTTCGGAAACGAACACGAGTAGCAGATGAATGCAGTACACCATTATAACTCCATCCTTGCTCCTGGCAGCTTGAGAAAAGCGCGTTTTGTTCCAACTTCAGCATTAGATTGTTAGTCTGTTAGTCTGTGTTCTTTAGCCTTTAGCGATATTTGGAAAAGACCTGGGCTTCAACACCTTTCTGTTTAGATCACTTTAATAAGAATGCTTTATGAGGCTTTCATTTCATAATTACATCTATTCCAGCAGAGTCCAGTTGGTTTTAAAATTGGATTTTTTGGTGTATTTTGTAGGACTCTTAGATGGTAGAGTCTCTTAAATTATATGTAGTCAAACGGAACTATACACATCATTTTTGGTTTCCTTTTAAAGGCATAAATTTTACAAAACTGTAAGACTTCTATTACATCTAAACTGGATTGTTTATTCAAGTTGGAAAACCCATATTCCCATTTACAAGCTTGCTGTTTTTAGCCAGATTGTTGCAGTATACACAGAAAAAGAAACTGACACCATTTCAACAAAATATTTTGGGCAGCAAGTGTGGATGTGGGCAGAGGATGTGAAACATATATGCCTAAGCACATCTGTGGACTTATTTTTGGTGGAGAATTAAGAGCGTTTTACACCAGTAAATGTCTGATCTACTCTTTCCAAAACTGCAGCTCCTGATTGTCATGTTTATGAAAATAATATTCCAAATATGAAATAAGTATAAAATAAGAAGATATTGTGTTTCTGACAGTTTCAGGATTTTGCTGGTCATCTTTTTCCCTATTGGCATAAGGGCCAGATTTTAAGCTGATTTATTACTGCAAATTCTGTGATTTTCTTTTATAGGAAGGTAAGAAATTGTAAGTTATGTCAATTTATTATTTGCTCTTGAGTTCCATGTAAAAACGAAGCAAAAAAAAAATACTGGTGTTCTCCCCTCCTGAATTTTGGTAAAGAAATAAAACAAACGTGACTGACTGTCTAGTTTGCCCTTTTGTTCTAGATTCAGCCCAACTATCAGTTAAAACTGCAAAGGGATCTTTGCATGTGGTGTTTTCCTTGACTGCTTTTAAATCATCTTCCAGGAGAGAAGACTCAACAGGCCTGCAGTGGGGCAACCCCCTTCCTCTTATCCTGTGCAAATGGTCTGGTTTTATTAGAACAGAATCCTTCAGATTTTGGAGTCTTCTCTGTACACTGTAAAAGAGCAGAAAAGTGTGACCTACTTCCATCCCAACCGCAGTGCTTCTGTTCTTTGGGCTCCTATTTAAAAGTAAATTAACTTTAACGTCATTTGTTCTTCTAGAAGAAGGTTGCTCTTTACTGACCAGCTTGTGGTGCTAGTGTTTTGGAGTTACATAATAACATTCCCAGCTCATTAAATTAGCTTCTCACAAGCAAAAGAAAGAAAAAAGAAAAAATCCACATAGCTTCATGTAGACCCATAAGTGACATTTTTTAGCCAAAGAAAACATTAAGTCTATGGAGTAAACTTGTATGGGAGACTTGAAAAACAGAAGCCCAGAATGAAGCCTTTCATCTTTGCAGATGCAATATTGCAAAAGAAAGGCTGCATAAAAAAGCTTTCATATTCAGCTCGCTGTTAACAAGCCAATATTTCATTGCAGAATGTGCAAAAATTCCAATGTTCCAAAAAGCCAATAAAAACCTGAATCCATAATCCTGGCTCCTTAATACGCATCTCGTTTGGATTGCCAGCCCGGTTAGCTAGCTGCATGTTTTGTTCCAAGCAAATGCAGATATCTAGGGGGGAGCCTAGGCACTGTTTCTTTCAGAAAAGATTACTAAAACATTATTGTGATGACCTGTTAAAGTTCAATATTTCAATTACCATAAATGGGTAATGATTCAGGGACTCAGACCATGGCTGAGATGATGCCTGTCCCTGACCATATCCCCACTCTGTGGATTGCTGATCCTGATTTGATTGGAATGACACTGCTGAGATTATATAGAAGATCAGAGTTGTGGGTTTTTTTTTTTTTTTTTTTTAAGGCATCTGCGGTGAGATGAAATTATGTTAAAGGAGGCAAGGATTCTTCTTTTGCTTAGGATCTGGTCTCTTTAATTAAAAACAAATACTCTTTATGGTTTCTGGATAAAAATATTTGCTGCCTTTTTGTGGCTGTCTTTTGGAGAAACCAAACACACTTGTCTGCCAGATTACTCAAGTTTATTAAACATCTGTTTTCTGTCTTATGTAAACTTTCTTTCTCTCCAAGTGCCTTCAAGCTTTGTTGAAATATGCAGGATTGGAAAATGTCATCCGCTTTGAGGGATTAACACCTGGTTTCTTAAGCAACGGGAGTCTCTTAATAGAAAGCAGGGTGAGGGTATAATCCATAGTAAACAATGGTTGTAAACATCTTGTTTCAATTTGCTTTTCTCTCAGAAGAGGAAGACTTCCTCATCTTTAGCTTATCTAAGAGTAAAGAACAAATGGTCTTGGTATGCAAGTATTTTTATTCCCTATGAGCTCAGATGCAGTGAAGCTGAGAAGAATTTTGGTACCTAATGTTCAAACTCTCCAGAAAATAAAAAGGGACCTCATAATCCTGTTTTGGCTATTTCTTAGAGCTAATGTGTTGCATTGTTTTTTTCTTTTTTTGTTTATTTGTTTCTGTAATTGTCCTGTTGATTCATATTCCCTGTCAGAGGGAGATACCTCCTGGTGAGAGCAGCTGCAAACTTCAGACCAATAGAATTATTAAGAAAAAAAATAATATCAAAAAGCCTGAGCACGTAAAAGCAAAGGTCATATAGGCAGCATGTGCATGCTAGCCTGGGGGTATGAAAGGAAATCTGATCCTTGACATTTATAACTATATTGACAGAGCTTTAAGTGTAGATCAGACCTTTGGCAAGGTCCCAGAAATAGCTTCTTAGCAGTGCAACATGAAATCACAAATAAAACCCTATCAGCAAATGGTGTCATTTCTTTACACCAATAAGATCAATTGTCTGGACTTTTGTACTCATGGCTAAGAGCTTCATTGGGTGCTGTTTAAAGCAGATATGTAGATGCCCTTAGGTTATTTGATAAGGCTTAAGCCTTATCAAATCCTTCCTTAACAAGGTGCTGAAGAATGGACAGGGTTCTTCAGAAGGGTGTAAATTGGGGCTTCATCAAGGCCGAAGGTGAGATTTCTACACACCGTATTCCTCCCAGGTTACCTATCCCTGTGTCCACCTTGCACATGCCCTGTTATTCTACCGAGTACAAAATTTTCTAGCTATGCTTTTTTTCGTTACATAGAAAACGTTTTCTGTGGCATTTATGGATTATAGTAATTGCTTTATGCTAAGTATTCACCCCTCTCATCAATGTGTATTATATGTATTATAGCCACATATTATAACTATTTAATTTCTCAATGAATAAGGCATTTCTTTTTTAAGGCATTAGTAAGGCAACACAGAACCGTAAAGCAGTGTTTTATGCCTTCTTCACCAGCTTCAGCTGTTATATGAATTGCACTTGCTTCCAGCGTAGAAAATGAGCAGCAGGTCAAATGTCAGTTACTCATCAGTCTGAGGCTTTCTTCTTTTCTCATGCCTTAAATTATTTGGCTATCACTGACAGGCTATTTCCAGTGAACATCAAACATTTAAATGTTGCCTAATTGTCACTCTGACACTGCTGGATCTTCTGAAATTACAAGAAGAGAAGCTTTTTTTTTAATAGTTCAGAAACCCAAGAGTTAAGTTCCCACCAGGAGACTCTCAGTAGATATGCAGTAAACTTGTTTGTTTATTCTTGTTAAGACAGCATTAGAATGTCCTTATTGAAAGGTAGGAGATTTTATTTATTGGTGTGAATAAATTGCAGGTTTATGATTTCAAAACGGAAGGAAACATAATCACAATCAGGCTTTTGTAGCCTCACCCAGCTGCCTGTGTAAACTGCCAATTGATTTTCTTTTTTTTTTTTTTTTTTTTTTAATTAAAGTATTTTGTAGAACCAACTTGCAGGATATGTACTTGTAACTGCTAGCAGATTCAGTCCATCTTCAGCCCGGAGTGATGCATTTGAAGATAACTTAGAAATGGATGCAACTTTCTTGAATGAGTTAAACATACTTTATAATCGGGGAATAGTTCAGGTGATGCCTCTTTGCCCCTCAGTTGAGCTGAGTAGCCCATCGATGTGCCAGTGTGTCACAGAGTGCAGCGCTGCTGCAGGAGAGAGCGGCCCCGAACGAAGAGGCCACGTTGGAAGCATTGCTTGGGACTATTGACCCGCTTTAGTGGGAAAGTAGCATCTGAATGTTGGTAGTCACCTCTGTTCTTGGTAAGTTGGTGTTTAACAGTGCTGGCGAGGAGCTGGATGGGAGCAAGGTGTAGAGGTGGCAGCTGTCCAGGAGCTGTGTGTAGAGGTGGCAGCTGTCCAGGAGCAGTGGGACACGTGTGTCGCCTTTGCTCTTTCTCCCCTTCAAGGCGTATGCGTGTATGGGGAGGGAATTAGTGACAAAAATGGAGATTGATGGAGCCAAGCCTACGTTTCCTGTTGCAAGGAGAGTGGGAAGGGTGGTCAGCTCCTCTCTTTCCTTGGACCAGCTTCCTCAGAACTGCTGATTTTCGCCTTCTTTCCTTTCTTCCTTCCCCCAAGAGTGAGATTCATCTAGTTTTAAAATCTTTAAAACCAGAAGAGATGTCAGAACCTTGACTAATCACTCTGAGTTTCCTTTATAGTAACTGGTGAAGGTGTGGCTGAAGATTCAGGCTGTTCATCACGCCTGTCTCGAGCATGTATTTTAGGATGAGATTAATTGCTCTTTGGAGATGCTTGTATAGTCCTGTTAAGGGAGCACAGTGCAATAGCTTGGACTTCATTTGTCATCTAGGCACCTAACTTGAGGCACAGGAATTCCTTTGTTCCCTTTAAGCTCCCAAACATGGGAAGTGATACGTGAGTCCCCCCTGCACCCTGTAGCTGGCCCCCTGTGCTGTCTGGCTCGGATGTGCTCAAGTGGGGAAATTGCACTGGTGGGAGTTGCTTCTTTTCTCCCTCCTAATTGCAACAGGGCAGCTGTGAGAGAAAACACCTTTTGGAGGAAAGGTGCCCAGCAGTGCTGTACTGCTGTACTCGCTGTGGTTTGCTCAAGTGCAGCCTTTGCCAGCTTAGGGTGGTCAAGCTTTAGTTACTTTCCTTAAGCACAATGTGAAAATGGGTTGTGTCTTGTGGCTGTATAATTTGGAAGGGCATAATGAAAAAGCAACCTTCTTCCATCAGAGGTGCAACTGCCCATGAGGTGCTTTAAGTGTGTGGTGTGTCTATAGGTAGAAGAACTGCAGTGTAAGCATGATGGTTTTCCATGAGCACAAGCCTGTGTCAACCTCACATGTGCTGAGTCTCACTCTGCTTTGCCCAGGGGTTAGAGCAAGAGCATAAAGATTAGAAAACTCGGGCTCACATGGCTGGCAAGCACCATTGGTTTGATGGTATCGCACAGAGTGACCAACGGCTATTCAGAGCACCATGAATTTTGGTAATTTAAATTTCAGGTAAAAGTCTATCTCCCTCTATCTTGTTCTCCCATCTGTTTGATAGATGGAGGAAGCGTTATTGTGGAATCTCTTTGCAATTGCTTCCCTCTGCTATTTTGTGTGCAATGGAAAGCCATCCATGTGCACAAAGGTTTAAGCAATATGGGGTAAAAGAAAGGCAAAATTTTGCTAACTGTCCCTTCATTTCCCATTCAGTTCATTCTCAGGGAATATGGTTATGTGTTAACAGTTTATGCCTGCTAATAACACAGCCAGTTGGAATGGCCATCTCTTCAGGTGTCTCTGTCTACTATTTGTCCCTTGCTTTGACTTTTTGCTTGAGGTACCTGCTTTCTCTTTTTGAATTGGGTTCATTCACCTCATACATTGCCGGTCATCATCTGTGCTCTTTTTTTTTTTTTTTTTTTTTTTTTTTTTCAAAAAAAAAAAAAAAAAAAAAAAAAAAAGGGGGGGGGGGGGGAAGAAAAATGACAGCTAGGATGAAGTCATGAAGGTGATATCCCTCTGCCTAATATTGGTGCAACCTGGAGGGGCTCGGTCGGGCCCCAGAAGACGCAGCAGTGGATGCCTACGTGCCCACACTGCAGTGCCTTGGCACGGCTGTGGGTAATGCATGCGGGCACGATTAACTGTTGTCTGCAACGTGATTTATGCATTGGCAAGGAAAACGGACGGAAATGCCTGCCAAGCTCTTTGTATGGATTTGAATGCAGCTAATGTGTTAAAATATTTTTTAGATAACTGTGTCAAATTGTGAATAAAACGTGATGCATCTGGCATACATCAAGCTCCAGATAACTCCGTCAACAGCAGAAGTGGATTTCAGCACCCTCCGTGCTTGCCCCCTCCCCCAAGAGGAGCCTTTGACTGATAGAAATTGCACAAACATAATGCTGCCGGAATATAAATAGCAAATGGTGAGTTGTGACTTAGTGCCAATTTCCTCTCTGATGGTCTGTTGGCTGATGCAAATATTCATGCAGAGCACAGCAGCGGGCAGCTTTTCTCCTCGCTTCTTTCAGTGTTACCTTCTCATCTAGTTTTCTGATTGATCCTGGAGATGCTTCTTCTCTTCAGCTTGCCTGGCTTTTGTAATTCTGGTCGTGTTCTCCGGTCGTAACATCTTCATGCGGTTCACACTGAATTCACTTTGTGGTAATTTCAGCTTAGAAGATGGTGGATGATATCCGTGTGTAGGCATTGCTCAGTATGCAGGGGCTGGTTCTCCATGCGTTAAGGGGAACATCTTTTGTTCTTGAAGGCTCTTCACTTTTCAGTGCTTCATTGCCTGGTGCAGATGCTCAGTTTAATTCCCTTCTGTTAACTAACTTCCATCTTCTCAGTTCTTCTTTTCTTAGAAAACACCCTTTTTTTGACTCTTCTAAGCACATACTTCATACAGTTCTTCATAATGTGTTGTTGCAGAGATCTCTTTTTAGTCTCTTTACAATCAGCTCTGACAAAAACAGCCTATATTGGATTTGAAATAACTATATGTTAGGAGAACAACTTCCCTTTCCGCTTATTGACATGGATGAACCAGAGCCTCAGTCGGGCAAAAATATGCAGTAACTGGAGTTCTGGAAATAAGCTGGGTTACATACAATAACACCTGAGACAACGAGATCCAGGAGACTCCTCAGGGAGTGTTGCCTGTTGTAACTAATCTCAGATATCATAATTTTGAATTGAAAGAGAATTGAAATGGGAGGGATTTGACTTCTGTATGGCAAAAATACAATGTCATTATTTTAACAGTCTATGAAAGAAAATTCTTACTGGAATTATAAAAGAAACTTTTCACATAGTTCCTGTTCTAGCATTGGATTTGTAGTCCAGCCAAAACCAAGCGCAGCAAAGCGTTTCACATTCTTAAATGTTATGGAGTAATTTAGAAAAACTTCTGCACCCCCAAAAATAAGTGCTGGAAGCTGGCATAGGAAATGCATTTCATGAAGCACTTGAGCACTCACTCCTATAGACCCACAGAGTGATAAGGGTCTTTTGAGGTAATCTGGTTCAGCCATTCACTCAAGGCACGGCCAGCTACGAGCGGGTTACTCTAGATCCATAAGAAGGCACTTCAGAAATACTAGCTGTAAGGATTCGGGTGCACAAGAGTGCTTATGGTTTTTGTGGTTTGGGGATATATTTATATATATATATATATATATGTATGTTTAAATTTTTTGCTTGAGAGGTTTGGTTGAAGTTTAGAGTTATCAGCTGAAGATCCATCACTTTTAACTATGTGTCTGGCAACTGAGGTAAAAGGCTTCAGGTTTCTGCTTGGCAAAGAAGTGTTTGCCACCACATCTGTGTACTGAGAAAAAAAAGTAGGTAGTAGTTATTTAATAGTTATTTAATAAATATGAGACACGTCGTAAGCTTGCTTATACTCTACATCTAATGTTTGACAAACTTTCAGATTTTCTTTTTAATTTTTTACTTTGTGTCAAAGACTGACTTTGTCTGTGTATGATTGGAAAGACACTGGATTCTTCTAAAATAGAAGAGCATGGGGGGCGGGAAATAGGCACCTTGTCAGAATTGCTGATGACGTCACACCGTGTTTTACTTAATGATTCTGTTGGTCTGGAAGAGCCAGGTAGAAACATGAGGCCTGCAGGAGCTTTGTGAAGAGCAGAGATGTCACAACTGCAGCTGAAGTAAACAAACCAAACCAAGCCCGGAAACTCCAGTGCAGTACTTGTGGATTCACACTGTATAGGGAACAGCAAGGTTTTTCATCTTTTTATATAAGGTCAAACTGGATTGCTCCTGTTAGACTAAAGCAGAACCTAAGTGTTGCCATTTCTTTTAATGTCTGTTCCGTGAAATAAATATATTTGAACAGGTACAAGCCTTTCAGTGTAAAGGTCAGTTCTCTGCAGATCATTTTGGATCCATACAGCGTGCTTTTCCTTACAGGGAAGAGTGCATGTGCCCAAGTAACAGAGCTGAGGAATGGCACAAGGTTATTGATGAAGCAGTGGCTGAGGAGATGATTTTGGAAGGATCAGTTAATACTGTTACTGCCAGTTGCATTGAAATGGCTTGTTTTCCATACAGGTATAGCTGGTTCAAACAGGAGTGACAGTGAGGGGGACAAATTTCAAAGCCTGAGGTGCAGATGGGGGATGGGGATGTAGATGTGAAAGCGTTGATCATTTCCCCTCAAATATTTTGTAATTAAGCAAATAGATAATTTATTTGAACTTGTAAAAATATTAAAAAAAAAAGAAGAATTAGGATAGAGAAAAGTTGGAAGATAGGAAAATGATGTTAGATCTGTTCACGTGCCTAATACAGAAAAGGCTTCCTGCAGCCACCTTGGTAATATTTTACTGAGAGTTAACTGAAAGCCAACTCCTTCAGCATGCTAGGAAAGTTCATTACTTTCTAGCCACTATCTGTGAATGAACTATTTGAAAAAAAGTGTTTTTGAAAGTAATAGAAAACAAGAAAATAAAAAATGTTTTTAAATTTGTAATTTTGGAGGCCATATAATATTTTGAATTTATCATAAATGGACAGTGACACTAAAGTTGCACAAATGGATTAAATAAAATTAACAGAAACTCATAAGCACTTTTGAATCAGTTGATATGTTTACATGGGTAGTATTAAAATTTCTATTCCAAATGACAGAGAGCTTGTATCAGGAGATGCTTATTTTGGGAATACCTGGCTAATCTGCTGGGAATTATGAATATAATAGTTACAATAATTTTTTCCTTCGCCTTGGGTTTCAGGCTGCAGTCACGGAGTAGACCTGCACTGGTAGCCAAGGGGAGCAGGGAGAGAGGTGCAGCACTGCGTCTGTGGGTGTTTTCCATGCCACTTAGCTAGAGATCCCACTAACAACTGTGTTTTAGGCTGTTCCAGCGAAGCCTCTTGAGATAAATCTGACTTGGCGAGCAGCCCTGAGCTTCAGTACCTGCCTTTCTGGCCGTTGGGAAGGGGGCTGCTCCCTCATCCTCTTCTGTTTATGACTACGCACTGAAAATGTGGCAACTCTTTTAGCCTGGCAGATGGCAAACATGAACTTTATTTTCTTTTTACGTTTTTATACATCCTGCCCCCCATAAAGTTATCTCAAAAAAAATCCATAAATATCCTGCTGAGTCAGACTGGTCCATCTGACCCAGTATTTGTTGCCCATGTTAGCAACATGAGCTGGCCTCTCTGCTATTCCCTCATCATCCTGCAGCATCCAAAAATGCCGTAGTAGAGGTGCCGGAGGTACCGTGTGACATTCACATGCGAGTCTGTTGTCCGTGATTCTCTCCAATCCCTTTTGAACGTGCTGGTGCTCTCTGCCTTGGGAGTCTTCTGTGGCTGCAAGTGCCAGCAGTTGGTTGCTAGATGAGTAGAGCAACAGCCTCTTTTACCTGCTCTAAAACAGAGTCATTAGTGTAAAGAGTTGTTTCCTCTATTGATGTTTTGTATGGCTTGAGCTTTTGAAAGCACGTCACCAAGAAAAAGGTCAAGTTAATGTTACTGGGGACGATGATGTTGTGGTGAATAATAGTCTTGGTTGTTGACTCAGTAGCAAAGCGGCACATGAAGAGGGGTCTGTTTGTGGAAAGACAAGTCTGCTTCGGTGACAGATCAAATGCAGGCCCAAGTGATGGAGGGAAAGAAGAGGAAGAGAGGCATTTGAAGGTGCAGAGGTATAGGATGCGAATATATGAGCCAGAAAATTGAGAGGCTTACACGTAGTCTATAGATAATGAAGTAGCTCACAGAAAATCGTGCAGAACTGTTAAATTAATCATACTTAATTTGAGCTAAAAGCTTTTTCTCAGATAATACTAAGGCACAGTTGCATACAGATTGGTGAAGTTGTGTGTGCAGCCATAGCATAACATTCTGTTCCTTCTTCTCCATGTTGCATGCAATGACAGAATGAGACTGGTCTCTATTTTTGGCAATTTTAACATAAGCATCAAGAACATAAACATTATTTATTTACCTTGTAAGTAATATACTGAATATGAATTGTAATATTTTCTAATATATTATAATGAATGATTCAATTAAAAATTCGTGAAATAAGCAAATTGGCACAAGCAGTTACAGAGGTCCCAAAATAAAAGACACTTGAACAGTAAACCTAAAGCTAAAGTGATGGAGGGCACCTTAAGCAAGCTGCATGCTTTTAAGCATTTCAAGCTCCATAAGTTCAAGAAAAAAAAGAATAGAAAAGGAAGATTAATGCTCTGAGTTCTCAGAATGGGGAAAGGATTTTTTACTCCTCCGAGCACAGTGTGATGGAACAAGTGAAGGAGCAGGCTTGTCCGGTGACTTTGCTTCTGTTCGTTGCACCTTTCTGCTGCCCTAGGCATTGAGCTTGGTGTCTCCCGAAGCCCAGCCCCCAGGGAGGCGCAGGGAAGAGCTGCCGTGGGATCCTGGGCATTGCTCTCATGGTTAGGTTGCTCTCGTGGTGAGATCGCTGACCTTTGCAGAGGAGAGGAACGAAGGCCCTGCCTGGCTCGGCTGCCTTCTCCAGAAGGACAGGAGAAGAGAGCAGTTGGAGTAAGTAAGGTTCCCAGCATCCGGCTGAAATTACCATGGCAGAAGTTTCGGTCCGGACCAAATCTGAGAGACGTGGCAACAATAAAACCAAGAATTGACAATGCTAGTCCTGCTTCTATGCTTTCATTTTCAGTTTCTCCATAATGCAGTATTTGAGATAATGACATTGAAAGGCAACGTTTTTGTTCAAAAACAAAAATGGATTTTTTTTCTTTTTAAGAGTGGAGGCATTTTCACCTTTGCTACATTAAAAGCTTTTACTGAGCCAAGCTCAAGCTAAGTATGATGCGAAGTCAATAAAACTTGCAAGTAGCTCCAAGGTTTTTCAGGCTTGCATGAACTGCATGCCTTTGTCCTGATGGAGAGTGTTTAGCTTGAAGGTTAAGATGAATTAGGTGACTTTTGATTGCCCAAAGAATGACGGGTCTGTTAGTATCCTTCGTCCTGTGCTTTTGCATATGGTTCTTTCATCCATTTAGGCAGTGCCAGTAAAGAGAGAGAACTGTTTGAAGAAGGCACTACAGAGCACTCTGTCTCTCATCCAGCAACAGCTGAATACTTTATGGGAGTATATTAAGTCTTTGACAGGAGAAGGTAGCCAGCTGGCTGCTGCAGCAGGATGTTCTTATTCTCCCTCGCAACCCAAAAGGAGAAGTTGGCAGGATGCCTGCTGAGCTCGCTGTGGAAGAGGAAAGGCACAGAACTCCTACAGTATTTTAACTAGGTGGGCTATTAACCAAAAAAAGGGTGAAAAAAAAAAAAGGATATTCACACAAAACCTGGCACATATTTCAAGTCTTCTTTGGCCACCAACTGGACAGCGGTAAAGGGCAAACTTTTCCACAAGTAATTGCCACCCAAAGGCCTGAGTGGTTTGAGATCACTTAGCATTTGCTTGCCCAAATGTTGCCAACAAGGAGAATTGCTAACCCAGGATTTGTCTCGCTTGACTTGGCCCGCAGAGCGATGGTGCCTCACTATTTAAAACAGGGATGTGACAGCTCTACAAAATCTGGAGTCTGGAGATGGTTTTATTGCCCTTTTTTCTCCTAGTGGTTGCCCTTCAGGCCAAGATGGCAGTGTAGGTTACCAGGAAAATTGAAAAGGATGCACATTGCAGTTGGCAGGTTCAGAAAAGAGACTGCCCAAGAACTGTGCTCAGCATTTCATTATGCCATAGTTTAAAAAAATGTTAGCTACTATCTAGTAAATCTTTCATTAAAAAACAAAAACAAACAAGCTGGTAAAAACATCTGTAAGGTATGAGAGCGTC
>NW_010589581.1:277503-291253 GCF_000705375.1 Tinamus guttatus
GAGGAAAGACTAAGCGAGCTGGGCCTGTTTAGCCTGGAGAAGAGAAGATTGAGAGGGGACCTTATCAATATGTACAAATATCTGAGGGAAGAATGTAGGGAGGATGGGGCCAGGCTCCTCTTGGTGGTGGCCAGTGACAGGACAAGGGGTAATGGGTACAAGTTAAAACACAGGGGGTTCCACCTCCATGTGAGGAAGAACTTCTCTCCTGTGAGGGTGACAGAGCCCTGGAACAGGCTGCCCAGAGAAGCTGTGGAGTCTCCTTCTCTGGAGATCTTCCAAATTGCCTGGATGCCACCCTGTGCCATGTGCTCTAGGTGTCCCTGCTAGAGCAGGGGGGTTGGACGAGATGGTCTTTAAAGGCCCCTTCCAACCTCAACCATTCTGTGTGATTTTCGTTCCTCAAGCAATTAGCTCAGACATAGGTATGTATTTTGGTGGTGGGTGTACAAACACACTCCAGGCATTGGAGCCAGGCATTGAACTCCAGGCATTTAAATGAAACGCACCCTTAGGTTTTTGCCAGTATTATTTTGCAGCCCATTCTGCCCTGCGAGGCTTCACTGAACAAACTGGCCCTTGAGCCACTGTGTGGATGCACTGTGTTAGCACTCCAGGAGAAGATGCTCACAGAGGCTCAAAGGACAGGCCGGATCTGGGCTCTGTGTTTACAGATGCTCTTCGATGACCTCTGCTTTATTTTGGAATGGATCATCTCCTGCATTCTTCAGAAGTACTGAAAAGCATTAAAGATAAAGGCATCAAAGATAAATTCAGAGTCCCATATGGATTTTTGATGCTGGATTTTTTTTGTGTGCTCCAAAAGTATTTGAAACATACATTTCCTAAGGGTTCAGCCATAATTTTATTATCCAAAGTATTTGTAAACTCTACGAATACATAGTCATACTAAGCCTCCATGTGCAAGACCCAGTACACAGTGATGAAGGAGACTGAATATCCATGTGGTCTGGACTGAATCAGTGTTTTATTGCTGTGAATGGACTTCCTTTTGCTCCCTCCCCCTTTTTTTTTTTTTCTTTTGTTTTAATGATCTCTTGTGAAGGCTTGGGAAGAAACCTGATTGCTGGTTTCAGTTTACCTGCCTACCTCTCCCAAAGTGACAGAATTAAAATAAGCTCTGATATTTGTATGCTAATTTGCAGTGAATTAAATGCACTGATTAAAAACAACACTCCTGACCCCTAAATGAACTGGTTAAGGCTGTGGTTTGGCATTACAAACTGTTGTAATGGAGGCTGTTTTTTAGCCCTATCTTAGTGTCTGCTTATCCTCTTCACAAAATTAAAGTTTATTCTGGCACAGGTTGATGCAAATAACCGGTCTCTCCCAAAACAGCAAAACTATTCAGAGGTGGGTGAAATCTGTCATTCCGTAAGCTTTGTTAGAAGTCACACTGTCAACAGTTGAGAATATGGGAATGCTCTGTGTGAGCAATATAGATGTGACAACACAAATTGAGACCTTCAAGGTACCTTTTCCTTTGGTCAAGCCTATGATATCTTCCTCGCAGATGTATTCAAACTGCTTGCAGAGTTGTTTGAGCTCCTAGTCCAATTCTGTGGGCAAAGGATGAATGGGTTGAGGGGAGGGCTGGAAATTTATGGTGCTTTTTCCATTGCTCCGAAGAGAAGGAAAGAACACAGCTCAAGTTTCTCTTTGCAATTTGAAGGAATTTCAGCGCTTGTTTTCAGACTCCCAACTGCTTGAGGCTTCAAAGCCATGGATGTGTGAAGGAGGGGAGGGGGGATACGCAGCAGCGCTAATCTTCTGTTAGCATAAACCTGAGGGTGGAAACCCCCATCTGTAGGAAAACATTTGTAGTAGCAGAGGGGACATTCAAAACATGCGTTGTGTTCGCTCAGAAGCAGGTCATGAAGCATAAGGACGCTGCTATCCTTAGCAACACCGTTAGCAGGTTTGGATTCAATATTCACTTTTTGAATCTACAGTTCCTTTTTGATTTTGCTTCCAGGAAAACTAAGTATTATCTTACAGTGTCTATGGGCAGTTTTTCTCACTGAGAAATCTGCAGGCAATGCATGATAAGGAAAACATTTTGAAGAAAAGCAGATATGGGGGGAGATAATTTTTCTTTTTATACCTGCAATTTCACTTGGAGGAAGAACACAGGGAGCTTTAATTGCTTATTTTTACTTTAATTGCTTATTTTTTCTCTAATCCAAGGACCGAGAATGCCTCTATGTGCCTTCCTCCCATTTTTTTACTATGTGTGTTGTCAGACTTCTGATGTCTCCAGCTGAAAAAGGAAATTAAGCTCAAATCCCAATTCCGTCTGTTCTTTTGTATCGCAGCACTTTCTCACAACAGGGCAGCTACTTGAAACTGAGGAGGAATGCATTACCAGTTTGTCTCCAGCTCGTGCTAGCCACATGGGAAAACCTCAAAAGCGGAGATAAAATCTCGACCTTAGTTTGTTTTGTATTTTTTTTCTTTTACATGTGGGAAGAAGCATTATCAGACTTAAAGAAATACTTTACTGGGTATGGGAACTAAAATTATTTGCTTCTGAGAGGGAGGTAGTTGTGCTGTAGCCTTTTGTGATAAATTTATATTTGTGAGTTGGTTTAAAGGGTTATGTTTAATGTGTGAAATAAACATGGCTGTTACTAAAATGTCGTATTTCGCTTGTACAGTTTAATAATCTATTCAAATTACACATCACTGAGCAGTAAGAGCTTTTTATCTTATATTAATAAAAGATTAATATTGTATTAATACACTATATAAAGAGAGGGTGAAAGAGCACATGAGTATTAGCATGTAATATTGCATTAACCTAAGTGTAGCCATTCTGTGGTGTCACAGAGTTAGGATGATGCCTGTAGACTAAACTCCATCATGGAAATGTGTGGGGAAGCAAGAAAAAACACAGCTATCTAGGAAGCCGCTCTCCCCTCTTCCTCCCAAAGCCTTGTCTGTGTTTAACACCAATCCCTTATGTTGAGCAGGTATCCGGCGATGCTGTTGGGAGGAACTGGGAGACCGCCTTTCTCTTTGCATCTCTAATGAGCAAAATAACATTATGAATGGTCCCCTTGGCAATGCTCCTGCTTTTAACTTGTGGGTAAATTAATTTGCAGAATGTTTTTCAATTTAATTACCTCCATCTACCTGCTTTCTTTACATGCGCCCATTATAGCTACGGCTGACTCCGCATAGCAGAGCTGCTCTGTGCCGGTGCCTGCTGCCCTGTGCCTCCTCCCAAGCTTTTTCGTACAGAGAGAGTGAGGGTTGTGTCGTGGGAAAACCTGTTCGTTCAACCTGTCTCATGGAAATACAGAGAGAGCACTATCCTTAGCTGGAAGAGAAATCCCTGAATGCATTTGATTACTTTTATTGCTCTAGACTTCGGGCCAGAGGCCTCAGCAGCGGGGAGTGCAGTCCAATGCATGGAGAGTTGAGGGAAGGGAGCTCATCTGAAAACCTGCCAGATGTAGAAGATAATTATTTAGGTAAACAAAGATAGTGGGATCCTTTTCAGGAAGCTTTCAAAGACACCCATCAGTAAATGTGTGAAAGCCTGTGACACTTCAGGCAGTTCCTGTGTTGGACTGGATGGACTGGATGCCATGCATGTGTTGCACAACAACATGGAATTACCTACAGGAGAGAATTCTTCACAGATTTACAGGTATTAGAGGTGTCACTTTTTTAGAAATAAAAATTTTAAGCGGTGAAACCTTTGAAGAATATATCATAGAAATCATAGAAATCACAGAATTCTTAAGGTTGGAAGGGACCTCTAGAGATCATCTAGTCCAACTCCCCTGCACACGCAGGGTCACCTAGAGCACGTGGCACAGGACTGCATCCAAGCGGGTTTTGAAAATCTCCATCATGCCAAAAAAAAAAAAAAAGTGGACTAGGAAAGGAATTTTTTTTACAGGACTAGATGTAAGACTCTGGAGAAATTAATAAATTCACTTTCATTTTGCATCTTTAAACTGCTTGGAAGTAAGGCTCATGACTGAACTGGCATAGCTTTCAGTTCTCTGACTGTTATAAGAGGTGTATTTTACAAAGTATGTTCTAACACTTAGGAGTTAACATTGAAAATAATTCTTTGCATTTTGGAGTTATTAATTATACACATATGTATAATTTATACATTAAACACCTGCAACACCCTGACAAGTGGTGTTGGGCACAGTGGACAGGAATATAAAATTCCTGCGTAGTTTTCAGATTCATAAATTATGTTCTGCTTTTGCCTTTGTTCATGATTTGCAAAAGGAAAGAGATAGGGAGATGTGACTGCTGGAGTCACACTAAGTTGGTACCAGAGCTGTGAAAAATAAGTGGTTCCTGGGGGTTTACCTGAGTGTAATAACCCCCCGAATAACCATTTTCTCTAATTCGAGAAAATTAGGGAATTTTCTAGCACAGTTCCTTACCAAAGATTAAGCACTGGTGTTCACTTCTAACAGTGAAAGTTGTTGGAAGTGTCAGTGTAGTCCCATGGAAGGAGGCCTCATAATGTGCAAAATCATCTGGTATAAAACATGTTTAGGCCTGGTTAGGACTTTGTTCCCTATAGCACTGCTAAGCTTGGGTTTATCTCATGTGCCCTTTGTTTGGGATGCTTTTATTCAAAAAACAGTCTCTGATTAATCATAACATTTACTCAGACCCACTGTTTAATATGCCTTTCTGTTATTTTTTTCCCGGCTAGCAAGAACATAAGGCCCTGCAAATGCCCCTTTGCTGCAAAAATCCTGTTCCAGGAACCCAAAGCAAACCAGCTCAAAGATTTTTGTCACAAACACTCTGAATAACTGTTTTAGTAAGTCAAAAATGCAGGATTACTAACTCCATTGATTATTTTTGTCCCATTAACCTTGAACTACTAAAACAGCCAGTTGTTGCTCTTTTTGATGCAAGCAGAAACATAGCGGGCATCAGCGACTAATGGGCTAATTTGCCTTCCCTGTCGCTAGTCAGATTTTTCTGTTCTACTTTGGTACCTGATGACATTTACAGACCTAAATTCTTGGGTGGCAGGTGCACTGTGACTGTCAAAAATATGAAATGGAGATCATACTTGAATGCTCTAGAAAGGGAACCAAAAATGCAAGCCCCAGACAAATTATCCGTATAATTTGATACTATTAGCAGCTGTTGCCAGCTTATGGCAGACAAGTTTTTCAAAGTTGCACGTTAATAAACCATTCTGTATCCGTCTACCTCATTAGTTTGCTGTTTAAAATACTAAAATCAAATATCGTTCTTTTGGGATATCTTTTTCCTAGTGTGGTATAAAATACTCGGATTGCTTATGAGTTTTTTCGAAGTGTACAAAAATATGTTCCAAACACTGAGATGTATACATGCTTTTTCATATTAAGGGGACATGGAAGTCATTCTTTTTTCATTACAACCCCCCTTTTTTGTGCAACTGGATCATCTGTTATTTAAGCATTTCTATCTGGAAATGTTCTGCTGGATTAAGCTCCCAATGAAATGACATTTATTTCATTTTTAAGTGAGAGGGAAATACAGCCGTAAACAGGAATCTTCAGCTTTGTGGGTCTTGTTCCCCGCTCCAGTCCCTGCCAAACCATTGGTTTCCCACCATGTTTCTGTTTTTCGAGTATCCATCAGTTACAATTTCATGAGTTCTCACTGCTGGCAGTAACACACATGTTTTCATTTACTGCATTATGGATATTCTCTAGACAACCCGTCTGTTGAAAAGAAATTAATCCCAGCAGTGAACTGAGATACTGAATTCTCAGCAGTTTATGAATTCGTGCTTTCATGTTGAGTCTATTTATATCTGGATTGAATTAATTTGAATATGTAACCAGGTGGTTGTGGTTACATCTTTTATTATCTATTCTATGTGAAAAAGCTAGCAGAATGCAACTGTGGGATGGAAAAAGTCAGTAAATGCAATTGGGAAATACAACATTATATGGTTGAAAATTCGATTTCTGGTTTTCTCATTTTTGTTTATAATTTCAGGTATGGCCAGGGTCAATATATGTAGAATATATGTAATATGTTACATATATTACATATATTCTACATATATTCTAGAATATGTAGAAACCAGAATAGCCAAAGCAAGGCATATTAGGCACAACTTTTAGATCTGACTCACAATAAAATTTCACTGAAGATAAAGCAAGTTAGGAGAGCAGTAGCAAAGAGTAAGTTATGCTTTCTTATTTTTTAATTGTCCTCTGGTCCCATCTTAGCAGCAGTAGAAAGTCGGGAATTACCCTGACAACATTTGCCCATTACCCTGGGCAACCTATTTTGAAGGAGAAGAGAGACATTGTAAGGTAACTTGCAAAACCTGTTTCATCCAAAGCTGCAAATTCAATGTCAGCAGGGTTGTGCTTTTTATCTGCTGGTTCCCTTCTCTGAATATTTGAAGCTGATGGCTCAGGGAAGAGATGGACTTAGTGCTCAAGTGCATTTTACATTGAGTGAAGAAAGTAGAAAGATTTAAGTTTGTTTCTGCTAGCTGTTAAGCACTTTAAAAGTACCTAATCAATTTTCTTCAAATTGGATTGCTCCTTTTAAGAGCAAATTAGCTTAAAATGCAATTTCTGTCTTCAACGTTCTTCTTTACTATATTTTACTGAGATGGGTGATAAAGAGAAAGGTTAAAAGATTTTAAGATCTAAACCCTCAGGTTTTTTTTGTGCAATTTGACAGAATTGAGTAGCGAAAACTGGAGAAACTCGCAAGCTTTGAATATTGTGAAGGAAAGTAAAAACTCAGTTGGTAAATACTTTGGCCTTCTATAAAGTCCCAGTTCTCCCTGTTGCTGTGCTGTTGCTTGGCCATGCCTGCTGGGCCACAGAGACTGAAGAGCTTTTCCCACGCGGAGATGGTGGGAGCGACTCCTGAGATATCCCCTTCTGCGCCCCAAGACGTCCCCATCAGAGGTTGCTCTCGGAGGACACCACTGAGCTCCTTTCTAACACCAAGCAGTGGCTGTGTCAGTTCCCCTTTGTGGGACAAGACGGAATGCTGGCCGAAACGCCGCTCTCTTCTCTAGCGTTTGCGCTCACACTGATTTTTACACAATCGCAGAATGGTTGAGGTTGGATGGGACCTCTAGAGATCATCTAGTCCAACCCCCCTGCTCCAGCAGGGACACCTAGAGCACGTGGCACAGGGTGGCATCCAGGTGGGTTTTGAAGATCTCCAGAGAAGGAGACTCCACAGCCTCTCTGGGCAGCCTGTTCCAGGGCTCTGTCACCCTCACAGGAAAGAAGGTCTTCCTCACATGGAGATGGAACTTTCTATGTTTTGACTTGTACCCATTACCCCTTGTCTTCCCTCCTGAGGGGAATTTGTCATTTATGATGAATTGCTTCTAGCTATAGCCTTGAAATGTAGGCTGCCTTTCCGTAGAGTTTATGATGAATTACTTCTAGTCTTGAAATGTAGGCTGCCTTTCCGTAGATGACAAGCTGCCTAGAATCAAAAGTTTTTAAAGTGTTTAAATAAATAGCTGCGTAGTTTTTTTTCAGAGAAGCATGTGGACACTGCATTTAAATAAATATAGCTAGTTTAGCTTTTTTAGAAGTAAGAATTGTGCATAGCTGGAGGATTTGCAATCTGTTTTAGAAAGAGTTCTGTTGGTTTCTTTTTCTGTCTATTGATTTAGCAAATTTCTTTTTATCTAATGGCTAATATATGCGCGAGGAATATCTTTCTAATCCCTTGTGTCTGAGGGGCAGAATCTCTTTTCATATGTGTTTCCCAGATCAGTCTCAATCAAGATATTCTCTTCTATCTTGAGTCAATATACAAATAAGAGGAGAACTCCTGCAGTTTCATTTTGCAGGTGATAAAGTGAAAGGAAGCTATAGGATGGTTTTGATGTTAAAACACTAGGATGACTTTTTTCCCTGCTATATATACAGCATAGTAGATATGTGGTGGATAAAGCTGCACAAGAGAGTTTGAGAGTCCGCCTGCTAGACTGTGATCTCTCAGGAAACTTGTGATTTTTCTTTGATCTAGAGGACCTTATAGTGTATTCTGGCTTTCCTTTTGCAAGTGGCTGTATTCGAATGCAATCTGAGTTTTTGATAGTTATTTATCTATTCCTGGTTGTTCCTTCCTTGAATTAAGTAATTTCCCAGGGAACAGCTGGGGCATGGTGCAGTGTTCTCTTACAATGTGCAGAAACACATTAAACAGTAATGTATTTTGAAGAAACTAATTTTATTATCAATAACTCCTGATTTTTCAGAAAGTACCTTTCCATACCTTGTGGCAATGGAGAGCGGCGCAAACCTTGGCATCCCTCCCTTCAGCCCATGAGCTGCAAAAAAAACTGCAAAACCCTCCCTGGCTAAAATCTGAACTAAAAGTTCGGCAAAGTTGTACACCATCCTAAGGGCTTCTGTACCATCTTCTCATTCTGCTCTAATATTTAGTGCAATGCCTTCTCAGTTTAAATAAATAAAGAAATCCTCAGTGATTCCAGAGGTCCTCTTTGAATTCTCTGGTTTCTGTGGGAATGTCAGTAGGATCTATCTCCAGATTCTGCATGAGAGAGTGTGTGCAGGGCAGGCTAAAGTGCTGCCTGGAAATACAGTACAATGTAGAACGTGCACAGAGCAAAATCAGGTTATTCGGGGTGGCCAGTTCTGATTTTCTCCCAACTAATCAAGTGTGTGCTTGGGGAGCGGGAGCAGGGGGAGGGTGTCGTGTAGTAGTTTTACAGCTTTCAATTGCAGACACAATTCTGTAAATATAGAAAACAAGCATAAATATTCTGTAATAGAGATCTGTGAAAACCTTATTCTTTTAGTTTTCTAGCTAAGACTAGAATGGCAAGACAGGGAAAAAATGCGTGTTCATGAAGCTGATGAATGACCCTAGGCAGATCTGGAAAAAAAGGCATTAATTGCTTGCACACCAATTAAAAGATAAACGGCCTACTTTTTATTAGCTAAGTGTAATAGTGTTTCTTATCAGCAAATTAAATATCAAGACAGAAAGAGAGCATTTCTTAATTTTTTTCAGCGGCTATTACATAAACATTTCAATACACCTATTGAGAAGACAACAAATTAGTGAGTGGAGCAGCTCTAAATCCTCTTGTTAGTGCTGTTATTGGCATCGGCTTTTTTTTCCCTGTGTTACCACTGTGCCTTAGAAGAGCTTCTAGCTTTGAAAAATGTTTAGCAGATGGACCACGTGAGTAAAAAAGCACTCAACGTGGTGTAACAAAAGCTCTGTTCTTTTCAAGGCACTGCTGTGTTGTGCTTCTCTCTCAAAGTTAAAATCTCACACTGCTAGTGCTGTCAGCAAGGTCTTTTTTTTTCCTGCCAAATCAATCAAATCATGTGTCCTTTAAAAAGAAAAATCAATTTAGCCCATTAATTAGCTGAACTCGTTATAGTGCCTGAAGGCCAGAATCCTCATTTCCCCTAAGATTTTCTTTAAAAACACAAACTCAAATGCAGCACTCACATCTTGTCATCCAGAAGGACAGGATGTGTAATCTTTATCTGATACAAACCCCTGCTCTAATTAGATATTATTGTGATTTTTGTTATTTTCTGTCACACGTTATGTACAGACCCTTCAGGAAGCTGATGTTTGCTGGTGTTTGGGCAAAAAGTTAGGACATCAAGCTACAAAAATGTTGCACCTGCTTATTTATTTTTTTCTCATTGCTACGTGAATTTTAAATTTCTCAGCCTTTTAAAAATATATGAAATCTAGATTACCAGCTTGTAAGTAAATTAGAAAGAAAGAGTTGTTGTTATATGAAAATGAGTATGTTGTATCTGCATATTCTTAGTTACTAATTCTCTTCCACAGCTGTTAAAAAGCTCTGTGAAGAGAGTAACGTTTATAGTGAAGTTCTCCTTTACGAGCATAGCCACTTGGTGACAGTAATAATGAAATGTATTGCAATGGACATTTGGAGGAATTTGTCTTCTGAAGCCACTAAATGGTACGTTTAGTGTGATCTGAATGGCCTTCGAGAATAGGGGCAGTAAATTCACCTCCAAGTCAAAGCTCTCCACAGAAAATACCAGCTAACACTAGTCGAGTATCTTATACTCCACGAAGCAGAAGGAATCCAATTACTATTCAGCCAGACAATGTAAAGGCTTGTGTGTCTCCGGTTTCACCACCAGCAGAGCTCAGCGAAGGCAGCTCCCGTGGAGAGGCCTGCCAAGCTTCCAGGGAGCTCGGCGTGTTAACCACCATGTTGGTAACGTCAGCAACTCCATAGCACAGTGGATTTCTTGGTCGCTGAGTCTGCCAACTACATGCTGTAGGAAAGGAAACTTGGGCATCGTTGCACCAGGGCACACTGCAACGGGTGCATCCAGGGCACGGGTTTTGGGTGTGCTGGTAGCTGCTCACAGCTGACAGCTTCTAAAACTTGCACGTGAACCGAGCGGGGTTGACCCAAGTCACGCGATGGGCTTGGCAAAGTAGAAGGATCCCATTGGAAAACAAGAAAACAACGCCTAAATGCTTATATCAGCTGAGCCACCCTATTTTTCTTCTGACCCTAGCATGAACGTAGGATGAATGAGTAGGACCCTAGTATGAATGTGTAGGACGTGTGTAGGACTCCCCTCTCTAAAGATTAATTTTGAAAAGTCGTCACTGATCCAGGTTAGTTTTTGATTAGAAGGGATATATGATTAAAGTAGTAGATTCTTGCTGAAGACGCTCCGCCAGGGTAGCTTTTCATCACTTTCTCTTGTCGTACTCTTAGAAGGATTCAGTGCCTTGATTTGCTCTTCAACATGTCTGTCCTGAGCAGTGTGGTTGTTCTAATTGTTTATTTTTTAGGGGTTCACCTGGCTTGCCATGCCTAAAAATAAGAAAGAAAAAAAGGAAACCCTAACCACTTTTTTATCCTTAAGTGTGTGTTAATCACTCAGATACTTTCCTCTAAGGAAATTCAGCCTTGAGCATCGTTTAAGGAAAACTCATAACTCAGCAGTTGCTCTGACCAGGCAGATGCCAGTAGGATTCTGCATAGCCACTCGCAGAGCAGGCTGTGGGATTGGGACTTAAGATTCATTAAAACCGTTCAAATATTAAAATCACATGTAGCAGGAAATGGGGAAAAAAATGGAAACCACAATAATTAAAAAAATGTGGGGGTTTTGTTTCTTTTTAGCTTACAAGTAAAGAAAAGCATTTACAGAAATATTCTCAGACTTGCCAAGCCGAAGAGTTTAACATCCAGTTGGAAAGACTTAGAAATTGTGTTGGTAGTTCTTATGTACATATTTTTTTTAATTCTTCAAGCTTTTAAACTTTCCCTGACCTTCCAGGCAATGAGAGCTATGAACTGAAGGATGCAACTTGCAGGTCATGTGGAATATTCCCATGAAGATTCTCCACCTTCCTCAAGTGCCTTCCCTACCTTTCCACAAGTCTCAGGAGTCTCTCTCATCCTTTTCTCTCCTGCCTGTTGCAGAGAATTCCAAAGGAGTTGCTACTGGGCTGACTTTCTCCCTCCCACATTGGGTGTGGAGTAGTGCATGGACTTGGGCAAAATTCAGAATTGGGTCCACTTTGGAATTTACTGACATGGGCAAGATTTTGTAGTTATACAGTAATAGCTCACACTGGTATCTCTTAGACAAGTAAAGCGCAAACAATCCTGTTCTCACAATCTTTTTTTTTTTTTTTTTTAACTTTGGTCTCTTCTTAGGCAATGCAAACTAGAGCAGACATGGTACAGTTCTACTTAAAAGGAGTATCTGTACTGGGTAATGATCTGTGATAGTATAAATTAAAAGCTTGTACCACCTATTGTTGCACTTTCATGACATTTTCCTGTAACACTACTACTTTAATTTGCTTTTTGCTGCATCAGGCTTTTTAAAATATGCACAATGCTTTTCATTAAGGGTGTTTGCCTGGCCCTGAGTCTGCTTCTGAATGTTTTTCAACAAAAGTAATTCATGAAATCGCAGAGATTGTCATTCGCCTTTCCTAGTTTCCAGTAAACACAGTGTAAATACTGGGGCTTCACTAAGGTTTAAGCTAAGTAATTAAGTAATGCTTAAGCTAAGTTTAAGCATTTTGCCTTTTTATGGTTTGGTAGCTCAATTGTGTGTTGGGGTTGTGAGCTAGAAAACACGTTTTATTTTCCCTGTTAACTTTCTCTAAGTTACACTGGTCTGTAGCAGAGGTCTTTCTTTGAAATTTATGAATGGAGGACACCCATTTTGGAAAAAAAGGTTTACTGTACTGTTTCATAAGCACTAGTTAATGTATCCTTGCATTACCTGAGTGGTATGAGAGGTTGTTATTCTTCACATTTTACTGATGGAGAACCACATGAGAATACTGACCTGGAAGCACAAGCTCTCTGTTCACCTCTTGACTCAGCTCATTTTTCCCAGTAGAATTTTTATCATCGACACCAGGCTAAGGTTAGGAGGGAGAGGTGCACTCTAGGAAGACTCTGTGCAGCATTTAAAACAAAAAGCAAAACACCCTCAAAATCCAAAGTAATTCAGAGAAGGGAATGTTCAGTTCTGAGGTCCTTCTCCCAAGATTTTGCCTTAAATAGTCATTGAATAAGGTCCCAAATGTGAATAAATGCTTCTAATTGGGAGAAGTCAGCTATTGTGATTTTATTGTCTTTGGATAAGTGAGAAAAACCTTTGTCTGATTTCCTACACATTGAGATGGACTGTTCTTGAGCTTAAAGAAGATCCCCCTTGATTTTCTTTAGAAGAAATCAAGATCTCCTCTGAGCTCAAGAACTCAAATCCATCCCAACAAGCAAGAAATTAAGCAAAGACAGCAGGAGGCTGCAGCGGGGAACAAGAAGTGCCTGGCTAAACTCTAACATAAAAAAGAAAGGTGGAAGGTGGAAACAGGAGCAGGTGACTCAGGAGGAATAGAGAGAGACGATCCAAATGTGCAGGGATGTGGTGAGGACAGCTGAGGCCCCTCTGGAGTTGAATCAGGTGAAGGCTGCAGAGGGCAACAGGAATGACTTCTGGAGTGGGCCGGCAGCAAAAGTAAGGCTAGAGGAAATGCAGGTCTGCTGCTGAATGGGGCAGGGACCCTGGTCACAGTGGACACAGGAGGGCCAAGCTGTTGAATGCCGCCTTCCCCTCAGGCTTTACTGGTAAGACTTGCCTTGAGGAATCCCAGGCACTGCAGACCAGGAAGAAAGGCTGTAGCAAGGAAGAAAGATTGTCTTAGAGAATACTTAAACTGGACATAGAGAGGTCCACGGCTCCTGGTGAGATGCACCTGTGGTGCTGAGGAAGCTGGAAGATCTCCTTGTAGACCCAGTTGTGTTCAGTGTATTCCAGACAGTCACCTGTATGAAGGGACAGGGCCCACCTTCAGCAAGTTTGCAGACGGTACAAAACGGGGTGGTTAGCAAAGTTCTGCCCCTGGGGAGAAATAACCCTACACACCAGGACTGACCTGCTGGAAAGCAGCTCTGAGGAGAAGGACCTGGGGTTTCTGATGGACAAGCTGATCATGAGCCACCAGTGTTCTATTGATATAAATAGTTTCTTTTTCTTAAAAGGGTGGTCAACCAGTGAAACAGGTTACGTAGGGAGGCTGTGGAGTCTGTATCCTGGAAAGAGAAATTCAAAGCTCTGACAGAACACAGGACCCCAAGGAACCTGGCCAAATTTTGAAATTGCATCAACTTGGATCTAGATTAAGTCTTGCTTTGAGTGGGAGAGCAGTGGGGCCTGTAATTTCTCTGAAG